>SMGT01010085.1:108020-136538 GCA_004794575.1 Lanistes nyassanus
GGCGGGCAGAGAGGCAAACAGACAGAGCTAGAAGGCGGGCCGGCGGGCTGGTAAGGCAAACTAACAAAAACATTCAGACACATTGTTAGACATGGCAATCGAGCAGCCATTCCAAGTCAGACGGACGGACGGACGGACGACACTATTAAAGGCACTTATCAGCTAGAAGTACGAAATCTCGCAGTGATTGTTATCTGGGTTGAGCTGCATGGACACTCGTATGTCCCCATCATACGTAAAGTTTCATGAAGAATATGCAGGGAAAACGGCGCTAACGACCAGTCTAATAACCAGAAGGTCAGGTACGACTGCTCATGCAGTCCTCTCCTGGTGCGTCTAGAGTGTATTTAGGAACGAGACGAAAATGTCAGGTTTCCTGATGTTGAAGCTATTTGATATAATAATCAGACTTGGCAGTTGCGAATGTTCCAAAATTAAGATTTCTGTTATGCACAACAATTATTTATCTGTTTATTTCGTGAAGTCAGCAGTGTAGGACATGAGACCTAGTTATTTACCTATAGGTGAAACGCAGCGAAAAAAATTGATAGCATTGTAGGGGAGGCCAGAAGGCCTTTATGGGACGACAGCGAGAAAGGGAGGGAAAAGGCATTAGCGGAAGCTGGGCGGGGGGGGGGGGGATAACGTGTTGTAAAGAGAATCTGTGACGTGACCTTCCTGAAAATGGCGGCCATCTTCAGTCTGGCCTGGTCAGGTGGAGGTAAAATGAACAGTTCCTCTGCTAACGTGAGCGCTTTGGCGCTCGGCACGCACTCGATGCTGCGCCGAGATACAAGGGGCGGGCGACGCATTGATTCCGACACGTCTGGTACAACAGGACTTTCACCGAAGTCGTTCCCCGGCCTCCGTAATGGCGAGGGTGGTGAATGGGTGGTGGTCGGTGTGCTGGCTGCGCTGTGGTGTCCGTTGAGCTTCTGTGGATCCACGTTTCGAGCCTCCTTGCTGTTGCTTGTGGTGTCATGAGAATCACGCACGTGGGCATGCAAACACGCACATGCTCTCTTCCTCTCCACATTTCCCTTTCTCTTCCCTTTCTCGTCCCCCGCCTCTGTCTGTACCCCCTTGTACTCATTTTTTTCCTCATGCTTTCCTTGTATATCCCTCCCAGTCTCCTCAACACTTTCTCTCCGTCACCCTCACCCACTTTCATCCTCCCAGTACTTCCTGCGTCCCTGTCCCCATCTCATTCTCTCCACTTCCCTCTCTCGTTACCTCTTTGTCTCCCTCTCACTTCCTCCCTCTCAGACCGACACAGACGCGTATTCTAGATGCCCTTTAATTCTTATTCCTAAATGCCTGAAAATCACAGATCAATTGACACCGTGACTCAAGCTCCTCTCACACGACTTGACAGTGGTAAGGAACTAACCCCAGAGTCCTCAATAAAAGGGGCTTAAATTGTCAGATCGTCAGAGTATAGAGACACAAAACTGTTTCTATACAATCTTCTGATGCAGAAGCTTGGAGTGTGTGTGTGTGTGTGAGAGAGAGAGAGAGAGATAGAAAGACTGTTTCGGTCGATACCGCATGATAATTTTCTTGAAGACAGAAGGATTAGTTCGTTAGTGTTGTGTTCAATTGACCCAGGCGAACGGCGTCAGACGACATTAGCATCCAGAGATCGCAGGCCATCCGCCAGCAGTGCCCACAGTCTTTGGTGACCAAGAGATTTCTTACGCCACGCCCGGTCTGAGGGAGCAAAGGTCGCTGGAGTCAGCGGTTAAAATAAGAGATACATAGGGTGGGTGTTGCATAGTGGAGTGCACAGACACTCGCGCGTGCACGCACTCGCGCACATGATAATGGTAGACTACGTCGGCAAACGCTGCTGCGACATATACATGCCCTCTTCTCCTCTCTCTTTCTTTCTCTTCCTCCATCGCCTCCTTTGATGGGGGTGGGGTGGGGTGTAAAGTGGAGGAAAGAGGAGAGCTAGAAGGAGGGGCGACCGTCAGTTGTGTCTGTCGATAATTGTAGTCGCAGACCGCCTCTCGCAGGCGATCGCCAGGGGGATAGTAATTGATTTGTTGGCAAACACATTCTGCAGCGGCACCGCTTTATTCACCGCAAAATGCCTGGACGTCTTTGCAGAGGCTTTGTGGCAAGCCGCTGGAGCTAAAAGAGATGCGAAAGAACATCCTAATGCAGTGTGTATTTTCCACTTAGGCCCCAGCCTTTTCTTTCTATTCCTGTTTGGCTTCTCCTCGCTTTCTTCTGATCGTCCTGTCTTCTTGGCTTTGCGCCTGCGTTCGGCCGTTTGATCTTCCCTAATCAAATAGAATCTTATGGCAACGCACGGCAGACGTAACTGTCAAAAGTCTGGATACAAGGTTTCTTACTGTTTAGGAGGAGCTTTCTAGAAAATGGAACTCAATGCTATTGATTGAAAGCGTTGCTGGGAAAGCCCTCAAAACCATTTATCCGAGAGTAACTTTAAAGTGAATTTTATGACGTAAACAAGGGGATGGATGTAGAGAACCGAGAGTGGAGCGGTGAGAAAGATATGAATGAGAAAACTGGATAGATAGATAGATAGATAGATAGATAGATAGATAGATAGATAGATAGATAGATAGATAGATTAGTAGAATGAAGCCGTTTACAAATTTTGTGCCAGACCTACAGCTGCCCCCCCAAAAAAAAAAATGGAAAACGAATCTCCAGGAAGAAAATCTAAACGAAACTGCAGACGGGAGATGGAGTAGACAGGCTTCGCAAACACGAACCAAACGGATGTGAATCACACAGCCACACAGATGAAGATGGCAGAAGTATGCTTCAAGTCACAGAAACAGACAGAAACGGTTAGGAGCAAGTTTTTGTTTTGTTCCGAAGGAGAAACGGTGACTTGATCAGGCAGCGCACATGATTTAAGATTCCAGGCATGTTGCAAACGAACTACCAGGGAGATGATTGAACTGACGATCTGTGGATGGAAGAAAGCAAAACACCCAGAGCGTATCCAAGAAACTTCCTCGTCATAAACCAGAGTGGTGCTATTTTTAGTGTATCCTGAATAATCTTTGCGACGTTATAACAAGCTGTGAGAATGCGCGCTGCAATATGCAGGGATCGCATTAACGCATTTTTAGCGTATTTCACACTCGCGTTCGCAATTTCGTGTTAAAGTTGTGTAGAAAGGATTCCACAGTTAGGCGAGACACAGAGAGATGTGATGACAGCAGCACCTTCTTTTTATATTACCGTCCCGCTTATATCACAGAGTTAGAGTAAAAAACACCATTAATCTAGGTTTCTCAAAAACTGTTGTTGCATTCATATGGAAGAGAGATGGGAACTTTATGATCGAAAACAAGGAACACAGCGTTAAAACTAAAAGTGACGCTATGGTGATAATTTAAAAGAATCTGTGCAATGTGCTCACATTTCTTACCACTCCCCTTGTCCCTTCCGCAAGAACAACCAAGTTCTTGCACGATTTCGCGTCATAGTTGTGTGTTTAGTATGTTTCTTCACACAACCTAGTCCAACACCCAGTTATATCAGAAGTTTTTTGCTTCCCTATTTAGGTTTATCTGCGTAGAAATGGTTGAGAACACAGTGGTAGTTATTTTACTTCAGCGTAGTGCTATGATTCCACCAGATGCTGTCTTAAGAATGCAGAACCATAAACAAAAAATGTTTAAATTCTAGGCAACTGGAGAAGCCTATCCAATGAAAAACAAGGCAGTCGGGATTGTATGATTTTTTAAAATAATATTTCCATTCTATATTCACTGACCTTGTAACATTTCCCTTTTTCCTTGCCAGACAAAACCTAAAAGATTGATACAGACCACCAGTAACGTTGCAATGTGCTCTCAGCATTCTTCTCACCGCCAGCCACAGATTATCGCTGTTTATTCTGCGACAAAATTACTTCCCCGGCCAGAAAAGATGTTTCTGTTATCGACTTTGTGCTGAAGACTACAGTAGTTTTGCTACACACCTCGCTGGTTTGGTGATAAGTGTAGAGACACAGAAAAAGATACCCATCACCATTTCCTGGACTGCTGATAAAAGAGAATCACAGCACAATGCAAGCTGTGGTTCTCGGATGTTAGGGAGTCAATTGTCCTGAGCTTGGTACCGGCAACTGATGTTAAAATTAGGTGATTAAACTGCGTGTAGAACAGCAGATCCTTGTACATATGGGTCTAAATAATAAATCCGTTTGTTGAAAACAGTTTCGGTGTTTTAAAAGGTGCAGGCCTATTTGGCTAGGGGAAGCGGATGGGCGAGTGGTTAGAGCACCCTCATGTTGGTTCCATATTCGTGTACCGCAACACACTTCCCGCAATTCACCCAGCTGCAAATGGGTACCTGGCCCCATGGGTTTGAGAAGGTAAGGGAGGTGAGATTGGCACAAAGTGGAGTTAGCCCCAGCGACTGACTAGGCGATCTGGGTGACCGACTGAGATGAGGGAATAGGATCACTCGCCTAGTCGCTTAGATGTGAGGGTCCCTTTGCAGCACTGGTCGATATTTTATACAGTTGTTCAATGTATCTTTACCTTACCTTTATTTGTTGGTCTGATAATTAACTTTGCTTATATATTCGTGAACTCTTTTTATGCTATGAGTGTGAACGTCTTCATACCCAGCAGAGAGTGAAAGGATGCTAATTAGAAAAACTTGTTTGAAATTTTTTCAACTTGTACATAACGGTTCGACTAAAGTCCAGTGAAGGTATAATGAATGTATAGCTGCTGTTGTACGATGCGATAGCCCCCAGTATTTGCACCTGTACTGCTACAGTATGGGATAACGACAGTACATTATAACTGTGCTGTTGTACAGTAGGATAACAACGCTACATTGTCCTGCTGTGTACGTTGGAATAAGGACAGTTTATAATGTCGTGTTACGTTCACTGTTACAGACTGGACCTCGTTGATCTGCCGTCACACGATGTCATCACCTATAGGCGGGCCAAGGTGTGCTGTGATTGGGATACACAGTGCAAGGAAGGTCAGCATATACACCCCACTCTCTCCTTGTCTGTCAACTGACAAGCAGAAATAGACATTGCTTTGTCGTCGTCGTCGTCGTCATCATCATCATCATCATCATCATCATCATCTAATTCTTCCTCTTCTTCGTTGCTGTCGTCATTCTCAATCAATCAACCAATCAGTCAGTCAATCAACCAACCTACCAATCCGCCTCTTCCTGTCCTTATCCTCTTCCTTGCTGCTGAAGCGTCTGGTGAAGATGGTGGTTTGGTTTCTTCTCACAATAAAAGCATCAAGGATTACAGTAATGTCATGCCTGGACGTCTGTCCGATCTGCTTGTAAAGATAGCACCCCGTCTCCTTTTACGTTGGGAAGGCATTAATTTTTTACAACAGTACCAGACAGTCGTCACCATTGCAAGCGAATTGGGTTTTAAAAAAAGTCGCACTTTACTTTGTTGTTGTTCGTTCGTTCGTTCGTTCATTCGTTCGTTCGTTCGTTCGTTCGTTCGTTCGTTCTTTCGTTCGTTCGTTCGTTCGTTCTTTCGTTCGTTCGTTCGTTCGTTGCGTTCCGTCCGTCCATACGTCCGTTCTGTTCTGCTCTGTTCAGTTTGGTCAGCCTAGTAGGATGGGCGTAGTCACTTTGGATTTATTAAAGTTGTGAAGCGAAGTTCTCAGTTCCTACCCTCCCATGCCGCCTTGCCAACAAATCTTAAAGAGACCGTCGCTTGTAGTACTGTCGTCAGTCGTCACGTGACTGCTGTTGCAGCACAAGAGGCAGCGCACGAGTCCGGGGCCAGCGTGACGGACGACAAGTTTCTGGCCATCGTGCTAGGCTCCACGGCAGCCGCCCTCGTTCTCCTCGTGCTGGTCGTCGGCATCAGCCTCTGCCACCGGAAGAAGCAGTGAGTGGTCTCCCTTTTGTTTCGTAGGAAAACCTGCGTGTGTGATTCACTGAACGAAGCCAAGCTTATCAAAAAACGGACACTGGGAGCTAATACGAGGCTTGTTTGAAAGAAAGAAAGAAAGAAAGAAAGAAAGAAAGAAAGAAAGAAAGAAAGAAAGAAAGAAAGAAAGAAAGAAAGAAAGAAAGAAAGAAAGAAAGAAATAACTGTGTGTTACTGTTGAAATTCCATTTTGGTTGTTTCCTGACAATAACTTTTTCTACTTCTTCGGCGATCTGGGGGCGCGATCCTCCGCCCTCCCTCATCAAAAGCGATGGCCTTAATTAACCGTTAGACCACCGAGGCGGTTCATCTTTGACAGGGCCGGCCGCTCGGGGACATGCAGTTTATAGATGCTTGCCGGGAGCAAGTCATCAAAATCAACAATGATTTCCTGATACTTCTTATAATTGTATAAACATTTAGACAATTTTGCTTTCTAAGATCAGACAACACTGTGTCAGTATCCCACTGCGTCCAGCTCATCTAATCAAATTGAGCGCATAAAGTAAAAGCTCTGAGTAGGTTAAAACATGCCGATAGTGGATCAAGAGCTACACTGCTAAGATATAGTCTGGGACCTTAGCAAATGTTTTCTCTTTCAACAGGTGCAGCCTCTTGTGTGAGGAACAGAGGCATGTTTATGCCAGTGCAGAAGGTAGGAACTTCTATAGGCATTTTGTTTATCACACTCTTCTCATCTCTTTTTTCTCAGTTCTTCTTTCTTCCTTTCATTCTGTTTATCTCTTTTCTTTTCTTCTTTTTCTTTATCTTTCCATTTGGTCCTTATTTGTGCTTTCTTTATGTCTCCCTTTTTCTAGTTCTTTCGTGTTTTTCTTCCTTTCCACGTTAAGTTGTGCATGCCTGCTGACTAAATCCTCCACGCCATGATTTTAAGTACCTTTCTGAATATCGTTTCCAATCATGTTGTACGCTGGCGCACGCTCTGTCACGGCGTTATACACCCATTTGCAGCGTATCGATTCATTCCCACAACCACCAAGTCCTTTTGCTGTTTCTTCCGCTTAGCGCAAGCTCAAACAGTTTAATCGTGGAATTAAAGAACTGCCAGGCTTGCGGTGACGTTGATTCGATCAAACAATTGCTGTGACCTTCCGCCCGATGTGGGGACGGGGAGACGATACAGCTGTGTAGCCTGGTGGCTACCGATATTTCAATTCAAGGGCGCCAAACAAGCCTGCCCCAAGACATCGACTACATTGAACTGCGACGTCACGTGGGGAGGAGAATGGACTTGGCATGGCTTCTGTCGCACGAACAAGAGCATTCTGAAAGGAGATCAGTTTGCTTTGGCGCCCAGGGGCCGAAGAACAGGGATGTATGATCGCGTTTTAACACTCGACAACCACGGAAGCCACGGCTGCTTTGTGAAGAACCACAGACTGGCCCAGAATACTGCCACGACACAGTGATTTAATCTTCGTTTTCGCTGATAAACGAATAGAAAGAAAGAAAGAAAGAAAGAAAGCGATAATACAAGGAAAAAAGAGTGAACAAAAAGTACTGAAACGAAGAGAGTACAGCCACTAACAAGGGCACCAAGAATGGCAGATGCTAAGAAAACAGTAAGAACTGCAGAACATAGTAGATCGAGCCCTTAACCTGGACTAACGCGTCTAGTTTCCCTGCTTTCCGCATCTGGAGTCGCCAGAGACGGCAGTACGCCACGCATGGCGTGCCATGCCTAAAATTAGGCAACTGGCGTTGATAAGGAGAAATGCATTATTGTTGCACTCCAGCCATGCCAGGCCAGCCCCCCCCCCCCTCTCTTATTTACGTTCCTTTCCTTGTCTGTTTCAGTGATGGGTCTTGCCACATTTGCATGGTGCTTATCTGCTAGGGTTATTGGCTTGTCTGGATAGCCAATATTGTGTTACTTCCCGTAATTTGCTTGTTCGTTCTGCGAGATTGCCACCGCAAGCCCACGCCTAAGCGTTAAGCCAGCCAGGAACAGGAAGCACAAATGAATAATTTATTAAGTAAATAATGTGCACTCTTTAACTCGTGGGTACATGCTGGTGGCCATTATCTCACTAAAATGATAAGAAGTCTATTCCTGGTGCACAGTATGGCTGGAAACCATTATCCAGCCCCTCCCACAAACACAATGGGTTTGTCCTCCGCAAATGAGAAAGACGGCGATGGCCTGTACCTCTCCTACACTTCTCCTTCCCTTTTCGTTCCCTTTTCCTTCCATTCTCCTTCCGTTTTCCTTCCTTCTCCTTTCCTTTTCCTTCCCTTCTCCTTCTCTTTTCCTTCCCTTTTCCTTCCCTTCTCCTTCCCTTTTCCTTCCTTTATCCTTCCCTTTTCCTTCCCTTCTCCTTCCCTTCTCCTTCCTTTTTCCTTCCTTCTATTTCCCTTTTCCTTCCTTCTCCTTCTCTTTTCCTTCCCTTCTTCTTCTCTTTTCCTTCCTTTCTCCTTCCCTTTTCCTTCCCTTCTCCTTCCTGTTTCCTTCCTTTCTCCTTACCTTTTCTTTTCCTTTTCCTTCCTTTTCCTTCCCTTCTCCTTTCGTTTTCCTTCCCTTCTCCTTCCTTTTTCCTTCCTTCTATTTCTCTTTTCCTTCCTTCTCCTTCCCTTCTCCTTCCTTCTTCTTCTCTTTTCCTTCCCTTCTCCTCCTTTTTTTCCTTCTCTTTCCCTTTTCTTCCCTTCTCCTTCTCTTCTCCTTCCCTCTCTCTCCACCTGCTCTCCCTCTCTCTCTCTCTCTCTCTCTGCACAGTTTTCCGCTCACACTTACACAGCAAGAGAAATAGACTGGAAGAAAAAGAGAGGGGGAAGAATGCGGGGAGATACAAAAATCCATCTAGCCATCTTTCTCGGTTCACGCACGAGGGATGAGACGAACGGGTAGACGAACGAAAAAACTATAACAGCCAAGCAGTCTTACAGAGCCCGCTAGGTAAGCAGACGGACAGAAACAGATCACATAGATACCAGACATGGCAAACAACGTCCTAAGCTTCATTCCTCTAGGCCGGGAACGTTCCTATCTTCGATCCTGCCCGCAGGTCGATCACACGGTGAGGTGGGAATCTGAAAAGTGGCGCCGCTTCGCGTCTTCTTTCACAAGTCGGCTCCGTTGTCTTCATCTTTATCATCTTGTTGTCTTGGGCCCAAAAGAATCGATCAACAAGTTATTCTGGGCGTAGGAAGCATATTCCAAAACGGTTCGTGTTGGTATGCATGCGAGAGGAAAGATGGCACATAAAGGAGAGTTGAAGACGAAGAAGCGAGAGTTGTTCCTGGCGCGAGGACAGCAAGGTGGAGGGCTGCTAGTGTTTGTATCGCGGGGCAGACAAAAGCGACAGAGGGGAACGAGTCAAAGATCGACAGCGAAACAGCGATATAGAGTGCCGATAACCGAAAGGCGGTGTACTTTTTGAAGATGTACGTTTACGCAAATAAGAACCGCATGTTCTGTCTCGCATGCGAAAAGGCAGACAATTGGACGTTTAAGTATGTCACATGCATACACTCTCTTCGTCTTTCACAGGGGTGACCCGTAGCAAAATGATAACTTCTGCCTGCCACAGATACAGAGGGTCGTAGTTTCGGAACCCGCGTCCGGCACGTGTACTTTCTTTGCATGTGGCTCCTGTTTACAGGGTTGCCCGCTAGGGTTTCTGCCCTGGTGCTCCGGTTTCTTTCGCTTTCCTTGTCCACGTTGCTCTCTCTCCTCTCTCTCTCTCTCTCTCTCTCTGTCTCTCTTTTCTTACCCCGGTCATGATATACCCTTCATTTCTGACGACGTTAAACAGCAACAAACCAGTCTATATCTTCCCCACATACTTATAAGCACGAGAGTACGTTTGCTTCCTCTTTGGTGAATGGGAGGTCTCCTTCTCATTACACATCTTTCACAAATTTTGTCTCTGTAGGGTGGGGGCCGTCCTGTTGCCATCTTACATCAGTTGTAGGGGGCTCCCCCAGAACTAAGTCGAACAAAAATTAACTTAATGGCGACCAAACATTGTTCGACTAAGTCGAGCGAGAGGAGTAGAAAGAAACTATAGTACATCCCTATGCCATGCAAATTTGATTTTCAACATCATTGCATCAAATATTCTTTGCAGAGACACATTTTCATTTGCGAAGAAAACAACTCTTGGGGAGGAGTCTGTTAGGAATAAATCCCTGATCGAAATTAAAACAAAGTCTTAATTGCACACGGTTGCACTTGTTACACGGTTGCACGGTTTCATACGACTTAGTCGGGTTGTGTGCGCCCAGCATAAACTGTTCTCGACGTCCTCAATGTGTTCACCTCGTGTACAGCGCGGTTACCGTGCGTCAAGCAGCCGTCGCTAAACTTTCTCCCGAACAACTGTTGCCGCATGCATTGCCAGAAATCGATAGCAAAACTGATCTCATGGGTTTCTCCCGATAGGTGTGATTAATTGCGTCTAAAGTTCTCTCATTTCCCCATTATCTGCTGGGTCGAGACCCTTGACTCAAACAGCAGTCGTCACTGCTCATGCGCACTGTTTAACCGGAACAGATGCCGAGGGCCCTAAATGAGGAGAAATATTTGTACAGCCAGCCAGGCTGTAGCAAAAGCACCCCCTTGTCTCCTCTCGAGCAGCATGGAGTACATTAGAAACCGACTTCAGAAAATGCTCTTCCCACCCACCCACCCCACCCTTCGTGATAATGGAAATACAATCAAAATTCTGACATCTTTATTTCGAGATGTTAAAACCTTTTTCCTAAGATAAGAAGTCCGCAGATTTCTTCGGGGTGATGTCTCTTGATGGTGAGGGTATGGTACAATCATTTACGATGGTGTTATTTACTTTCATCGAACACAGCTTGAACATGAATTGTACGTGCTCTGGAATGATTGCAGATGAAGATAGAAGTCTAAAGTATTATTCACGAGTGAACAGGAAATGCTATCGAAAGCCTTTTAAAAAATCAATTCTGGTATATTTTTGTATTTCTGTATACCATAATATTTCATACAATGAGCGAATCTGCCTTGAGTTCCGTTTCTTTCAGAACGAGGCCACACTGCGGTGGTCCTAGCGGCTTTGGGTTCAATGTATTGTTCAGTTAAAAGTTAGAGGAGGTCGAGGTCAAAGTCAAGCGCGTTCATGATCAAGAGAATTGTGTAATCCAGTGCGAAACTACACAGTCACTGCACAACATGTGAATTTGGAATGAAATAATGTTGTTTGTAGGTTTTCTGAGTACAGTTTTATCATGGTAAAACGACCGTAAGTTTGTACGAGCAAAATAAATCCTAGAAAGCAAAATATCAGTTTTTTGCAAGGAGAACATTGACGATTAACCATTGACGATTAACCTGTGCTACCGAAAGACGAAATAAATAACTTTCGGCTGACCAACTGTCAATTAAAAAGTCTGTAAAGGGCTTGGCATAGTCCTGCAAGCAGACACCAGTCGAGCACTATTTACTATCCATTGTATGGACGTGAGTGGTGTTACAATAATTCGATTGGGACTTCTAATGCAGTGCATACATTGTGACGGTGTCATAGAGATTGTATTACCAACCATCATTGAACTATAACAGTGGGAGTTGCAGCACAATTTTTAATGCTGCCGTCGACTCTGTAAAGGCCTTTGGTCAGGTTCGGCAAAGTAGGACACCTACTCATCCTGTTAAAAAATGTTTTTACTAAAGTATGTACCTGTGGAAGTGATGTTATTCAACGCGATTGTGTAAGATACGCATGCGCAGATGTATTTTCTAATTGCTAATGTCAGACTGTATTACCAAGTACGCTTGAAGACGTAATGCTTGACGTGCACTTCAAGACGTCCTCTACACTGTTAGAAACTATGGCTCTAGGACAGTTGGAAGTGCGGCGCACTTCTTACTGCTATCAGCGGTCTCTGATGGCGTCATTGTCTTTGTTACAGAAGCCGACGACTGCTCTGAGGGCGAGGAACACAAGGCGTGCCAGCCGTCTGACGACGAGACAGAGAACAAGGTCACGGAGTCCGAGTACGCCGAGATCAACGACACGGGCCTGCCCAGGTATACCGACATCTTCAAGGAGAGCTCAGACCTGGGCGGACCCTTCACCAGGGCGTCGGCACCACCCCTCCCCTCCTACGAGGCCGGCCGCGAGCGGCACGTGCACTTCGAAACCCACGAGTGCAGCACGCACGACCTGCTGCTACAGAGCGGTGCCGCGCGGCAGGACGAGGAAGAGCTGGACCAACCCGGGCCAGCCATCGCGGAGGCGGCAGCGGCGGCGGCAGGGGCACCGCGGGCGGAAGGCGGTGGTAAAGGGGAGATCACTCCAGCGGACACGTCCTACTACAACGTGGCCAAGCAGAAGCCGGTAAAGGCCTCGGTGCGGGAGGAGGTCATCTTGAACCATCACGTGATTCCAGACGACCGTGTGGTCGTGTTGAACGGGGCTCCGGCTGCTCCTGCTGTTGGCTGCACGTGTGGTGGTGGCGGCGGCGGCGGTGGTGGTGGTGTTAGGGGTGGTGCTAAACCAGCTTCAAGTCAGACCACGCGTTCGGCGGAAAAGGACAAGCGCAGCAGCGCCACCTATGACCGACTAGAGGAACAAACAGAGCGCGACGAGCACGAGTATCAGCGATTGAACAACAGCAGTAGGGGCCAGGTGACGTCATCGCGGTCACGCAGGCTGACGTCACCTTCCGCGTCCAATCATCCCGCCTCTGTCACCACCCCGTCAACAAAAGTCTCCGCCTCGCCTATTCCTACGGAGGATGAATCGGACGCAAGCGAGGAAGACGAGGAGGAGGAAGAGAAAGAAGAAGAGGAAAGTCCAAAAATTCTTCTGAGCAGCAGCGGTTCCGCCGTTCCACTGTCACCCAACGGCCACATCGAGACAGCCACCACGTGCTGACGAGAAAGTCTGGCGCTTCAGGGGCTTGCGAGCGCGCGCAGTACAGCTCAGTGCTATATGCCGTCGGTCCCCTTGGCCAGTTGATGGCTGGCAGGGGAGTGTGAATTATCAGAGAAGGTAAAATATCGGTAAAAATATAATAACAAAAAGGCACAGCCGAAGTAAATTCGCGGGCAGCAATCCGTGGCATTGCCGTTTCGGTGTGTGTGTGTGTGTGGAAGAGAGAGAGAGAGCGCGAGAGTGCGGACATAAGGCCGTGTGTGTATGCACCCATGCCTGCGTGCACGTGCGCGTTCACATTTGATGAACCAGACCTCAAAGACGGATAGAGAAAAAAATACTTGTTTACAGTCACGCTTAACTGAAAAGCATCTACGGCATTTTGACGACGAAAAGCTTTCTGACTGTCATATGCATATGCATTCACCTTCTTCATACCTGTAGTCGTATCTCCAGGCCACCGGCTGTGGGCACTCCCCCTATATAGTGTTGACAAGAACAGCAACGTGTTAAGAAGTTACCCCTCCCTATGCCAGTACGGGATGTCAGCGCCAGTCTTTGAGAAAATGCAAGGTGCTGCAGCTTGCGACAGACGCGTTGGATTTTGTTTCGAACACCGGAGACGATAGTCTCATTTTCAGACAGCTAATGGAAGGCAGTCGTGCTGCTTGTCACCATCACTGAGGTTGGTTTCAGATCAGCGAACAACTTGCAATGAGCGACTTGCTCGATCGAAATCAGCACGGCCTGTCTGAGCACGCCCATGGAGACAACGACGGAAGCCCGGCAAGTCTGCACGTGTTGATGATCGCCACATTGCCGCTACTGTGATACCAGACCAAACGCCAGTTCACTCCCCTGATCTCCTGTGGGCTACTGCGAGATGGGCGAGCAGGGGGAGAGAATGTGACTGATATTCTTAATAAGCCTCTTTGAGCGAGACGGCTTTTAATTTGTGAACAAAGGGAAGTCAGGGGTCCTGGTTACTGTGACAGGATTTCGTTTGTTTCGGTGAACAAAGATGCCTGCGTCGAGGCTGGTGTATGCTTATGGTGACGTCATATCAGCTCAGCAGCCAAATGCCGCGGCCTAATGTGGGTTACAGCTGAATGCTAGTGTCTGTGCACTGTTTGCTGGCCAATCACTTTTGCTTGTGAAATGTCTCCCTGTGAGGAGATGACATTATCATTTTACAGGTGGCAAAACAAAAGTCTCTGACTTACTTTCCCACAAATGACGTCATCGGAAAGGTCACGTGACGCCCTGTTTTGCAACACTTGGTAACTTATGCAGACATGCAAAGAAACACAGCCGTACACATTGTGCATCGTGGTACGGTTTTCAGTCTTTGGTCATTTTACTTTTTTTTAATCTTCTTTTTGAGTGTGAGTCACACTGTGAGCGATTATTTGTGAATGAGATCTGAAAACGTCGTGGACTGCTGTGCGAATATGATGCAAGCATGAGAAAGATTGAATGTGTCCCATGGGCGTGTTTTAGTCCATAGGTATGGATGTGCGTGCATATGCCTGGATGCAAACATGTGTCCGTGTGAAAAAAGAAGGGCTGCGTGGAGAATGGTGTTCCGGACGTCAACCTTGGACATAGGTAATAATGTTCGTAGGTTGACACTGAAGAGCCTTTAGCCTTATTGTTTCTGCTTTCTGTTGACGGTTGCACCCGGACTGTAGCTGGTCGGTCAATACGGACCTCTAAACACTGACTTGTTTACTTCAGTTGTGCCAGGACCATTGAGCTATATGTAGCAATGACTTCCATAACAATATTATTGCTGATAAATATTTTGCTTCCCCGCGTAAACTGTTGCTCTTTGCCCTGAGTTGTTCCACGCGTTGCAGACAGACGGAAGGGAGTGCGCGAGGAAGAATGAGGAAAGGGAAAGGATTTTGACAATTATTCATGTTTGCGAAAAACCTGTACTTTCGCTGTTCTCACCAATACACTGTTGTGCGCACATACGCACGCATCCACACGTACACGACGAACACCAGAGAAAGGGTTGGGGAAAGCAGCGAGACAGGATTGTAGAGAACATGAATTGGACAGGGAGAGAGGATAATTGTAGAGAACATAAAAAAAGGACAGGGAGAGAGGATAATTGTAGAGAACATAAAAAAGGACAGGGAGAGAGGATAATTGTAGAGAACATGAAATGGACAGGGAGAGAGGATAATTGTAGAGAACATGAAATGGACAGGGAGAGAGGATTGTAGAGAGGGAGGGAAGCGTTCGGCTGGTGATTGGGTGGGGATGGGGTGTCAAGAACAAGCTATTTAAAAAACAGGACCTGCGCGATGCTCGTGTCATCCATTAATTGGCTGCAATGTACAAATCGAGCTCAGGCCTGGTATCCAAGTAAACGTTGCTGAATTTATTCCCGAATAGCAGATTCTTTTCTGTCTCTCAAAATTCCGTTTCGGCGAACTTGGAATAAGCTGTTAGCTCCTGGGCCGATCAAATAGCTTATTTATAACCGAATAACGAGGGGAAAATAGGCTATTTGGTTTTCGCGCATAGAAAATTCAAAGAACTTGTTCCGGTCATGGGGGATATTCTAGAATGAGTCACCTATTCGGCTGTTTTCCATACGAGAATAGGAACCTAACTGACAGAACAGAACGTCCATGATTTCGATAAAGTCTAGGATTTTGATTTTCCGAAACTTCTGTCTACAGTGACAATAAAATAAGCTACAAGCTATTTTTAACGATTAGTCTTCCGTGCACGAGATTCTGTGATAAACGATCGAACCGGCATGTTTTGTTGCACCACACGATAAAAACACGTTTCCACCATCCTCACCATGCAGCCGACTGTAACTGCCTCGTAAGTACACCTGCCAGGCAAAGGCGGGATGCGTTTATTGGCTTCGATTTTCTGTCCCTCCAAAACATTGAATAACAGATATAAAACGGGAAGGAAACAAAACCTCTTGCCGAAGGGCCAAGAAAACGTCCTGCTGCCAGGATATGTGTCTATAAATAATAAATGAATTTGGCTTGTCGATACTTCTAGCTGAGAAATAGCCATCTGACTCTTTCCGTGAATGTACTTCACATACTGAGTTCCCCCCTACTCCGCCTAAGCCCGATGTTCCGATTTGGTGGTCCCAGAATGCAGAGCCATCCACTTCAGGTGATCAGTGTGTTGTGTTTTTATTTATTTATTCGGTTATTTATTTTAGTTTGGTTGGTTGAGGCTTTTTGTAGGGCCTATTTTGACTAACCTGAAACACTTGTAGCGAACCTAAGATCTCACATTAGAATGTTCAGATGAAGCACAGAATGGGGTTTTATTCCCCTCTGTGCGCTACTGTTACTTTACAGTGTCTGTAAGCTCTGAGAGACGAATGCTCATCTGCCTGTTTTTTCTACTCTTCTTCTTCTTCTTCTTCGGGTGCACCCGGTTCTCATACAGCTCAGCTTTCTGTTCCTATCCATGGTCACCCAGCTCAGCTATCACCGTAGCGAGCTACAGTCACAGCTGAGCCCTGTTCCTATCTCCTGAAAAAGGACGAAAGCTAGAAAGAGTCTACCTCCCAACTCCCACCCCTAACCCCCATCCCTAAGCCCCACCCTAACCCCCATCCCTAACCCCCACCCGACTCCCATCCCAGCCAAAGTAAGAAAAATGTTACTAATGAGATGCGAACACCCAACTTTCAGTTCCTAAAACCAGTGCTTTAACCATCCAGCTACAGAGCACTTCGGTTGGCTCATTTTCATTTTCACCATAAGAAGCTGCGCGACTTGCAATGTCACAGTGCAGCTTCTTATCTCTAGAATGAATGAAGACAGTCTGCCGATGTGGTCTGTAGCCGAGTGGTTAAAGTGTTGGTTTGAACCTTTGAAGATGCGGTGGTTCGATTTTCCCATCTTCTTTCGGATTTTCCAATTTTAACTTTTTTTCTTTGAGGTTTTCTTTTTTTGGCCACATGTTATAAAACTTTTCTCATACTGGGGTTAGGGTAGGGGTTAGGGTTGTGGGTAGGGCAGAAAGTGAATGCTTTGACACTATTCAGTACCTGCCAGTCGTGTGCGGAGACCGGAACACGGCTCAGCTTTAGTCTCGTCGATGTCGAGGCAAAGGTGGCTACGTCCCTCCTATCACACATATTCTCTCGCCTCTCCGAAATTAGAACCGTGCGCTCGTTCGCGTGACTTCCGGGTCGTTCTTGCTCGACGCACGCACAAATTGATGCTTACGTCAGTTCACGAGTTTGCCGTACCACCCAAACTTCGATCTCCCTTCCGCTCCCGTCCCCCACCCAGTCACTTGCAACGCGCAGGGAAATTCAATTCACCGCCGTCAAAACGGCTGACGCAGGAGGGAAAGCTTTGCAGCAGACACGGAGTCCAACAGCGCCACAGCTGCAGGTCGTCGCTAGTCGCACAGACTTCGACCCGTGTCAGCGAGGCTTGAAAAAGAAAATTGTTCCAGTGGTCGATGAGGATCTGCGGCTAATATACCTTTACTAATATCGACGCTGGGCAGACGACGCCAAGTTAGCGCAGTAACCTCCCTTGGCAGGGCGCAGCTTTCGCGACCGCCAGAGTGATTCTGATGTGCAGGGAGGTCTCCTTAGGTCGCCGCTGTGAAGACAAAAGGGTTTTTATTATTCCACTTTATGTGGTGGGGAATGGGCGCCATCGAACCAGATTTTATTTCCAGAAAATGTACGCTATTCTCCAGAACAATGCTACAACCCCTCTCCTTTTCATGTTTCCCTCTTTCCCTCATACCAGGGTTTCGTCGGGATCTCTCTTGCCTCACCCCACCCCCCGCCGTGCCTGCTTTCTAGAAGCTTCCTTCACTGCTAGCGTCCTCAAAAGCTTGGATGCAGCGCGTTGCTATGATCTACACGCATCTGACACCGCGAGCTCGGGAGAAGGCTGGAATCGATACGCGTTCGTCCTCATCGTGATGGCAAAGAATATTGTCACGTGCACGAACAAAATCCTGCAAGTAATTACTTAGGCTTTGCGCCTACAACACAGAACAACGCCTTATCTTGATGTTGATGGCGTTGTTGCTTCTGCTATTTCGTCGACATTGATGGACTTATTTTGTTTGGGAGAATATCGCTATATAGTGGGGCAGGGCTTTCTTGGTATTGCGACAGCGCGTGTAGATCAAGTTTTTCTGTATTATAGAATATAAATAAGAGCATGATTTTCGCGCTCTCCTGCAAGCTGAAAACTCTGTTCCAATCGCCTCCCCGTTTGTTGTTGTAGTGATGTTTTACATGTTTACACTCAGAAAAATGGTTTTGTCTCCGCATAAAAGACCAGGTGGTGATAGCAAACAACGCACGCAGCTGTATACCCGTGATGATTTCACGTCACCAGAAATTGTGAATGTGTGTTCGCGTGTGTATGTTTACATGACAAGTGAAGTTATTAAAATGTATTTCTTTTACTAGCACGAATCTTTGTCACTCGTCAATATGTTGAGCAAATACACATTCTTAACACAAAAATCCTGGTATTAACATGCTTTAGTTACAGTTTACGTTTTTTTAGAACTTTTTATATTGTCGCTGGCTACGGCATCTTCCAATATGAAACCAAGTGATTCAAGGAGAGACAACTCTATTGAAATACTGTTTCAAGGCGTCCATTTTGACTTGATTGCGTAACCTCTGTCCTCGGGTGATGTTTACTCGGTAAGTTCGCTGCTTCGCGGTTGGAGTTGACGAGGAAGCACAGGGGATCTTGCGATAACTGTGATGTAAACAAAACTGTTTTACTCTTCTCACCTGCTGTGAAAAGACTTAAAAGTCTATGCTTCCTATGTACGTCTGGGTGGTCGGCTGGGTGGAATGGCTGAGAAGACTGTCTACTGGTTGACTGAGACACAAAACGCCTCTGTGCCAGAAACCGATTTTTTTAAACAGTTCATGAGATATTGGAATTGCATGGGGAAAATGGAATAAGTATTTTTGTTGTTTTTTTAATTGTTGTTGTTGTTGGCTTTCTTATTGGAACACACAAGAATGGAGACAGACAGGCTGACAAACAGAAAGAACGATGGACTAAAAGACGGTGAGGTTAGCGAGACAATTTTTTGTGGTTGCTTCCCGCTGTTTGTTATTGAGAGATGGTTTCGTGCAGCACCAGAATTCCCGTCGTGGGCATAACATACGTAGTTATCAGCTGTCAGCGGCGTCGTGGCTTCCTCTGCGTGCGTTCACAAATGTGTTGGTGTATTAGGCTGTGAGTGTTACCTGAGGCGTATACATCGGCATCTACTACAGACCAGATGGTGCAGTTGAGGCTGCCCTGTAAACTGGAAGTAGGCAACTAGCGCTCTCTTGTTTTTAAGGCTAGAGAGTGCCACAAAAAAGACCGGTTACTTCCCCTTGTCTGAATGCAGAGCAGTATAACACGGTTCGACTAATCTGACACAGTCCCACTAAGTTGTACGAAAGCAGTAGTACAGATATAATCCAGCCTGTTACAGACATTTGTGATGCATCTTCTGGCAGTTGACTTTCTCTTAGGAGATCTTGGCGAAAATATGTGTGTGGAGAATATTCAATCTGACCTAGCTTTAAAAACGAAATTGTTTTGTCGCAAATCCCTGCACTAGTTGCTTACAGCTGTTTTCATGCGACTTTGCCGACCAGTGCACGTGGCATATTGCGTGCAGCTGTGCGCACGGACAGGCGCTACAAGCGGTCACGTGACTCAACTCTAGATCACACGAGTAGTGCTGCAGTGAAGTGTAAACGACCGCACAGCTGCAGCAGACAAGACACCGTCCAAGCCTCCTGCTGACAGCCTGATAGAACTGAAGGGTGGTCACGTGATTCCTGGAGATGACTGGTGCACAAAATTTCCGATGCAAGTCTGCTGGTCACTGCCTTGTTTAGCGGGGTGGAGAGTGAGTGGGGTGGGGAATGGAGAGGTAGACGGACAAAATGGAGTGACAAGCTTAAATGACAATCTGTATACGACAAGCAAGCCTTTATCAGCTTAGAACTGTCGTGTGGTGGGAAGAGAAAAGTCATTCCCTCGCTGTTTGGTGATGTCGTCACTCACCGAAATACTTGCATCAGCAATTGTCAGATCTAAACAATTATTCACCAATTATAGATCCGACACCATTTCCGGTAGAGGATCCATCGAAATGTCTCCTAATGAGCTACTTTGCCTTTTCATGCTGTACCTGAGGATTAGAGACAGCGAGTATATAGGTCCTGGAGTGGGAGGTGGGGAGGGGAGAACTAAGATAAATGAGAGTTAAAATAAAACGGAGAGGAAAATAAATGTACATGTAGAACTGTCAGCTACCGAGAATCTTACACGAGCACGCCCTGGTGTGTACAGACAGAAACAAGAATGAGCTTCTGACAGTGAACGCAAATCATCTTGTTACGTTCGCCAGTTGTAATACAGTAGACCTTTTTTTTCTTACCTTACTCGTGCTCTTCGCCCATCAATCCTCTAGTTCTCTTCCCCCACCACCCATCTCTCTCTCGGGCTCACACACAATTAGTGACTGGCATGGTATACCGTCAAAAACCTTAACCCTTACAGTTATACATATATATACTTTATTTTACAAAATTCTTTGTATTTTGTTTCATCTGTGGACGATAAAGTCTGTGTCTAATGATAGTTTTTTGGCCATAGTTAACCTGGTGGTGGTGTTTGAAGCAGCGATTGTACCGATATGTGCACTGGGACACGGGCGACAGCACTACTTAGAGGCCAAGTGTTAAGAAGGGATAGCAGGCTGTAGTCTACACTTCTGTAATATGTTCTCCTCGTGTACCGACGAGTCGCGTGTGGGTGTTGAGTGACATATTGTGCTGTTGATAATATGAGTGATATATTCTTACCGTTATGTTGCCTTGTCTTTGCTGCTTCAGTAAAACATCTTGGCAAAACACAACCTGTCTTGAGGCGTTTTTTGATGGGAGAGCGAGACAGAAAGTCATGACGCTCGCGCAAGCGTGCAGGAACGTGCGTGTTATGAAGGAGAAAAAATATTTCTTTGTGTCTTGCTTGCTCTGATGATGTGAATTAAGACGATAAAATAACCCCAGGGTTGGCTTGCATAAGCGTTCTTATCCCCTGTTCATACGTAAAGGTGTACTTAAAATACACAGGGCGAATGGGCCTTATGACCGCTTTTAAGACCAGAAGAGCAGCTACGAACGCTCATGCAAGCCAGCCCAGGAACAAGCCAGTAACAGCTGTCGGACAACCCCCTTTCAGCTTTCATGATACATTTCTCTCCTTCAAAATTAAACAATCTCATTTTCATGCATATCCACGCGCCTGTTCTCTCCCACTCTCCCTCCCCGAGAGGCAAAAGACGAAGGACCAGATGGTTTAGCCACCACAAATAGTGGGCTGTCCAAATCACCATTACCCCGACCACAAGACAGCGAACACGATCCCGTCTGCCCCCTTGTTGACTGTAGCACGATCCGACCCCAATATTGGGCACTGGATGACCACCGTCAATCAATCTCACCATCTCAGCTCCGCAAAGTGAAAGGGCGGGCTGGCTGAGGGGGATCGGGTATCAATCGATGTTTTGGAAAAGTGTGCGTCGCTTGAAGATGGTAAATAGGATGGTGTGAGAAGGGTCCCTTTTGGGGGAGGAGAAAACGGGATCTGTCATTTCCCCATGCTCTATTTAAAAAAAAGTGCTCAACGTCAACAAAGACAAAAACAAAGCATTAAAGTAACACACGGACAAACATTATTACAAGCAAAAAAGCAATAAAGAAACACATGGACAAACATGATTACAATCAAACTACACGTGTCGACAGTTGAACAGAAACAATGCGGCTCTAGAGTTGAAATTTCGAGAAAACTATTAGTCATGGACTAACTTCCACCCCACGCCCTATACCTTTGACTCTGAGTGTAGACAGACGAGACGGCAAAGAGTGCTGTGAGAACGGCAAAGGTGGTGCCTGGGGCACACCTGCCCAGACAGCAAGTCTTCCATCAAGCCCGCTGCCACGAGCCTCCTATCGATCGAACTGAAGGGTGTGTGCTTTAGGACCGCGCGTCACGAACTCGAGAAGCGATCTATCAGACACACCGATATGGGACAAGCCTGCTCTCCGCACCAAAAAGGCTTCCAGACAGGAGAATGAAAAAAGATCCTGTGAGAAATCAGAAGTTTACTTTGCAGGTCTTCCCCGGGCTCGCTTTCGAAACAACTCTAGATCTGAAACAGGTTTTAAAAGATTCGTTTTTCTCCTCTCTATAGAACCACGGACAATGAGAAACTCCACAAGTGTTAGGCAATGTCGCCCGACAGCCCACAACTGTTTTAGATAGTCGGCCGACTTAAGGTTACATACTGTCTGGAAAGGAGTTCCTGGCTTGGGGAAGGGTTCCTACACTGGACGATCCATGGACAGGCAAAATGTTCACTCTAAATTCGAAAATATCTCTCGGTTTAACTGAAACCAACAGTTAGATGCCATGAAGAGGAAGGCAAACTACTGCAAGTGGACAATGCGCAATAACTGCGATTTGTTAGCCTGACGTGACCTTGTTAACAAGAACGTGACTATTGTCCACGTGTCCACGTGAGATACGCGTTTGTTTCTTCTTTGCCTAAACACACTCTCACGCACTCTCTGTCACAGACGTGATTTCTAGCTGTACCCGAGATGGCAAAAGATTCTACATTTTGTGGGGTTTTATCGGAAATCACAACAGTCTTGTTTGTCTTAACTTTTATTTCTCGACTGGTGTGTTTATACTCGTGCGTATTTTCTTTTCCACCTCCTCATAAACTTCGATTAGACCTTGTGACCAGATGCCAAATAAACATCACACTGCAGAAATCACACTGTCGTACGAACATTGCACAAAAACAAGCCATCAAAAATAAAACAAAGACAAAAATAATAATATAAGCTTTTTAAAAATCTTCTTTATTTTCAAAGGTCCTAAGATAACACTATTTTTACTGTCCTAGATACACGACACATCGTGTCTAGACAGCGAAGAAGATTCAGTATGCAACGATCGTATCAAGGGAGGTAAGAAGCCCTGATGTCGTAGCTGGATTCCCTCTTGAATTACTTCTCCTTCTTTGTATAGTGAAGGGTCATTTTCTCATGAATTCCATTTTTTTTTTTTTGGTATCTTTAACAGGTCATTGGTGGGGTTTTTTTTGGTGGTGGTGGTGGTGGGGGGCAATATTGCTTTTTTTCTTGGCTGTTGTCTAAATGTGACAGTTCACACCTACCAACACACTCTGCTCTCCCCACGGACATTTCTGAAAATGTTTACGTTATAATCTATGTTTTGTCTCACTTGTAACACTTGCAAAATTTTTAAAAAATGGATACTTCATATCCAGTCAAGCGAAACCACGTGCAGGGGGGGGGGAGGGGAGAGAACATGCACACAACTGTTCATCTGCATTATCTGCTGTTGCTGCTGCTGTGCCTCGGTTCACAGCCAGTGTGACCTGTTAGCTTTTCTGTGAAAGGAATGTATTATGATTTCAGGTGAGCATAAGCGGTCTTCGATCCACATAGTCCAATAAGGGACAATAGCAAAAGCAGAAGAAATATACTATGACCTCCTGGCAGTGAACTGCAAAAGGATTTCAAGGAATTGGAATATATGAAACGTTTCGGGGCATTACCCCTTTATTAGGACAACACAGATATATATATATATCACTACAACTGGATACTTAATAAATTAGAGACCTCTCGTGGACAGCACATGGATGGCATAGGAAGAGGGTACGCCAGGCGAATCTTCACATACATGTAAGTACACACAATCTTGGAACAATGACCAAGCTTTAATCTGATGTCTAATTGTTGGCTGCCCGGTCAGGTGGCGCTGTAAGCTGGACCGGGTTGCGTCACATGATCATGGTTGTCTCCAGCTGTTTCCTCCTAACGTCCGCCACGTGCTGCATGAAGCACCGGAGCCTGTCCGGGTCAAGGGCGTTGGCCCAGAGGCCGTCACGCTTGAAGAACGAACCCACGATGACGGCGTGTGCTGCCCGGAACTGGTCAAAATTGTCAGCCGTGACCCCTGACCCCACCAGCACGGGCAGGTCCACGGCGTCTAAGACAGCTGTGAAAACACGCGGACCGCGCACAGTTCACTTCACAGAGGCCTCGCCGATGCAAGATCATGCAACTGATAAATTATCCACATATCGTCTCTAGCAAAATCTCCCACAAACCGAAGGTTGGCCTTCTTCTCCGCTTGGCGTAATTAAGAAAAGTCCACGGGGCAGGTTTCACAGCGACTTAAATCTTTCTTTGACGTGAAACTCCGGCTAAATTACAAAGGGCAGTGGATTTTGACGAAAACCCCCAGATATAACCCACTTAAGACTATACCTCTAGCCTGTGTGGCAAGTGATCAAGGGCGATAATAAAACCTCTATCTTAATACCGTCAACCAGGTTAATATCAGTTAAACCCTGCTGATTCCCATTTGCACAAGATAAAACCACATTAAGTCGCCAGCGAGAATCAGTGTAAAAGACGTTCATACTTAGTACATTTAAAAACTACCAAAGCAATTCACTGCCAAGGGAGACTCGCTGCCAAAAATGTGCTTATTACGAACTGTCGAAACCGGTGAGAGTATGAGCAACGGTTACTCTTTGCGTAAATGCACATTTGTAGGCAGTAATTATCTACGATGATTTATAGTTCATTTTTAGTTCTATGACCGGAACAAACCTGAAAACTCAGGCACCCACACAGGACAGAGGTCTAGAGAAGCAGGAAGACGGCAAGTGTCGACAGATGCATCCAGGGAGAGAAAGAAGGGAGAAAAGGGACAAACTCGGAAATCAAAGCGAGGAATAAAAGGAAAGGAGGAGAGGAGGGGGGGGCCGAACCTCTCATTTCTCTCGTGCTTGCAGCTTGACCAGTAGCGGAGCCAGTAACGATGACGCCATCAGACAGGAAGAACTGAGCAGCTCTCGCCGTCTCCACAATGTCTACGTCCGAAGTAATGGCATGAGCACTGGAAATCGAAAATAATACTGCTTGATGATCCGAGTCATGAACAATTAAATGCGAACGAGACCGCTAGACGATGTACCGGCTGATATGAGACAGCCTGGCGATGGCAGGAACGTTGGAAATAGGAGGAAAACCATATGAAAGTTTGAGCAAATGCATATACCAGAACATCAGACGTGGGCACGCAGCGACAACAGACAGACACTTCATAGCGGCATACGTACGTCAGCAAACACAAACATGCAGAATGTGATGAAAAAATGGTAAGCGCTAGAACTCTGATATATTAATATATGCATCTCTCTCTCTCTCTCTCTCACACACACACACACACAGGCTGTACTTAATACTGGATATACACCGCTCAGCTTAACACGAATTTTCGGTTTTTCAGAAAACCAAGTACAAATAGTACATTCACTTACTATAACACTAGCAAAGCACTTACAGTACTAAGATCACTGTATATCTTACACGTCATTTTCATTAAATTACAGCTATTGTGAAAAATACTATTACTGAATACAAGAATTTCAACTTACAGTTGGGGGTATAGCTTCCGCGACTGAATAACTAACTGGCGTCAATATCATTCGAATTTGAACCGGTGGTGGTGGTGGTGGGGGTATTTTGTTTTTGTCTAATCTGGTCTTTTGGTTGTATAAGAATTCGAAAAAACATGTTCGGTACTTTTCATATGTAATATCTAATATATAAAGCTGAATGTGCGTTTGTTATACAAATCCGTATGCCTGGACCCATCCACACCAAATTCGGCACGCGGGTTCCTTTTCACCCGCAGATGGTCAAAGGTCATATTTCGACCCTGTACCTAGGCCTAAACAAATATGAACTAATATGATGCCGCCCTTAATAAGTCATGCACACGGCGATCAGCGTGCAAGGGAGATCACCAGTCTTTTCCCTTTCGTACGAAGAGTACTTCCCCTTGCCCCGCTTGACAACAGGGAGACGTCAGGAAAGGGACGGGATTAGGGAAGGGGTAGGGGGTTAGTAAAGAGGCAGAGGTGGGGGTTTCAGAAGGGATAAGGGCGGGCGGGGTAAGAAACACCCGGGCAGCGCCGGGTCCCCTTCCTAGTATATATATATATCTAAGTGTATACCTACCTCGAGCTGGCAACTATAAATGTACAAATCGTGACGGAGTTACGCTCTAGCAAACAAAGAGCAGTATATATATATATATTATGACGTGAACACTGCATAAGAACACTATACGTTGTGGCACTAAAGCTGAGAAATATAAGAATACTCAGTGATGCTACTAGCTTTGTTGCTTAACGTCCCGCCGCAAAGTAAGTACATATCAGGACGGTGTTGCTTAGACAAGTTGACGTGATGCCACACGTGGGACTGATGTCACAACACAGGCTTCAGTCCCACCCAGTCCCATTCTACTGACACCGGGCCAACCAGTCCTAGTACTGTTCCCTATAGTGTCAGGCGTCTGGAAGCCACTAGATTGGTTTGATTCGACACCAGCTGTACCTTTCAAACTTTTACGAAGGTAAAAATCCACTGTTGTTATCCCAAGGACGTAACAAACGGACAAGTAAGCAGACCCAGTGTGATGGCTTCTAGACTCCAGTCTGCGCAACATTCTTTCGCTGCACAGGACTACTTGACATTAAAAGAGCAGGACATCGACTGCATCAGCGTCTGCTTTCTGGGTGCATGCGTATGTGTGCGTGACTGCCAATGCGTGAGTGTTTGTCCTACCTCGACTCAGTTCCCACACAACACGTACCTGACCGGAGCCTACCTGTGCTTTTTCTTAATGTCCGTCAACACCAGGACGTCTTCCGCGCCGATCTGGTGGCGGTAGCGCAACAACTCCCCCGCACACGCGTTCATCAGGCCCTCGTCAGCAACATGCGAGAACACAAACCCCTCCGCACGCACAAACTGCAGTCCTGCACAAGTTGCTACAATTATCTTCACAAACATCTGCATTCCTGCTAAAACTAGTGTAAGAAGAAGAGAAAACAACTGGTTTCTTTGACAGAACCTTAAATGGATGAGTGAAAACCAGACAGAAAGACAGGAAACTTGAGTGGTGGGATGGGAAAGAGAAACAAAACGGGGGGGGGGGGGGGGGGATACGAATATGAATTGTTTTTTCGATACGCCAAGCTCCGTTTGAAAGGAACTGAACATACATTATAAAACAGACATATTACACGCGTGATACAGGTCATTGCTTCCCTTAATCTAAACGCGAGGTACATAGCAGAGTACACAATAGATTTCATTTTTTTCTGTCACCTTACTTAATAAACATAGCAGATTTCCGAAAGTATAATTTCTGTATCTGTAAGAGTGAGAAGAAAAGTTTAAAAGCCTGTGTCTGCCTAATCTTCATAGTCATCATAGTTTTCAAATACTTAGGTACATAATTAAACGGGTGGCAAAAATTACATTTACATATTAAAAGGCTATCTACCTCACTGCTTCACTCTTGTCTTCGTAGAATCCATCAATAACTCGTTAAATGGATTTATTTACTGCTCTTATCGCTTCATTCATCCATAACCCACCAAAACGAAACATAAACTCCATCTTTTCCCTGGCATCTAACTTATAAAGAATGATGTAAGCAATTTGGGGGACCTTTTTTGGCGGGGGAGGGGGTGATGTACTATTTGGCATTTGTAAAACTTGTCACTAAAAGCAGCTGCATATAACAACTCAGTAATGACTACGTGTCTTCGTTATACAGTAAGCCATTAGGAGTATGTAAGTCAACTGTAGGAAATTTCTTCTCATAAAAGTACCACTTTTTATAAACCCTGTATTTCATAACCGTGTTCACTACTGGTTATACCCAAACATCAAAGATTCCGAAAGAAAACGTTTACTAGTCACATCTCTGCAGGCAACATCAAGCTTAATTCTGTGGAAATATACCCATATATATATATATTAATCCCACATGCCAAACATCATACGACCAATTTTCGCTTTCTCTCAGACACTAGTCTCGAAGACAGCAGTCCTACGTATGCCAGCACGTTATTGTCTCGAGCAACACTGTCCTGATATGCATCTCATTTGCGACGGGACGTTAAACATTACCCCCCACCCCCCCACCCCCCCACCTACCCACCCCGAAAAGTAACCTCTCCTAACCATACCAATATTACTTTAATCCACTGGCCTTCAGACCAAATGATTGCTTTGCTCTTGCCCAACTATTCAACTGTGTCTATAATCCAAGAGCAGCTTTGCAAAAGAACCGCATCCTCTGTCTATATATAAAAAAACCGATCGAGAAAGAATGAGAGAAAGTTGCGTACCCGCTGCCATGGCGACGGCCAGCGCCTGCCTGTTAGCACCTGCGAGCACCTGCACACCCACTGGCCCTGGACTGAAAATCCTTCGGACCTCCGAGCAGACGATACTCATGACCGCCGTCACTTCCGGTCCCACAGCGTTGCTGTGAAGGTACGGCACATCGTGCATGTTCTCCACCAGCACGCCATCCTGCAAATGCACTTGAACCGTTCACACACACACACACCAAAAAAAAAAAAAAACCAACAAAAAACGTAGGTGCATCTTGCGAAAATACCGACGTTCTCAACATCTCACACAGTATGTACGAATGATGTGTGGGCATGTTGTTTATCTTCTTTCTGTTATCGTACATCTTCGGGAAATGCATGTCAGCTGCACATTGCCTCACATTCAGC
>SMGT01010085.1:136585-151811 GCA_004794575.1 Lanistes nyassanus
TGCACATTGCCTCACATTCAGCCCCCCCCCCCCACACACACACACACACATCCCCTCCACACACACTCACTTCGCCTTCTCTACCACTCCTCCACTCTCCCAAGCATACTACTACCACCCCACCCCAGATATTAATAATCGTCGGACCATCTCTTCCCACCCCCCAACCTCCCAAAGTTGCTGTATCACAACAGCGAAGCTCGACTCAGACTCGACGCCCCTTGAGGAAGGGGGAGTGTCGACAGGGAAAGGGGTCGGCGACATATGCGCAGGCGTTGGACGTTTTAATTTATGGCTGGGAAAAGGAAAAAGTGGGAACAGAGAGATGGGTGTGGAGGAAAAAGAGAAGTGGGAGGTATCGTGCACACCACCGGTTTGCATCCCAACAGATCTTGCACCCCCAAACCCAACAGACAACGCGGCGTCAAATTTTCATGTAGTGTGATAATATACTTTTTATACAGTCTTTCAATACCATTTTCTAAAGGGATCGAACCCTTGTTTTTCGTTGTATACGTGGCATAAACAGCCTTTCATCACAACAGGTATTTTTGTGCTCGACACCCGAGAAAGATTGAAACTTTCCTTATCTCAATACCCAACTCTGAGAATCCGAGCACCTGAGGAGGGGAAATCTCAACACAACACCCTAAGATTATTGTCTCAGATAAGCATATCGTTAAGTAATGACAACATATACTCAACTGCTCGGCGCTGAAAATTACAAAATAAGACAAAACAAAAGCAGTACATAGTGCGGCGATGTATACATTACAAGAGGATTAAAATACTACAGGTGAAACGGCGAGACAAGCTGGATATGATAATAAAAGAGTATTGAAACGATGCTAGACAACTGGAAAAGTGCATTTTTCTAGCGTCTATTTTCGGTCGCGGTTCTGCACTAAAGTGATAAAGCTAGTGTAGCCGGGTGGTGGTTACGTACCCCCAGACGCCCACCCAGCCGACCCCTGAACTCTCCTAGCCGGCATACCGTGGTTACTGGCATCATGCGCCTGACTGGTCGTCCGTTACTTAAGACTGGGAAACATAACGGGTATCGTGTTTCGTTTGATTCCCCTGACCCCACGGTGGGTAGGGAAGGACCAACAAGGTCTCACTGTCCGAGGCTATCTATAACCCTTAGCTGTAAATTAGGTGCGGCCAGGTTTTGCCCCAGGAAGGATGGGGCCGCGTAGAGAATTATGCGTGGTCAGAGTCGCTCTGGAACGAGAGTGGACTGAGCATCTCAGGGGAAGGCGAGGACGAAAGGTTAAGGACGTAGTGCGAGGCGCGTATTTAAAAAGCGGAAGAAAGGCGCGTGAGTCCCAGCGGGGGGGGGGGGGGGGGGGGGGGGGGNNNNTGGTAGAGCTGCGGACTAGCAGATGGAAGGTTGCTGGTCGAATCCTGGTGTGGCCAAGGATTATTTCCTGGAGTTAAAAATTGTGCAGACTCCATTCGGCCGTCTCCCCGCACATTAAACTGCCTGCTCGCACTGGTCATCTTACTGCAGCCATCAGTCTGGTGGTTCTTTCAGTGCATAGTTTAGTAATAGGACCCCATCCCCCATAGTGCGAAATCACCGCGAGGTGGAAGCACTGTCCCTCTAAATAACCACCACCACCGCGTGAGTCCGTCATTCGTGCATTCATTTCTTGAGCATCGTCCTCGTCGGAGCTCTTGATCTTGAGTCGCTTGTACATGTAGCATCGCCTAGAAAGGTCCGTCCTGTGCTCTCACAGCGACGTGAAATGTAAATGTATTAAAGTTTGCAAGTAGAAGCGAAGACGTCTTGTTGCTGTGTTCGGAGTGGAAGGATGACAGAGCCATTGCCACGACTGCAACAGTAACCGAACCGCTACCGCTCGACCCTGTCACACTAGCATAAACTCGGACATGGTCAGTTTTATTTATTGAAGTCTCCATGAACCTCCATTAACCTCTGTTTATCAATCAAAACTAAGAAAACGTTGCGCGCCTGAAAAACAAATCGGGAAATGGAAAAGAATAAAAGCAGCAGTTCGTGATATTTCCTTGTATTTATTGTTAGCTCCCTGGTACCAGAAAGTGTTCTACTGCGCATGTGCGTGAACTTCAAGTAGCTTTTTATGTAAGCACACTGTAGTTCTTACTACAATTATTATCGACATTTCAGGGAGTCTTGAGGAGCTGCGGTGCTAACTGTAGTGCTACAGGATTAGCAGCATCAACAGCTGTTTTTATTTGGCTTTCTTTGACGTTATCCTTACGCCATCCTTGGCAGAATAATCCCAAAAGAAATGAGTCAAACCAAGGGAAAACAGAAATTCTTACTCTTGCTAGTAACTTTTGTAAGAGGCCGGTCATTATCTCTAGCCAGTGAAGGAATCTTTGGAAGGCGGGCAGCCTGCCTTTCCCAGATAACGATTATTCCCGGCTTCCAGCGCGAAAACAACGGGATGACGATAACAGCGATTCGACAAGGCTATACAGCCTACACACGATAACACCCGCTTTTGCCCTTGCACAAGGTGTTCTTCTCATGCCTTAAAATGCTTCGAGGAGCCAGACACCTGACAATCACCAAAAGAAGTTAAGATCTGTTACTATTTTCGGCCGTGGAGCCATCCATCTGGCAGAAGTCTCAAGTTTGTTTGGGTTCTTTGTATGTTTGTATTTGTTTTATTCAGTAGTTTGTTGCTTGCGTATTTAATATCAAAAAATTTTCTTCTGTTACAGAACAAAGACCGCACAGGGAAAATATGTGTCGATGAAGCTGCACTAAACTAGCAGGTTCACATAAGTCATCTGTCGGACCGATAAAGACTGCTCACAACAGGGTTGTTCCAATACACCAATTCTAGCAAGCGGCGCGTGTGACGCAATTACATGCAGTCGCGTCTGCTTCCAGAAAAAGCTGCATGTTGCGACATGCTTAGGTGTCTTTATTTCTATTTCTATTTCAAATTCTACCAGCACACTAGTTCTTCTCTCGCAGAGAACGCTGGTCCGGTTCAGTATAAGACTGAAATAATGTCTTGTTTCAAATGAATGAATGTCGGACTCACCCTTACAGCATACGAAGGGTCACAACTGACCTCACGTACTGGTTTCGACTAAACGAGGACACTTGCGTTTCAACTGTATGGCTAAAACTCCTCTATGCGTCATCGCCTCAGCTAAAACCCACAGCTTTCGTTAGGTTTTCTCACGAGTAGGGAATAATCACCAATTTTTGAAAAACAACTCGATCAGCGCCCACTGGAAAGAGACAACCGCAGGCCATATTGTTACACAGTGATTACGGATGAAACAATGTTTATCTGATCTGAAGAACGGCCGCTATGATTTGTATCACAAGGTTTGTCCGCTAAAAGACAGTCAAGACACCGGGGGGCGTTGCCAGTATGTAGCGCGCTTGCTTTCTGTGTCTCGTCTAATTTTTCGTCAGCTCTGTGCACTCTTCCCATTTGTTCAAGACATACAGATCACGTGACACGAGGTGCGTAATAGACAGGAGGAAAGCTTGAAAGTTCTGTGCGCGGCAACAATATGCTGTGAATAACGCTTAAGAGAACGTATGCTAAGTTTGGTAACACTGATTTCACAACGTCGTGTGACTGTGGGCTATAATGCAAAATGTCCTGTTAATTTCAATTATTCTTATTTTCGATCGAACCAGATATTGAAACCACTGGATTTTCTTCATTATCATCATTGGTTCACTGCCATTATACTACTAGAACTACTGCCACCACACAACAATGATCAGTCCTTCAACCAAATTGACACATTAAGCTCCCTCCACTTTGGAAACGACTCCGAAAAGCTTTACACAGCAAGAAAGAACCGTCATCGAAAACAGTCGTCAACACATACACTGTTATACATGTACTGTACCTCGAGCGCTAAAACTTCTCCAATTCAACCTCGCCTACGCCTTGCCACGAGTAGCTTCATTTTTAAAAAATGCGTCTCGGTGAAATGCGTCGGGGCGGGGTGGGGGGTTGGTAGTTAAATAGCTCACGGGTATAGCTGCGATTAGTGTGGGGAGGTTGCTGGTGTGAGTCCACGTGTGACCAAGGATTAAGCCTTGTTCAGACGCCATTCGGCCATCCCTCTCTCTACTGCCCTCTCTACTGGCATAAGCTAATCTCCCCAGGGACGACCGAATAACAAGGGGAAAATAAGCTATTCGGTTTTCGTGCATGGGAAATTCAAGGATCTTTATTCCTCTCATGGCGACTTTAATGGAATATATAATAAGCTATATTCGGGTTTGTTACATACGGGGCCAGGCCACTCGATCAACATACAATACGCGTGGGACATTGGCCAAATGCCATTTCATCTAATTCAGTTCTGTAACATTCTTGTTTGACGCATGTTTATTACGTCTATGTCTTGATGGTCTCTTGCAGACAATGTTAAAATGTTAAAAATCACACGAGTACAGCTCATTAGCATTCCCTGTAGGCAACACGTCTGGAAACCAGCTGTCTGAGTGGCCATGAACCCGCCAAGTTCATCCAAGCAGCAAGTCAAGATTTCTGAGAGTATCAGATTTGCAAGCATTCACGTGTTCGGATGATTTCCGCCCACAGGATTATATCAGCATGCAAACGGAATTATCAGAGGAAACTGACATAAGTAATGGCACTTCTGCCGTGTAGTGTGGAAAGATAGCGAAAGTCCAAGGGATGTATGAATGCGCGCGCGCACACATCTACGATTACGTCGCTTAGTACGTGTTCCCCCAACCCCCGCCCCCCCCCTCCTCCACACCACCATCGCCATTACGACGCAATTTAACGGAGCAGTTTTGCGAAGACACTCTATAAGACTCATATATGAGCCATCTCTACCAGGACATGGGCAAGAGTGGTTATCTTATCCTTTTCCCTTCAAACACGTGACGTGCGTGTTCCTCCCCATCACATGGCAAGCTCGTGGCTGTACGCCCACTTGTGAATAGAAGGGAACAGCTTAGTTCTGCTAGTTGTCCTAGCTATCATGCCCTGCTGAAGGCACAGGGTGAAAGAGGCATTGTCCCTAAATCTACCCACGTCATACTGTGATGGGGTGGAGGAGGAGCAGGGAGCATGTCTGAACAGTCATATCGTTATGCCACAAGCTCCGTTTCTCGCGAAGCCTCAAAAGGGGTGAAAACTATCTTCTAGCCATGCACTGAGCGGTTACTTCTGACCACGTGATTCAAATGTCCCATTCAAACCTGTGAGTGAAGCTGCTGTGTGGCACAGCATTTAGTTTAATCACGCAGAGGTGTTGGGTGCAGAAAAGAGGAGGGGGATGGTGGGTAGTGGATGCGGACCTTGTGAACGCTGGTCGACACGCCAACAACAGTCAAAGGTAGCGGGGTCAGGCTCTTCTCTGTCACGAACTCAGATACAGTAAGTCAGTAAGGAATACTGTACTATGTCTGGGAGTCTTTTAACCAACCAATGTGCGTCCTAATTCTACAAAGCCTTCCATGTATGCGTGGCCAGGTTTGCGAACTACGACGATGCACATTTCTCTGGTTAAGAAAGTCTTTAATGTCACACCAGAACTGGGCTCTGGCAACATGAAAACGGCCAGGCATGACCTGTCTTGATAGGGTATTCGGACACGGATATAAATCAAAGAGAACTATATATCCTCTCTAATTAGTGCCTGAACAAGAGGGGAGAATGGGAAGAACAGAGATCTCGTTATGATGAATGACTCGCCAGGAAAAGGTACTCATGCAGGTGCTTATCAGGAAGTGTATATAAACAATGCTCTTGATCATGACAAAACGAAAATCTTCTTTGGAAATAATCCGAATGCTTGATTTGCTGGGATAAAAGGACTTCAGCGCGTGTCTCAAACAGAAATCTATATAACGACCAGTACCACAACCCCTTCAGCTCCCTCTACACGAAGGGAAACAAACTCCAAACATCTCTTCTGATCAGGAACCCCACACATGCACATTTAAAGTGTGATTAACACAGATTCTAGACAATTAGTGTTGAGGTGGTCTGATGCGGGCGCCAAAATCCACCTTTTTTCAACAGGATGAATGTACATTCTAGGACAATACAAGTCTTTTTGGGGCATACAAAGTACCAAAAGTTTCCCGTTTTCTAAAATGGAGTTCTAGTAATATATAATATAATCATTAATAAACAAAGCTGCAGTAAGATGGCTAGTGCACAGAGGAAGCTTAATGCTTGGGATGAAGATGAAGTTTGCACGATGTCCAACTGGTGATTCGAAACTGCAACCCTTCAAACTGGACTTGGATGCTCTACCACTGAGGCGTCATTCTTTCTTTTTCACCTTGTATTTGATCCCCTCATGGTGCCAGACCATTGTGGTCTTGAAGCTCTTTCCTCTCCAGCAAACATTTCTGTTCTCTCTCTCCCCCCAACCCTCTTTGTCGCAAGTCAGCCAATCAACTAAAGCTTGCCCTCCACCCCATTTTTCACTGTAAACCCCTCCTCCCCTCTCAATGTAACAAAAATTAGTTGAATTTAGGCCAGCAGAAGACAGGGAAGTGGCTACTCAGAGTTGAGAACTACCACTAGTCTTGGACAGTTACACAACCATCCAAATTGTTTTGTGTACATGTTTCCATGTGTGTGTGCTCTTGATGCAAAAGAATTTAATTACTGACATTACATTTACAGATGTCCACATAAACCCACACACAGAAACCAGTGAAACCGTACACACGTGTAGACAGACACTCTCTTCCTCTTTCCCTCCCTCACATGCAGAGAGAGAGAGACTGACAGAAATAAGCACAAGTATCCCACGTGTCTGAGTATGCAGGTATATCATAGCTAAAGCTACCACCTTCACTATAAACTATGTGTTACATACTGTCAGTATCCATTATGTTGTGTGATGTTTTAATTGCATTGTACAGTGTAATTTACTTTGTGCAGAAGATCTATAACTGTAATACATGGTGCCATGGTCACATACCACGCCGGCCTCTTTGTACAGTCTGGCTTCCTCACAGGCCTGTTGAATAATGGATTGTGTGGTGTGCTGGCTACGAGGCGTGCCTGTTCGCAGTAAAAACGAACATGACATTGGAGTCACTCTAGATGTAACTATCTAACACTGAGTCTTGAATATTTTCTCAGTCTGCTCTAAAGATCCATTCGTTTTACCATAAGTTAGACAAAATTTATGTCTGACAGAGTACAGATTACCTTATAATGATGGGTTTATAAAAACGGCAGTGTTTTTTTTAAAAACAGGATGAAAGGATATGCTGACTGTTAGCAGTTATCCTTTTTCATTTGCATACTGGTTCATTGTATAAATAATGATTCTACTTTTTGTTTATGACCTTTTAATAAAAAAGGTCATAAGAAAAACTTCCATCTACACATTAGCAAGAATACAATAGTTATTACCACCTCTGTTTATTACAGTACAGCTGTCAAAGTTGACCTTAGTTGACTAGTGAGTTATACATCTCATGGATCTGAATATTGCTAAATTATGAGATTTACTTGCTTAGGAAGTATATGATCCATTAGCAGGGGAAACACAGCATGAGTAGCTAAATAAAGTGTCAATTAAAATGACACCATCAAAAAGCTGTGCAGAAAGTTAAGTAATCCAGAAAGGCCTGTGAAAGACAAGGACAGGAAGACAATCCCTGGTGAGAATGGAATCAAACTATCCATGAAAGGTGATACAAGCTGCTGCTTGAGCTACAGAGGAATGATACGCATCAGTTCCAAGCAAGGTGTTCAACACAATTCTCCTGAGCTGGTTGAAGGACACTGTTGACCCACAGCTCCAAGATCAGCCGGCTGATTTTCACAGGGATAGACACTGCACAGACCAGACCACAGCGCTGCATATTTTCCTGGAGCATCACTGGAGCAGAACTCACCACTGTGTGTTAACTTCACTAACTACGGGACGGCATTTGACAACGTGCACAGGAAATCACTTTGGAAGCTGCTGAGACACTATGGAGCACTGAAGAAGATCACCAACATCATCTGGAACATCATCAGGGAATAATCTGCAGAGTGGTCCATGGTCATCAGCTCATGATGCCTCTGATATCCAGCCTGGAAGGAGGCTAGGCCGCTTACTGTCATCTTTCTTGGTGACACCAACAGACTGGATCATGAAAACATCTACAGCACAAAAGTGGAGTAGTATCTTTGGACACAGCTAGATGACCACGACTTTGTTGACAATTGCCCCTCCTCTCCCAGCAGCAGACGCAGGAAATGACTAACATCGCTGCAGTCAAACCTTGCTCACTTGGGTCTCAATGTCCATAGAGGGAAGGGCAAAATCCTACATAAACACCACCAGCCCAGCCCCCATCATGCTGGAAGGCAATGCACTAGAGCAGATGGGAAGCCTCGCCTACCTTGGGAGCTTTGTCAACAGACAGGGTGGGACTGATGCCAATGTCAAAGTTATGATTGGCAAGACAAGGGCAGCTTTTCTCCGGCTGAAGAAAATATGGGCATCCAGAAACATCTCCATCAACACCAAGATCTGGGTATCCACCATCAAAGTTATATCAGTTCTGTTCTCTGGAGATAAGACATGGAGAACTACCATCACCACCAAGAAAATCTAGACTTTCATCAATGCCTAAGAAAGGTTCTGCAGATCCACTGGTCTGATGCCATTAGCAACTGAGAACTGTGGCAGCGAACACAACAGGACTAGGAGCCCACACGAGATCTTCCTTCAAAGACCCTGGAGATGGACTGGACACACCTGCAAACCAGCTTCCAGCACCACAAGACAAACCCTTCCATAGAACGCCCAGGGAAAGAGGAAAGAGGTCACCCAAGAAATACCTGGCATCGTGACCTTGAGGATGGGCCACACTTGCAGACAGCTAGAGGAACTGACTCAGGACCATGACGCCTGGAGGTCTCTATTAAACAGCCTGTGTCCTAGGAGGGATACAAGGTGATGGTGATGATGACAATGAAAAAGAAAGTCTGAATTTTCATGACTCTGAAAGCAAAACTATTACACTTAAAATGAAGCAAACAAAAAAATTGGAATGGTGAATGTTTTCAAGTACATGTACCTGAATGGACTTCAAATTAGAAATATTTACTGCCTCTTCATCTCGCAACCCAACTTTTTTCCATCTTGTTGCATCTATTATATAGCCCCTGCGTTAACCAAAAAAAAAAGGTGTATAAACTGGACATTAGTACATGTTACCTCTATAACAACTAGTGTTTACCAGAAACAGTGTGTATCTAGAAATTACAGGCAGTATAAAATCTATATTCCACTGAGACAATGTACTCAACGCAATCCTTCGATCAGGCCTAATTAGGGGATTTTTTTACTGTCGGCTTATGTCTGATCGTACTGATGAACACTAAATTATTGAAAGCGTAGCTAACGATTTGGGTTTGAATAGTACGTACGTTTGTTACAGTCTGCAAGCGATCGGACACGCACTCCTATTTCCTTCAGTCGCTTATGTGAATCTAATACGCACACCCATTATTATAAACCATGTACAAAATACGTCTACGTGTTATCTCGTTATAAAAGATTTGATCTGCATCATGCACAAAAGCAAAAGGCCAAAGGAAGATAAACATCACGATACTAATTTAATATATGCTCCTGTAGTACTTTTATAGAAATGATATTACGAAAACAGATATTTCTCCAACTCAGACTTGCCTGGTAGAGCTTGAAGATGAATCATACCAATCACAGATCCGTTTTTGCGTTTAAAAAGCTTCGCAAATCGTTCCATGCCAGCAGACGCCATGCTGAAAACATTTCTCGACCTTTGACCCAAGAGAAGGGGGCGTACACTAGCACAGCCAATGAAATCGCCGACTTATCGGTCATGCGCGAAACGACAGCTGGTATTTTCGTTTGTGTGCGATGTACACGGTTTTATATTTGCAATTATCTTGCATAATTTAATACCGCGTACATATGAAATATCCACCATTAGATGCAGTAGTGCTTAATCTTCACATCGAGACCAAACTTGGCTATGGAATTTCACATTTTCATTGATAACATATGAAACATAACTTTGTGTCAGACGAATGTTTACGTTTGGTTTCACCCACGTGTGTCTGAACAAAAGAAGTGAAAGCTTTGAAAACAGGCAGAAGACTTACTAAAACTTGCATGTAATAAATTTTTTCACCAAAAACACAGTTTTTTCACTTATATTTCTGACTTTTAATCCAGATAATTCATGTTTCGCGCCGCAATATGTAGGAAGTGCTTTTATACATGTTGTCTAGCAAGAGTAACAATAAATATATGCAATTTTGGTCATGGCATCCTTTTTGTACGCTTTTTATGACATTATGAATAGCAAGATTACCAATGCAAAAATCTGTTCATCAAAACCGATTTGGATCAGATCAAAGTTTTTGTCCCATTAGCCAGAAAGCAGGGCAGGTATAACTCGACCCCGCCGTAGGCCTTTTGCGGCAGTTGGCGGGAGAGGCTCGAGCGGTGTAGGAGCCGGGCGGAGTTTGCGGGAGAAGCCTGTCTTTTTAAAGACATTGTTTAAACTAGACCTATATGGCGTGAAAAGTTTCTAAATCTAACCAGAAGAAGGTCATTAGCTTCATCTTGATTTCAACAGATTTTCTGTACGTTCTTTGCATTTTGTGTGACTGGATGCAGCAAGAGGAACGATATTCGTAGCAAGGTAGTCCTTTGTAGTTTGTGGTACTGGCATCTGTTCGAATAGAAACGAGTAGCTTTTTACCTTATGCTAATGCTTCGAATTCATCGGCATTGTGAAGAACCTGCTAGAAATTATTGCATTTTAAAAAAATCTATCACCTTACAAAAAGTTCCTCGTGAGATCACGTTTCAATTCAACCATGGACAGGGGCCATGATGGATTGTAAGCCTTCGTCTTTATTTTGCAGCCACAAGAGGTCAACTAACGAGCATAATGCTCAGAAGAAGGTGAGATAATATTTTATCTTTCTTATGATTGTCTTGTGCGCATGTATATCTGAAAATTATTTGTATATTTTTGCGTGAAAATACCGATTAGTCGAGTGGCCACATGAACATTTATCTGTTTCGCTGCAGTTCCCGGCTACAGTCGAAAGCTACTGCTAGTGCTAGTGCTAGACAGTCTCACAATGCAGACGAACAACAACCAAAAAGACGAAGAATGGAAGAGGTAAGTTGTGCTTGGTGGGGTTTTATTGAGAAGTTACCATGGCGTAGCAGATGTTACATTACGACAGGTGCACATTTATTTAGAAGATTATGTCCTTTGTCGGAAAAAGTCGCGGGAATTGCCAGCCTCATTGATTAATATTTTGGGGGCATTTCTCAATTTTCCAGGTCGTACACAGGGAGGATAAAGTAACTCGGTGGAGGCAGCAGTATAAAATACAGGTATGTTGCCCATCAAATAGTATTATGCAGTGATTGTGACTCTACCCATCTTCGCGCCATGAATACAGCTGGTGCTCATTGATCTAAAATTTCTGGGTTTCAGTTGTCACTGCAGTGCATTTATAAGGATTTTCTGTTTTGCACTTTATTAGTGCATGTTTAGCCCTTCTGGTTGTGGATTTAGGCCGTAATTGATTCAGTATATATTTTTTCACATTTTTTTTAAGTGTTCATTCATTCTCCTTGAGTAGACTCCATTTTTGATCATGCAAAACAGTCTTGGTCGTTTCGACCAATCAGGTTGAAGCTTGGTAAAAGGTGTGCAAAAATTTGCACTAATAGTCGCTAATAGAGTAGGTAAGTTGTGGAAGCTCTTTCTTTCCGTAAGTGCTTATAATTAAAAATGCAGTGCCAGTTTTTTTAAAAATACAAAGCAGATAAAACTTAAACTTAAACACAAGAACCGAGAACAAGCCCAAAGATGCAGTAATAATGATGCTAATCTCTCTTTTTTTCTTACTTTCCTTTGCAGATGTTCATGTTGTCATTCAAATAATTCGTGGTCTATAAAAATCAGTCGTGAAAAGTTTGTTTTATTACTTTTTGTAACAAACATAACTAATTCATCTGAAATCATTATGAAAGGAAGTACGACCGTGTCCTTTTTTTGTTTGTTCAGTGCTTAACGTTTTTTTCAGGATGTTTCCTAAAGATGTTAAATCTTTTCTTTAGTAAATATTTTCAACAGCAGATTTGATAAACAGAATTTTCCTGCTTACAAATTAGATCAGACTGGAGTTTAAGTTGGTATGCTTTTTGTTTATAAATGGCATTTGGTGGCTTTGATTAAAGACTTTTCACGGGAAGGATAGTGCATAAACTAAATAACTACAACATCTCACATCCATGGCTCAATCAGTGGATACATGTAACTACATGAAAGAAGTAACATGTAAATATTTCTGTGTAAATAATGATTCTGCATGAGGTGAATGTATACAAATTACGATACAGTTAAACCTCCCTTTTAAGGCTTAAGAAAAAACGCCAGAATCGGGTCTTAACTAAGACGGGTGTTAATAGAGAGTACATTTAGTGTAACCAAGGAGGGCTCGGTAAAAAAAAAAATTGTCTAAGAGGGGGTTGTAATAGGAAATGTTTTAGTTATATAAATTTAAATCAAAATTTAAATTTTAATAAAAAAAATCATAAAAGCATTAACTTTTTGAATTTGAGGTTATTCAAGATGTCCGGAGAAAAAGGTATAAAAAACTCGCCATATGTTATATTATGTCACAGGGCTTGACCATTAAATTAAATGTTTGTCTTTCACATTAATTAACATGCCATTTTTTCCGAAAGGATTTAGAAACAAATTAATAAACACATTCTAAGGTGACACCAGCATGTTTGTTACATAACTGGTGAGCGTGGGGAAAGTGCAGTTGTACAGACCTATGCAGTGTATAAATCTTAGGAGATTGCCGTCTCCCGTGTCAAACATCTAGATGGGTATATAGATCGATCTAATTGTGTTAGTTTTACTCATTTACAAAACAGTTGCGAAATTTCCGATTGCCACTATTCTTTCTTTTTATAACTTGTTTTCAGAATCAGTTTCTGCCAATTTCACACAACTTGTCCATTACCTCCTCATGTCTTGTGCCAACCGCACCTTCCAGCATCTCATGTTCTGCAACTCTGTCGGCATCTGCTGGGCCAGTTGCAACGAGCACCACACAGCGCCAGAGGTCACCTGCACCTGGCCAAGATAGTGACATGCCCCAGGAAGAAGAAGTTACTGAGATACAAACTACACCACCTAGGCATCATACAATTTACAGGTTTCAGGTATAGAACCCTTGGGTAAAGAAAGGTATAGTTTTAAGCCACTGATGGTTGATTTTGTGAAAACCAGTGGTTGGTTATTTAGATGATGATATTTGAAATGGCATGGAACGGAAGACTCACATCTTCAAAACAAATGCATTGTTTGTAGAGGGGAAGAGAATTACATGCCATTGCTTTATCCACTGTTGCAGAACCACTTTTTGACACCCGACTCCCCAGACTGCTTAAGGAGAGGAGAGACCAACCCACTGCCTTTGCTGGACTGGGCAGACCATGATGTCTTGTGGGCCGAGATGTTGAAGAAGGAGGTCAAGTACCAACACAGTCCATTCGTGATGGTGCGGCACGACAAGCTGCAGCCAGCTATGAGAGCTGTGCTTATGGAGTGGCTGATGGAGGTATGAAACAACACTGTCAGTTGGCTGTGTCTTAATCTAATAAAGATTGTTTTTCTCACTACGTCTGCTCCCTTCCCCAACTGGCTGCTTTGGTGGCCAAATGGTTAGCTCATACGCATCAACCATCCTACAATGTGCAACGTAGCTGCAATCTCTGCATTTTGGTGCGATTTTACCGAATTAAAAAAAATGTTTTAAAAAACTATGAAAGTTAGAAACATACATGCAGAGCTGCCAACCCCCACGGTTTCGCCGTAATTTTTTAAGGTCAGATCGATTTTTTCCCGGGGAAAGAAACCTCTGAAATTACGGTTGTCGAACGTTGCAAAAAGCAGCATAGGACAGCTGTTTATCTAACTGAACGCGCCCCTGACTGAGTGGCAACCCCACCTTCCCTACTTCTACTAGGGATGTATCATGAGATTTGATTAGCCAGTCCAGCTTGTCTCTTTTCCTAGACCCAATCAGAAGCCGCGATTGACTTTCGGGGAAAGCCCATTTCGTCAAATTCAACAATGGCTAACGAAAGGCTAACAATGGCTCGCGAGGAGCCTTTAGGGAAAATTCGCCGACAATAAAAAGATAGCTGACAAAACCTATTTAGACCTATAACCATGACTTTTCGTGGCTGTTCGATATTTCGTATACACGGCAAACAAGCAGACGATAACAGTAAATGAGTATTGACACAAAACCTTCGAGTTTTCGTGGCTGTTCGGCTTCGTATACACGGCAGACGATAACAGTACTGACACAAAACGTACGTACTCAAATGTCGATTTATGGCATTGTATGCATCAAATAATTCAGAAAGTGCATTCTGATGCTTGGTATACCTTTAGAACTTTTCATTTAGACCTAAAACCATGACTTTTCGTGGCTGTTCGGTATTTCGTATACAAGGCAGACGATAACAGTACTGACGGTACGTACTCAAGTGTCGATTGTTGGCATTTTATGCATCAGATAATTCAGAAAGTGCATACTCAGAGCTGCCAACCCTTACGGTTTCGCCGTAATTTTTTACGGTCAAGATGAATTCTTCCGGTCAGATCAATTTTTTTTCCGGCGAAAGAAATCTCTGAAATTACGGTTGTCGAACGTAGCGAAAAGCAGTACAGAACAGCTGTTTATCTAGACTAACTAAACGCCCCCTGACTGAGTGACTGGCAACCCCACCTTCCCTACTTCTACTAGGGATGTATCGCGAGATTTGATAAGCCAAACCAGCTTGTCTCTTTTCCGAAACCCAATCAGAAGCCGCGATTGACTTTCAGGGAAACCGCATTTCTTCAAATTCAACAATGGCTGACGAAAGCAGTTCGTTTTCGGGTTCCAAACGATAAAGCGTGGAGCCAAAAGGTGGTTCTGAAAAAAAGCGAAAACATTACCAGAAGTTTTTGCCGGGATACTCTAAGGAGTTCCCATGCATCGTTGCTTCCAAAGTGTCGAACGCGTATGCACGATGTGTTTCGTGTGAACTTGATTTTAAAATTTCAAATGGTAGTCTGGACGATGTCAGCAGGCATTGTACTTGTAGTTCTGCTCGCCACGTTGAGAAAAGTTTGGCCCTGAAAAATTCTTCGAAACTG
>SMGT01010086.1:0-55953 GCA_004794575.1 Lanistes nyassanus
ACTGTGGCTTTTAACATTATGCATAGAAACAGCGCTAGTAATACTTTGCAACTAAAAAATAAATGTAATTTTTTTAAAAATTATATTCTCGCTCAGATGTTTAGCAGGCGATGCAGTGCTGCATTCCGATACACGTACCTGCTCAGACAATCACGCATGCGCAGACCCCCGTGCGTTCCTCAAACCAGTCATTAAGTTGTCCGACTGTGAATGATAAAGTCAACACCAGAGCGCGGCCAGCAAATGTTGTGGTTGTGAGCAGGAAGTCGACATGCCAGGATTATTGGCAGAGCGTCATCTTAGGGCTAGCCGCGCCCAGGTCTGGGCCGACAATGTCGCAAACACGGCACGCCACTAGAGCCGGCGCGGCTTGCTTCTGATTAATAAGCTCTCAGCCGCTGACGGGGCGTGCGGCCGGCCGGCCACCCCGCAGGATTGACCCACCTGCTGTTTTCGCTCGTCCTTCTTGATCGTGCCCTCTACTTTTGCTGCGGCCTGTCCAGCAAGTAGACACAATAAGTGGACATTAGAGCAAGTCGACATTAGAGCAAGTAGAATAAGTCGACATTAGAGCAAGTAGACATTAGACCAAGTCGACATTAGAGCAAGTAGAATAAGTCGACATTAGAGCAGGTAGACATTAGAGCAAGTGGACATTAGACCAAGTAGACAGAGCAAGTAGACATTAGACCAAGTAGACATTAGAATAAGTGGAGATTAGAGCAAGTAGAATAAGTGGGCATTAGACACATCTCACAGTAGTAGTGTAAATGTGTGCTAGGTTTTAAGACATCGAAATCCCGTCATTTGTACGTACCTTTGTTAAAAGTACCTTCCAGACACTTCAGTATGCCCTCGGCGTGTGTACAAACGATGAACCTTTTTTTTTTTGTGTGTGTGTAAACAGATTACTCCGTTAGCATCGTGCTTGAGACATCAAATCAAACCCCGCCACTAGGGAAGAAAATATCGCTTCTTGTTCTTTATGGTATTAACTTTTGAAACGTCGAACATTCTTTTCAGAAACATCAGCTTGTAGTGTAAAGGTCAGAAGACTCCCATGTTTGTCAGGAGAAGGACACGAAGGTGAAATATGTTAACCTGTTGTATCGCGAAAAAACAAACTGTGAAGGCAAGATCTCATTACTTGGCATCACCAGACATTGAAAAGGGGCGTGTACCATGCAGTAGTAGCCACAAAATATATCCAAATATTTACGAAATACCTCTCTTGGAATGCCACACACGTTATTACACAGTTACGCGCATTTTCAGTCGCAACAACACTGTCACACACCGTAACACGAGAACAATACGTGTTACTTTGTCATAATCGTGATCCGTCCCATTAAAACAGACATACTGCACAGCGTCTGCAGTCACATTTCTCTAAAAGCTACAGAATCGTATAGTGTATTTAAAGCCACAGTATACAGAACACGCGTCTTTCACACTGAATTCACTTACAATTCATTTGTTGAAAGCTTCAGTCTCCTGCAGAAGCTGCTGCGTTAAAAGCGCTAAGTAATTTGCCCTTTGACTGCGTGCAGCAGTGTGATCCGTGATAAAGGCGGGATTAATTTGCTCTTTAATATGGACATCGATCAGAAATCTCAGACAGAAGGGAATGCTAGGAAATGAGTTTGTTTGGTATTTTTTTTAAACCAGCGAATCTAAGTTCGAATCCAGCCTTTTCTTTTCTTTTTGTTTTTTTTTCCTTTTTCTTTATCGTGCATGAGTTTCCCTTTCTTCCACTAACCCCTTGTTCTGCTCCCCCCCCCACCACCACAATATTTTTGTTGTTGCCACGCGGACCTTGGCCAGCATGAGCATCGATTTGATATCCATCATTGGTCATCTCGCAGTTTGTGGCAGGCTGAAGTGGTTTTATTTGGGGCTTAATTACGGGTAACGAGAGAAGCAAGTACCCGAAAATGGGAGCCCATAAAGAAACTGTTCTTCAGATAAGGGGAGATTATTCTTTAAATAGCCTCACTGTTATTTCCTTTTTCTTGTAAACTTCCATGTAGCGTCTACTACTTCCAAACACAGTTCTAAAGGATGTCTGATCTGGTAGGCATAATGCGTGCACCTGTGGTTTCTGCCTGCAGTAGTATGATTAGAATCTAGTGAGCCTTTGTATCCACAGACTGTCGGATGGATTTTATTAACTGTAATGTTGACGTATTATTGAGGTATGTGCCACTGTCAGCACTAGCAATAACCACGTTATTAATATTCTCATCACCACCATTGGCGTGGTGATCATAATGCTCCCTTATATATTCACAGATTGTTTTGTTGCTAATAATATTGTCTTCGTTATTGCTTTTCCATTGGCATGGTGATCATAATGCTGCCTTATATATTCACAGATTGTTTTGTTAATAATATTGTCTTTGTTATTGCTTTTCTGCAAAATATCAACTTTCGTTATTATTTCACTACCGGGACACACACTGGGAACCAACATAATGTTAGTATTAGGTAAAACACTGACTGCACTTTAAGGGAAAACAGAGAGTATTCACTTGTGTTGTTTGGATATGGATCCTGTTGATATGTACATGTGCGTATAACTTTATATGTGTATGTTGTTATTGTTTAAAAGATTGAGGTGCACTTTATGATGCATTTGGTATACCCGCAGTATCGCCTGCAGGGAGACTTGCGTGCGCGTGCACAGATTGACACTGACAGTACGAACATCAAACCCAGCGGCTTGTGCGCGTGCACAGATTGACACTGACAGTAGGAACATCTACCCGGTGGCTTGTGCGCGTGCGAAGATTGACACTGACAGTAGGAACATCTACCTGGTGGCTTGTGCGCGTGCGAAGATTGACACTGACGGTAGGAACATCTACCTGGTGGCTTGTGCGCGTGCACAGATTGACACTGACAGTACGAACATCTACCCACCGGCTTGCGCGCGTGCACAGATTGACACTGACAGTGGGAACATCTACCCACCGGCTTGCGCGCGTGCACAGATTGACACTGACAATAGGAACATCTACCTGGTGGCTTGTGCGCGTGCACAGATTGACACTGACAGTAGGAACGTCTACCTGGTGGCTTGTGCGCGTGCACAGATTGACACTGACAGTAGGAACATCTACCCAGAGGCTTGTGCGCGTGCACAGATTGACACTGACAGTAGGAACATCTACCCGGTGGCTTGTGCGCGTGCACAGATTGATACTGACAGTACGAATATCTACCCAGAGACTTGTGCGCGTACACAGATTGACACTGACAGTACGAACATCTACCCACCGGCTTGCGAGCGTGCACAGATTGACACTGACAGTAGGAACATCTACCTGGTGGCTTGTGCGCGTGCGAAGATTGACACTGACAGTAGGAACATCTACCTGGTGGCTTGTGCGCGTGCGCAGATTGATACTGACAGTAGGAACATCTACCCAGAGGCTTGTGCGCGTGCACAGATTGATACTGACAGTAGGAACATCTACCCAGAGGCTTGTGCGCGTGCACAGATTGATACTGACAGTAGGAACATCTACCCAGAGGCTTGTGCGCGTGCGCAGATTGATACTGACAGTAGGAACATCTACCCAGCGGCTTGTGCGCGTGCAGGCCCGCTGCCATTAACACTCGCAAGGGAGAGGGTTTTTAATCTTCCCGACGAACGCAGACTGCCGAACCCTGAATTCATATGAAGAAAGAGGAAGAAGGTTGTTTTAAAAGGCCACTTGAGAGGAGCTATGGGGGAAGCGAAAGAAGAAGGGAGAAAACTGCGTGGAGCTGATAAAACATCTCGTATTTCAAACATTCATTAATCACCAACCTGCTTCCGAGAGGACAGAACATCATGCTCCGGCAGCAAACGCTGTCTTCCTTCACCTCTGGACTGGCCAGCTTGGGAGGGAGGGAGAGGAGAAAAAGAACGAAGACAAAGGTGATGATGGTGTATGTGTGTGTGTGTGGGGGGGGGGGGGGAGTTGGGATCGTTTCCCTTCAGAGGAAGGGTGATATCCGGCCTTAAAGTGAGTGTTTACCGGGCAAACCATTATATTTCTGCGCTCTTTGTCTTACCCACGTGTTTCTGAATCGCCAGGGTTAAATATGAGAGGTGCAAATAATGTTCACGGCTGGCCAGTAATAAGGGCGGTGTCGCGTCATGTGCTGATCCCCTAATTTGCAGTTAGAGGGGACAGAAGTAAATGCTGCAGTTGCGTGAGAGAAGGTGTGGATTGTAGCTGCGAATATGAGCAAGTCTGACTGTCTGCCTGCCTTTTCGTCCGTCCGTCCCTACGTGCGTTAGACAGAGAAGGGGTGAAGTGGATTTTAAAACCTTCAAACACAAAGATGACTCGCTTCACGTTATCTTCCAGACTATCCTGAGACTCGCTCAGATCATGTCTTTAACGAAGAATATGGAGACACATTTCGCCATTTGAAGCCTCCTTGGTCGGAAGACTTGGGGGATGAGGGGGCTGACAACCAGGAGAGTAAAAATGTGTTATCCGCAGCCACACTTTCAGTCACGGCTGTCCATGCTTTGCGGGATGCAACGAAAACTTGTCTAGGAACAAAATAATTTGTAATTTTAACAAAAATATTGCCTCTTTGGTCCTTTTTTTTATTTTTAGCTTTCTGTGTAAGTGTTTTGTTCCTCGATCAATTACCCCTTTTATATGATGCAATTTTTCTTCTCCTTTGCGGGCATTTGATGATATGAACATCGATTTTCTATCTGTCACCGGTAATGTCACGTTTTATGAGACGCTGAATGAGTTTTTCTAGGAGCTTAATAGCAGGCAGCTGCTGAGGAAAGAACCGGAAATGACGTGAATGCAAGGTTTAAGGAGTGAACGAGTCGTTGGTCGTCTGGGCCAGTGGAGCTGTTGGGTAGATTTACACTGTATCATCGACATTATTTTTCTGAGAAGTGTCGTTTGCAAGTTGACTAATGCGGGACATTCGTATAGCGTCATCATTGACCCCGCTATAGGTGCACACAGTAAACTGCGTGTCCTTGTTACTAAACGAGTAATTAAGCTTGATTCAGAATTGGAAATGTTTAATTCGCTAGTTTTAGTTTCTGGGTGTTTTTTTGGTTATTTCGTCTCTGCCAGGATGTGGTGCCAGAACTTGTTGTTTGTTGTCATTTTGTGGTTAACAGTTGGTATGAGCTCAAGAAGATTACGTAGACCAAGAAATTCGATTACGACGATTCTGACAACGATGACTGCCTTCCATTGTTCATCGCTGAACATTAGTTATTTATACAAATGTGTCTGCTGTGTTCTTTATTACTGTAATGACTTTATCGCTTAAGAATTAGGATTGTCTTGCCTTGCAGGTTTACAGAGGCGACACTGAGCTGCCGTCTGCCATGTCACATCCGGGTCACAACCCGCACGCCGCAGACCATGACTTCCTGTCTCAGGTGAGTCCATGCCCCGCCGCAGGATTTTACCTGACACAGGTTCCAGGTGATGGGGGCTAGACAGACAGACAGCTTAAAAGCCTGATAAAACGATGTTTTATTGATGTCCCACATTAGTTTTTATGGTTGTACTTATTAGTTTTCCATCGTTGTAATGTGTAAAGGTCTTGATTTAAAAATCTGTGTAGTGTGAAATGAAATGCTCCCTGCATATTGTCGGGATATCGCGCTATGTAAACTTCCGTATTAAATGTTAGCTCCACTTTTTTTATGAAACCAAAACAGTGATGCGATTTTTGTGATGATTTATACTCGGAGTACAATTTTTGAAAAATTCTCTGCGTGTTCATGCATAACAGTCTGTACTCGTCGTACCAGTCTGATCGCAGAATCGTCTAGGAACGAGATGACGCATGAATGAAGACCTCTCATTTCAAATATCATGTTCTGAACACAGACCATGAGAAGAAATAGTTGAGAAAATAAGTCAAGGGGAAAAAGTCAGTGAAAACAATTGTTTGTCCTTTTTCTCGACGGATGGAATAGAACACAGACAGTGACTCTTTTTTTTTTTGACTATCTCCTTGTTTCTTTTGACTGTTTTCTCTAAGTCTTGGCCCGCATGGAAGTGGCTTGTGGGAACCGAGAGAACAAGATTTCAGCAAAGGGCGCGCGAGAACTATAATGTGTTCAGAGTGTTATAACGTGGAGGATAACAATTTAGGCCAGAGTACATCCATATCTCAATCATGCATAGTTTAAATCGCTCTTCTATTTGGAACTTTTGCGTAAAGATTTTTTAAAACCTATATTACCACTATCAGTGCTATTTAAATCGTTTCACACTTGCACAGTTAACTTGCCCTTCAACAATGTCAGTAATCCAACATTGGTCCACTGATTTATCATGGATTGATTCCCAATAACGAGCTAGAAATGCCTATAAAGATTTTCATTGTATTCTGCCTACAACTGTAAGCGGTTGATATTTTTTTTAAAAATTAGAGGAAGCATCTATCCGCTGATATTGTGTGCTGCAGATCGGTGATTTTTATTCCACTGATTCTGATCGACAGTTTGTTACGGCGTCATATAGATAGATAATAAGGAGTATGAACAATAATGACAATTACTAGTGTGCAAAACATTCAAACAACGAAAAAAAACTATCATATCAGTGCGTCGTGTTTTCATCGCGTTCTTTATCGCGATCGGTGTCGTTGAGCTGGACAGCATGACGTTTCTTCTCAACATTCCGGGAAGCTAATGTCTCAAAATTATAATTCAATGGATTTAAATCTTCCGTCTTCTATTTCCTCATAATAATCCGATAATGAGTCGCGCGATGATTCTCGTGAACTTATTGTAAAAAGCTACGCTCTAATCTAGGCTAAACAACAGTACATGTAGCTTTCACCTCGCCCATACGTCACTTCCGCTGTTGTGCTTCCCAATAGTTTTCGGCACTTGCCGGAACGGGAACTGTCTGCAAGCCTCACTTTTACAAGCAGTTCGTTTATTTTGAGATAAGGTTACTTAAACGTTCGTTAGAATCGTGTTGAGACTACTGAGGAATTCGTTTCTTTATAATTCTGATGAGGTTAACGAGAAGTTCTTTATAAGTATGATCAGTGAGGTGTTCAGCATAAATGAAATGGGGTTAACAAGCAGTTTATTATAATTGTGACGAGGTTAGCGCGTAGTGCGTTATAACTGTGACGAGATTAACGAGGAGTTCGTTATAATTATGGTTAATGAGGTGCTCGATATAATTGTGATGAGGCTAACGAGGAGTTCTAATAATGGAGAGGTTAACAAGGTGTTTTCGTTAAAATTACAATGAAATAAAAAAAGCAGCTTGATATAATGAAGATGAGATTAGCGAGGAGTTCGTAATAACTGTGGAGAGCTTTAAGAGAAGTTCTGTTTAATTGTGGTCTGATTAACTGAGTTTACTATAATTGTGCTGAGGTTAATGAGGAGGTCATTATAATTATGATGAGATTAAGAAGGGGTTCAGTGAAACTGTTATGAGCTTCACGAGCAGTTCGTTATAATTACGGTGAGGTTAACGATGTGTTCAGTGTAGCTGTGATGAGGTTACAGTTCGTTATAATTATGATTGTAGCTTTTGCTTTGTTTTTTAGGAAGACTTCACAGCGCAACTTATTATAGTTACAGTGAACCAAAACAAGGCAAGGTGATTATAGCTCAGTGGTAAAGACCCTGGTTTTCGCGATTGAATGGTCACAGGTTTGATCCCCATCGAGGCATTCGTTTTTTGTTTGATTGTTTTTGAGACATCACGGCGCAACTTCTTATGGCTACAGTGAGCCGAGACAAGCCAAGATGATAGCCCCGTTTTTATAGACACTGGCTTTCCACGATTGAAGTTTTACAGGTTCAATCCCCGTGGTAGCTTTGGGTTTTTTTCCGGGGTGGAATTAGGGGTAGGGTTAGGTTTTAGTATTGGGCAGGGGCTTCTGTTTGCATGTATAAGGTGAGGTCTGTGTTTTGGGGTCAGACAGGATGTTTACATTCTGATTCCAAGTCGGCTCACGTAAGTTCCTACCAAGCTGGGACTCACATCAGAGGACATGTATGGGAAAAAAATGTTTGCAAGCTGGACGGACAGATTACTGAGCCAGCACTTAAACAAAGTTTACTTGAAGATATTTCTCAATTCATAGATTCGTGGTTTTCGTCGATTTTTTGAAGTTATCCAATAGATGGTTGTACATCGATTTAAGGTCTTTACTTTAGTCAATAGAAAGTTTTGTGTTGACCTTATAAATCTCAGCATGAATTCAATCTAACTGCGCAATTTCTTTGTTTGTAAAGGTCGTCTGGAAGTCGTTTAGAAGGGTGGGGCCGGTTAAGTTTTAAATGAAGCCGTTAATAGCCAGTAGAACTGATGACATTAGCTTGAACGACTCAGACTTGGCGTGCAAGGAAGTTGAAAAAAACAGTTTCTTTAGTTTTTCTCTGAGCCTCCTCCCACGTCATACGGCAGAGGACTGTAGTAACGCTGATATGTGATTGACAAGCGCCTTCAGTTTTAAAAGAAAAGCGAACAAGAAGAGGCGTTGCCAGGTTGTCTGAATGGCTGGCGGTGGCTTTTAAAAGCCAGAGTCGGGTGCAGCAGATATCGACTTAAAGTGCTGGGTACTGTTCGTGATGGGACAACGACGACACCAGCTGTAGACCGAGGCTGCGACAGACTCGGTGTGTCGTGCACGAGGTGGACAGAGGGAGTGCCGTGGACGAGGTGTCGCGGATATTACTGGTCATGGTGGGCAGGGGCAGAAGTCGCGGCCGACGAGGACCTGCCAGGACAGCAGTGACACGGCGCCACGGGGCTGCGTGTGACGAGAAACCCACTTCCGGTCTGGTGGGTGGGGAGCCTTTCTCTCTCTCTCATAGCTACACACGCATACTTCAAACATTTTAGTCTTACGTTTTCAAATGTACTGTGGGGGGGGGGGTATTTTATCTTCGTTGGAAATCTGTTTGCCAGAAAACATCTGACGGTGATTAGCACGTTAACTTGCCTAAGCAACACCGTCCTACGGATCTCATTTGTGTCTGCTGTTGTCTTGGGAACCTGTTATTCTTTGGTGGTCTGTAGCTGTCTCCAGAGCTCGTGTGTCGCCTTACAGCACCTGTCATCGCATGGTCTGTAGCTGTCTCCAGAGCTCCTATTCCACTTCAGCAAGGCAACCTAAACCTTGCCATGCGCTGTTCTGTCGACGCGTTTGTGTTAGGCGCAGTACTTGCCTGAAAATGCTTGTGTATGTGTGCGCGCACGTTTCTTACATTAGTTTTTGTGACTGCTTTCACTTTCGTGGATAATGATAGTTTCTAGTGCTGTTCTCATTATTCCTCAGTCCTTTCAGTCGCTTGGCATGGAGGACAGCAAAATTTTTTGGTTTGCCTTTCTTATCGTGTCTCACGTCTAGTTTATGGTTTTATCCGCGGCGCAGTTGTCTAATGTCGCTTTCTCTTTTCTCGTCTGCTTCCACAGTTTCTTCCAGGTGTCCAGCGGAGACCTGTTTCGTTATGGAATCGTCACTTCCTGGCGCGTGATCCAGCCATCTCTCTCTGTCTCTCTCTCTCTCGTGATGCTGGCCATATCTCTTTGGTTGTTGTGCATACTGAAAAGGGAGATAAAACAAGCAAATGTAATCTGGAAAATCTCCTGCATTCTGCACGTTTTTATTTTTGAGAGGCAGAAAGTTGGTGTGGGCCACGCCCGTTGGAAATAGGAGCATTATCTCTTTCTCTTTCACTTTTCTCCCTCCCTCCCTCCACCCACCCTCCCACCGTTACCGAAAAACCCTTGAAGCTGTTGATATAAACTGATGTTATTTAATACCACGCTTGTCAAGAGTTAGTGTGCACCTGTTAATTAATGATCGATGCTTGCCTGTTCTGTTGACCACTGGAGCCATTGACAGCAACAACAGCCATTAAAGGGAGGGGGTGGGGGAAACGGTGCAAGGAGAATAGTCGCCGTTGTCTTCAAGCCCGATTCTGCCTTCGATTTCTTGACAACTGCAGCGGCATGGTCGCTGATGGTGGAAAGGGGAACTAACTCTGAAAGGAAGCCTCAGTCTGGCTGCGATCGTATGATTTACAGCGCCAGCCTGATGCGTCTTGTGGACGAACAATGTCTGCTCGACAAGCCAACTGCTTCACGCACCTGTGAGTGCTTTCGTTTCCGACCACGGCAGGTGCGCGCCGACAGGTGGGAGATGAGAGCACAGGAGGTAGAAGAGTTGTCACCACCAAAGACCTTTTTAAAAAATCGTGGCAGAGATCGTATTTTGGGTGCAGTTTTGAAGAATTTCTTTTGTCTTTGGGTAGTAACTTCAGTTTTGAAAACAGAAAAAAAATCCATAGATAAGATGTTACGTCGCTGCATGCAGAAGACGAGTTACAGGCCTGGCCCCGTATGCAAGACAACGAAATAGCTGACTTATTCCTGTCATGCTAGATATTCTAGAATAAGTTCCTCGTATTTCCTATGCACGAAAACTGAATAGCCTATTTTCCCCCTCGTTATTCGGTGTTAAGTTGTTTGGTCGTCCCAGGAACGAATAGCTTATTCCAAGTTCGCCGAAACAGCGTTTTCAGAGACAGAAAAAAATCCGCTATCCGGGTATAAATTGAGTACAGTTTACCTCCATACGGGGCCAGGAAAAACCTTTGCGACATGCTTTATTTAAGTCATTTGTCGTAAGCTGTGTTCATAGTTGTGTCGTTAGTGGATTCAATAAGTAAATGGGGCATTGTTTCCTGGGAAGGTGCGCCAAGTGACGCTTTTTTTAAAGGCTTAAAGTACTTGCTGATACACACTGTACAGCCACTTACAAGTGTCTGACGACTACTTTCTTCTGGCCGAAATAGCATTCATCCGAATCTAATATTAAAAATATGTATACTTGCCAGCAGATTCTCGAGAGGAAAACTATTTTTTTAACTCTTCGCTTTTTCATTGTCCTGAATTCCGTATTTGTTTCAGTAATAATGGGTTTTCTGCAGGAGAATGCCGGAAAACTATTGTCTGCCATAATCCAGGTCGTCCTGGATTGAATGCCCTTCGAAGGATAGGCTGTTGGCATGTTGTTTAAAGACCCTTAGTTTTCACGTTCATGTGACATTTTACTAGACATCAGTATAGCATATCAGCCTGATTGCATTTTTTATGATAACAATTGGAACTTCCGCAAAGAAATTGGGTGGCAATTTTGATTTTCTGTCAAGCATGAAATCGTAAAAAAAATGTATATAAAAATTAAATCAAACACAAGCAGCAGTTTTGAGGTTGAAGTTGTTTAGCACTGTCACAACTTATCCGCAGTGTTTGAGAACCAGGACTTCAATGCGAACGTTTTTAAGGTTGCGTCATAAATATTTAAAACTGTCCAGGGGACTCGGCGCTGCCCGGGATTTTCTTATCCCTCCCACCCCTACCCCTTCTGTAACCCCCACCTCTACCCTAGCCTGCCGCCTCCCTTGTCAAGCGAGGGAAGGGAAACTACTCTACTGATCTCCCTTGCACGCTCATCGCTGTGTACATGATTTGTTAATGGCGTCCTCATATTTATTATTTCATTTTTGTTTAGCCCTAGGTACGAGATCGAAATGTGGCCTATGACCATCTGAGGGTGAAAGGGAACCCGCGTGCCGAATTAGGTGTGGTTCAGTTCAGGCGTGCGGATTTGTATAACACACACACACACACACACACACACACACAAAAAGCTGCACATTTTTTCATTTGAATTTTGAAGTTTTTGCTTTGCTTCCTCAGCTACACTGATAAGTAAGCATAATCTGTTTTAAAGTAAATAATTGAAGTAAATAATTCCCCCCTTAAAAAGCAAGTCCATGTATTTTCGTGTAGGAAGCCTCCGCTCCGAAATGCTTCCCTAGACACCAAGACAGATCGACATACTTTACATCTAGGTAGAACATCAGCAAAGTAGAACAAAGCTTTTACAAAAATTTCTGACGGACAGTAATCTCCTATGATTTCACCGAGCGGACAATTGCTGAAGTCTTCTTCGATTGCAAGTCGGTACCTGCACGCAGACTCTCGAGGAAGTGAGTCAGCATTTATGTACTTATCTTTTATGTTATCTATTGGAACCGCGTAAGGAGAAATCCTGCCGTCTAAAAATAACTTACAGGATATTTTTTCTTTCCCTGTTTCCTCCTTGAGCATACCGGAGTTAATTTTGGAATAAGAAAGGAACCGGTATTCCCGAATAGTGGCCAGTCGGATACAAATGTGGTACAGCTTACATGCATACTTGGCTAGGAGTGGTTGCCACCGCCCTAGGATATTTCTGCTGATGATAGTGAGATGTACGTTTCCGTTTTCCAACTGGAACGCCAGAACTTTCTTTCTTTCTTTCTTTCTTCTTTCTTCTTTCTTCTTTCTTCTTTCTTTCTTTCTTTCTATCTTTCTTTCGTGCATCGAGGAATTCTGAAAGATTGAGTATGTTTCAGCCCAGATCAGAATTCTATTTTACATGACGAATTGCACACCTGATGGCCAGGTACAAGGTTTTTCTGCTCGTCGTTTCACCCACCAAACTGGTTCCCCTCCTTTTGAGTTCTAGGTAGTGCACTGTCATCTACAACAAGGGAAAGAATCTCTGGTGCGTTCGTAACTACAGAATTACTTGTCGGGCAGGGAATGAGAAACTGAAGCATCTGCTCCTCCGTGTTTGTTCGTTTGTTTATAAAATTAGAATCCGTGACGACATGAACTGCCATTTGTCGGTGGAATCAACGAAGGAACATGAGAGATCGAGTGACTTGCTACCTTGGGTAAGAGGATATGGCGAATAGATCGAGGTGGGCGGGGGATGGAGGCCATGACAAGTGGAATGGATATATAAGATGAGCGAAACTATGTTACATCACAGTTCCTGGAGGACCGAACACTATAATTACCTAGTACACATCTCTCGGGAGGCGGCTGGTAAACCGAGTAAAGCTAGTAAGAACGTCACTCGCCACTGGTTTGTTTTATCGGTAGTGAGTGGCACAGTTGAGAAGGTCGCGAGAAATCGACCAGTGAATTTATCTTAATTGCTGGTTGTTTATTTTTAAGAGAAAGGGGAACGTCGATCTCCCTGGTTTAGGACAGATTGATCAATATCTGCACGACAAACATTGATTTTGTTTGCTACAGTTAGCCCTAATAAAGCTGGCCATCTGGATGACAACACTGATGTCATCGCCTCACAGTCAGCGCGGTCTAATTAAATGACAAGTTGATGATAGTCTAGTAAAGATGTAAAAAAATCTTGCTGTTGTTTGGCTTGCTTTCGTGGCCATAATATAATTTCAAAAAGTGTTAAAAAGCGAACATCCTAAGGGACCTCGAGTTTCTCATGTAATTTTTACAACCACTTAAACGGCGGAAGTCCTCGCCAACATTGCACATCTCAACTCAAGCAGCACGAATTATGGATTACTGAAAGATTAAACTCTTCAAGATACTGGTCAGCAGCTTTTGAGTCGGTGGGCGAAGAACTGCTCGTTACATCGACAGGACAAGTATCGCCACACGTGTCCGTGCAGTTGGTTTCCTACTCGGTAGGTGACGTCACGACTTTGTGCGCTGCTTGACATTCAGCGGTCGGAGGTTACGTATGATGTAAGCGTTTTCTCCATGAAGTAATGGAGAATAACGAGTGACCAAGAACTGCCTATTTGTAGAAGCTCAGCGGCTGGTCGTATGCGGGCTTTAAAAGGGAGTTATACAAATACCCGCATGATAGGCAGGTACATTGAAATTTGAAAGCCGAGTGTCGTAAATGATACAGCATCAGACGGAAGGCAAGCTAGGGGAGGGAACTTGGCGCCTTTTCCACCGAGTTGCACTGTCAGTAAGCGGAACTCGTCCTTCAGTAGAGTCCATGACTCGAGAGGAGAGGCTAGAAGCATCTTGCCATTTTTTACGCCAAGCTGAACTCTCAGTAATCAAAACTCGTTCTTCAATACGAACGCACGAACGATTTTATTGGTTAGGCCCTTCGGTCCTTCTTGTGAGGAGAGGCTAGAAGCATTATTAGCCAGGTGACTTGGCGTCTTTCCCGTCAAGGTGCACTGTCGGTAATAAAAACTCGTCCTTCAATACTTGTAATGAGAGGCTAGAAGCATTATTTGCCCAGAGAGACTACAACTACAGCCAGTGAGCTCCCCTTGTGTTTCAGCAGTGTTGTGATCTCTGATTAGCCTGATGACTTGGCGTCGTTCCCGCCGAGGGGCACTGTCAGTAGTCAAAACGCGTCTTTCAACAGACGCCATTACTTGTGAGAAGAGGCCAGAAACATTATTATCTATATGAGATTACTATCAAGAAGTTTTTTCCTCCATAAATCAAGTTTTGTTAAAGAGCAAATAGGCACTTTGATCTGTCGTGTGACCAAACGGTCCGTCGACTTCATGACTTCACGCCTTAAACGCGGTGTTAAAAAGTGTTAAAAGAGATTAATTTCTTTTATTTCTATTTCACGTTAATGATAATTTAAATTATTAAATTAATTTATAACTAGCGACCATGAACTTTGCAGTAGTGAGTAAAATGTCGTGAAAACATTAACATTTATTCCATTTATGGTAGAGGTCCTGGGAGAGGATAGGGGTCGGAAGTTTAAGGGTAATATGTTGTTAGCTTTAGTCAGCTGTTATTAAGAACTTAATTATTTGGGGATTGTAGAATTGAACAATTGTACAACTTTTCCAGTTGCAGTGACAAACATACTTAAGGCACACCTTTTTAGTGTGCAATGTGACACAGAACACACGGATCATTTGCTTTTTGATTAGATAAGCTGATGGTCTTGTCTTGAAGCTCAATAAATTCAGCAAAGTTAGAAGATGTAATTATTAAAAATTCGTAACTTCCCAGTGGATTTTAACATTTTATTTACATTTATAGTGTTCTTTTGGTGTAGACTTCGACGTTTATGTGTGAACGTGAGCTGTAGTTTTTGAAAGGTCCTTTTTTTCAAGTAGTGTGCCATTATCTGCGCAGTGCATCTGTTCTGCAATCTGTGATTAGCAAAAAACAATGTATCTTTGTATTATATCATATCCACCATGAGATTCTGGGTTAGAAAATACTTGAGTTGGCCACCTTGAATACTTTTTGGCGATTCCTAGGTTGGCAGATCTTCCATGAAATTGTCCATACCTCGTTTAACATTGACACTGACGACTGGGTATGCAGGTAACTGGATATGTGTCTGCGCGTCCAACTGTAGTACGCGCAGTGGCAAAACGCTGGAAAAGTAATCAGAAAAAACAACCCTAAGCTTGCGGTAGCAATAAAAACACTGGCCGGTGTTGGAGGTGAGCGCAGGGCAGGATGTGGCCTTAGTCTTTTTGAATAAGGTTAATGGCACCTCCACTCGCCAGGTATATGTATGTTTTGTCAGAGCTTAAAAGCCCCGCCCCTGGGCTTAGAGCTGAATAAAATAGACAAAGTATGTTTTTTTCCTGGTTTTACAGAAGTGTTACATAGTGTTTTAGATGCTAGTCCTACCTAGTGATGACACCATTGTGCTCACAACACTGCACAGGAAGCAGAATGCACTATCAGGTGCGAGTACAGGTTTACACGATCGTGGGTGCACAACATTCGGCTGCGGTCTGCGCTTCTGCTGCGATGACAATATGCTGAGAACACTGGATGTGGGGGTCGGATGGTAGGGGTAGTTGGAGGTGATTTGTTAGTTGATATCACCAAGTTATCTGCTGAGAAACAAAATGGTTCCCTTGCTGGCACACTCGTCAGAAAGAGGAAGGCGCGGCTGCCAGCTGTCCCCTGCCAGCCAAGCATCACAGGGCTCACTTGGAGTCGGTCGTCAGCAAGGTGCAAGCAGCCGGCGGGCGGCGCGCAGACAGCGTAGCACCAGCAGCGGCAGAAGCAGCAAATCTGACTGCACTGTGCGTGCCGTTCGTGGCGCGTCATGTGACTTGCTTAATTACCGGCGGGCTTGCCATGCCAGCCATTTCTGCAAGGACGGTCGGCATGGTGGTCTTGGGGCTCGCGCGTGACTCGACAGGTGACGTCTGGCCCGTGTCAGCTGCGGGCACCGCCATACCCCACACGCACGTGGTCAGCGCCCCGCACAGCAGCTGGGGGGATGGTCACCTCCGACGGACAGTTTCGCCGCTTTATAGCCGCCCGCGTCATCAGCAGGTGCGTGCGTCCGTGCGTGTGTGCGTGCGTCTGTGTGTGCGTGCGTGGCAACCCCGCATGGTGTTCGGTCAGTTCAGTGTGCTAGTGGGTCAGTGTGCTAGTAGGTCATCGCATCAAAGCAAAATGACCAAATATCTGTGCCCGAAAGAGACCAAAGTTGTCTGAGACTTAACTGCTTGGCCATGACTAATTATGTGTTATTGTCAGTTGTATGGAGGCTTCGGAGAACACGTCAGTTGTGTACAAGTTTGTATGTTGAGGTAAAGTGGTCGGAGTGCATCGTGTTAAGTGTGTCGGTTGAAACAGCTTGCTGCGTCAGATGTTGCGTTTTTGCTTGTTTATCCTCTCGCCTCTGGGGTGGCGCAGATTTTCAGGTGACGGCGACTTTTAAAAAATTTTTCTTTATCGTGACGTTAGGAACGATTAGTATCTCATGACAGGTGCCACACCACGAGATCCGAACCTGTGACATCCCCCTTCCTTCCACCACCATCACCTGATCCCGTATACCGCACACGTGTTCTGCGTGTGCCACCTGTACCCAGGGCCGGCAGCTTGACTTGATGTTTGCCTTTGCTGCTCACACAGAGTAAAACGCCATACAAAACGTCATCACGTTTGCAGCTAGTCTTGTTTGCTGGCCTTCCCTCGCTTTTGAGGCAACTGTTTTGTGGCTTTTATTAATGGGGCTCGCAGCAGTGTAGCTGATTGTCCCACGGTTGACCCCAGATAATCACAGAGATTTGTACACAGTTCACTGGATGTCATCTCTCGAGATACAGGCCGGTGATGTATCCGTTGCTAGAAATGGTCTTTCGGACACGTGTGACGTGCGACGTGTGACGCGTGCTAGATTTCTTCTCAGAAAACGCCATGTGCTTGAGACCTAGTCACTTGGTAGATCACCTGAGGCATTAACAGATGTAGGTAAAGAGTTGTGAGGTTGTTAAGTGTTCACTATGCTGACCTTTTGGAGTTAGATGTGTTCACTATGCCGACTTTCTGGATTTAGGTGTGTTCATTGTGCTGACCTGCTGGGGTTGTTGAATGTGTTCACTGTACTGACTTGCTGGAGTTTTTGGATGTGTTCACTGTCCTGACCACAGGTACAAGTAGCGGACTGGCGAGATGCCACAAACCACACAGGCAAATTATGGTTAAGGACTTGGGCGAAGCTATGGAATGGCGATGGATGTCATTGGAGGTTTGTTTCGAGCCAACAGCGGTAATAGAGCTGATAATCGAAGAGTGATCGTAAAAGTAATATCAAACTGTCGTAAAGTGCGGGTACAAGTTGCTTTGACGTTGTGATTCCTCACTGTAAACATTTTTGGTTTACAAATAATAATAATAATCATAATAATGTTGTCAAGGTGCAGGCAGGAGAGATGCCAGTTTGTGAATCTTAGTCTTTCCTCCCACAACCCACTTCGAATGTTAAAGAAGTCTGAAGCCTGCGAAAGTCGTGGGTCGGTGGAGACAGAAGTGGGTGGAGTGGTGCGCGTGTGACAGACGGGATGTGGTTGTGTCAGTTTTGCAGGGGAAGACAGGTGAAGTCAGGACACCCCCGCCACCCCCTTTTTGTTTTAAAATTACTAAACTCGCCGTTCGTTTAGACTCCTTTCAGAGACAGCAAAGCTCAGTCAGCAGGAGGCCTCTTGGCTGCCAGTCACGTGACATGGCAGCGTGGCGGTGCCCATGCAGTGAGGGAACTGAGACAGCATTGACTGATCTGCTCTTCTGCAAATCAAAATGTTTAAAGTGTAGCTTGTGGATACAAAACTTCTGTTCACGAAAGCACACAATTCAAATATTAACATTTATGGTGTAAGGCCTCTACTTTTATATCACGGGATTCTGATCTGTCATTACTTAGATTTATTAATAAGCAGATTTTGCATTTATAAGAAAAGTTTGAAACTATAGACCAAAAAATAAAATCTTCTGTAAAAGTCTGAAAACTCCTACCGTGACGTCGACTCCAGAAGGGATCCCAGTGAAGCTAGAAGAGGGTACATGGGTTTGTTGTAGAGGAGCTGCAGTAACATTAAAAGAAAAAATGTAGCACTTCATCTGTATTCACTACGATAAAAAAGATTTTAACAAAGGGCACTATGTTAGTGTGTTCAGATGGTTTTAACGAGGAGGACAACAAATTTAGGCCACAGTATTTCCATATCTCCCTCATGCATATTTAAAAATATTCTGCTATTTGGAACCTGATGCCGTTTGCGTGCTTATTTGTTTTTAATCTATATTACCACTATCAGTACTATTTAAATATTTTCACACTTGCACATTTACGAATTACCCTGCAAGAATGTAAATCCAACATTGGTTCACTGATTTATCGTGGGTTGATTCCCAAACACGAGTTGGAAATTCCTATAAATACTTCCTTTATATTCTGCTCACAGTTACAAGAGATTGACATGATTTGCCGATAGTGTCTACTATATGCTGATTGATGATTTTTATTCCACTGATTCTAATCAATAGTTTAAGGTGTGATATAGGTAGATCATAAGGAGTAGAACAATAATGACAATTACTATTAACACTTTTGCGACGTGTGCAGACAATGTTCTGTGCAGCATAGGATACACTTATGGCGTATGAGGAAAATGAGCCAAGCAACTTTGACGATTTATTTACGGGGAATCGCTAATCGTCTAAGGTAAAGAACTCTTACATCAGAAAGCTGAATCATTTCTTCACGGGTTGCTTGCCTTTTACTACGTTTAGACCGGTTTTTTGCCACAATTCCAAGCGAATGAAAAATGGCTGTGTCGTGTGTATCCAAATGTGCTTTGTCACTTGAGAAATGCTAGATTTACTCTTCAAATGACACGCTGATGAGGAAAATGACATTGTTTTGCAAATTTAATGTGATAAAGCGGATGAAGACAAGAGTATTTGTGCCTGAGAGGCCCAAGAGAGTGATTACGAAGAGAAAAACGTGCGAGCACGTGCTGTAAACAGTACCGAACAGACTGTGTATAAGGAATCGTGAGGACTTTTTGATTACTACAACTTCAGTTGTGCTTCCATCAAAGGATTTTACAAATTATGAAACAAGGTCCAAGAAACACAGTAAGAAATGAGTTTTCTTTATTTATTGTAGCTTTATATCATGTTTAAATAATTTTTGTATTGTTTTGGGGGATTTTTTTCATGAATTTTGGAAAAAAGGCTAAAAATGCTGCGTCCACAGGGAGAGCTCGTGCTATGAATGCTACGGTAGCATTGAGTTAATAAAATCAGAACATTTTAACAATGAAAACCAAAAATCCATCATATCAGTGTGTCGTGTTTCATTTCATTCTTTATGGTGATCGGTGTCTTGAGCTAGACAGCAGGTGTGTTTCTTCTCAACATTCTGGGAAGCTTTTTTTAAAATAATATAACAGATTTAAATCTTTTCCTCCGGCTTCCGTTTCCTCATAATATGAACACTCCGATAATGAGTCTCGCGATGATTCTCATGAACTGCGCTCTGGTCTAGACTAAAGAACAGTACGTCTAGCTTGTCCTTCTGGAGATGACGTCACTTCGGCTGCTGTGCTCCCTGCTAAGTTTCCTGCAATCTCCAGCGCGGGGACTATCCGCAAGCTACACTTTAAGGGAATCGGTTCACAGTATTGAAGTGCCATTGAAGTGCATATTCAGTAGGCACAACCTGCACCTTTACTGGGTTTGCTGTTAATGCCGCGGTGGCTGTTGCTGACAGCATCGACAAAGGTCGCATGATATATTGACAGATGGTGTCATGCCTTCATTTAAAGGTCGTAAGATGAACTGACGAAGCTGGGCTGACCTTCTTGGCCTATTCTGCAACAACTTTTCGCTGTTTTCTCGTTCACCGTTATTCCTGCCCCCATCCTCATCGTTTTTGGAGCTGAGCCGGGCACTGTGTCTTCCTTTCACAGAGAAGGTGTAACGGCCAGCGTCGTTTCTTGGCCGTTATTGTTTGCAATGAGACCGTTATTATTAAATGATCTCAGGCTTCGGGGTTTGTAAAATCTAACGGTGTGTACATTGGCATCAGAGTTATCTTCTCCTTCCTTCCCCTCGTCGCCGTCAACGTAGTCATCGTTGTCGTCGGTGGCGGCGGCGGCGGTGGTGGTGGCGGTGGCAAAAAGATTTTTAGATTAAACCAAAGAAATCTTGTTTTGATCCCCGTTTTTCTACTTCAGCCTCATAGCCCAAGCCCTGCATGACTCGCATGTACATGCGCAGGCATTTGTAGTCCAGAAGTCAATAAATTTAGGAAATACTCAGCCGTTTTTGAAGAAGGGTCTCTCCCCCCCCCTTTCCGTCTTAAAAAAAAGAAATGAAATGAAAAGAGATTCTCGAATTAGACCTGGATTCCTAAATTATTGTTTGCCATTCTCTTCACCGGCGACCGGCTGCGGGCCGTGTGTTGCGAGTGCTGCACCAGCCCCATGTAAATAATTGTTTGCTCGTGCCCAGGGCCTCTCGCGCCGCTGTGCGTGCGCGCTGCCCACTTGCCATGTTTTCGTTCAGACATTAAGAGAGAAGCCAATTCCAGCTGCAAAATCAGATAAAACCCGTCTTGACAAGAAAATGGCATTTCACAATCCCAGTGTCCGCTCACAAGCTGCTCGATGAGGACTGTATGCAGAGACCATTGTGCTTGTTGCCGTGTCACGCCAGCACGCGCTGAATGACGCGAGCAACCAGAGTTTCATTTCTGGGGGTGTTTTTTAAGTCTCTTGGTGGCATCTTGTATCTCAGAAATGACGTGAATTAAGAGAACGATCGAGAAATATTTTTGGAGGGCAGTGTTTCCTTTTAACCTCTTGAGCGCTGGGGATTTTTTTTCTTCTAATTTGCCCATTCTTCTGCCTCTTCCAGCTTTTCCCTACGCGAAGGAGAAGGGGAATAGAAGGGAAGGCATGGGAATTATCTTTGTCCGTGATATTTACGGAGCTCATGCTCGCATGCATTATTGGAATGGTGCACCACGTGATGTGTGTGAAACAAGGATTGCCGGAGACTGTCGTAGTGAGCTGTGCAGACTGGTGTTCTGGCGGTAGTGTAACACTGCTGTCGGGATGAAAATTCTGATGTCTTACGATTCTGAAAGCAGGTTTTCAATTGAATATTTTTAAATATTTGGAGCCGTGAACCCTATCCAGTGATGGTAACTGTCATTGGCTAGCAGGAGAGAATTTTTTTAGATTTGTATCTTAGAGTAAGGATATTAATCAATACATCGTAATGGATATTTAAGCTGGGAAAACAGTTCGTCCGGCTTCCTTAAATGTGGAAGTGCTGAACCAAAGCGTGCAGCAACAGAATATCGAACAGAGAGAAAGAGAAGGGAAAATCATGCATGAGACTGGGGGACAGATGGTTAATTTAAATTGATGTCAGGCTCTCCACTCGATCATCTCCCGATGCTTTTCCCTCCATCCCACTTCAACCTACTCCTTTTTTTCTGCTCATCGCCTGTCCGGCTCATTCTTTTTCTTCTTTCTTTCCACACCCTCTAGCGTGTGTGCGCGCTTGCTTGCGTGGATCTTGTTTACTTCCTAATAGAGTACCACCCAGTAGAGATTCTAGGAGTGGTTTGTGTGTATGTGCAGTTCTTACTTAGCGATGTTACAAGATGCGAATTTGGAATAAGATAAATATAGATGAAACGTTGATCTTCGATTGTTAACCTTGTTGCTTATTAATCGGTCCTCCGCAGTCTTATTTCTCTGATATAATTTAAAGCACTGCCTTGTGTTACGTATCCTACTTATAAACTATGTTAAAAGGTTAACTATCGCTTCCATAACAAAAAGTAGTTTGGAGTAAAATCCCTTTTTAGAAACAAAAGAAAACTGACCAAGTAGAATCGTTCTTTTTTCCACAGTCCTTGGAGTAGTAGATGTATTTATGAAACTGCAGCACCTATAGAGGTGAAAGATTTGTTGCCGGAACAGGTCAGAAAATCCCCGTGCAATAAGCACGCTGTAGACTGTCTCACCCATGTCTCACCCGACACTAGGTGTTTTCCCCCCATGGCGTTCAAGTCCTTACAGCTGCACGAGTTGTGTGGGCAGTGTGTGGGTACGTGGGTTATCTGGTGTAGGAAAAGAGGAGGGATGTCCACAAACTGACAAGACATCGTACGCTCTATTCACATCTTACAGACTGATGTTGATGCTACATTTTGCAACATGGTTCCATGTTGCAAGAGCCTGTTGTGTTGGTTAGGCATACAGGCGGGTACTTCTATGGCCTGTAAATATATACTGATGGGTCTGTCAGGCGGGTGCTGCCGAGGGCTGTGAATGGGTCTATGTTTCAGGCGCGTTTTATTGTGGCCTGTAAATATATAGTACTAGAATGTGTCAAGCGTTAATCCTAGTCATAGCCGCATGTCTATTTTTCGGGCCTTATTACTGTGCATGTAAATATATAGCAACATGCCTCTCTATTTCAGGGGCAAATCCTTTGAATATCTACAGACATGCCTGTGTTTCAGGTCTTAATCCTGTAAATATTTTCCGACATTCTTGTATTTCAAGCGTTAATCTTGAGCGACCTACCAATGTTTCAGGCGTTCCATGCGCCGAGTTTCGGGGACGACGACTTCGATCTGAGCACGCTGGTCATGGGCAACGAGCAGGATCAAACTAAGGGCGTCATGGCACAGCCCTCCCCCCACCAACAGCAGGCACCACGACCACCACACATCTACATCCGGTCATCAGTAGGCCACGCGCCCCAGTCTCTGGCGGGGCTGCAGCTGGACGTGGGTCAGCCCCTGTCGCTGGCCCAGGGCATGGCCATGACGGAGTGCGTCCCGGCAGCCATGACGACGGAGAGCGACCTTGACTCGCTGGCCCCCAAGTTCCCGCCGCAGAACTTCGACGTGCCGGACATCAGCCTGCTGAACAGCGTGACGTCGTCTGGCGCCAACATCTTCCAGAGCTTGAGCTCTGTACTCAACAGCACGTCACAGCACATGGCGCAGACCGCCGGTGGAGTGTACCTGGGCGACATGATGAGCTCCTCGCCGTCCTCGCTCCACATGTCGGTGATGCAACCGTCAGCGCCGTCGCAGCAGGCGATGGGGCACCTGACAACCATCAGCCAAAGTCAGATGGCGCAGCAGTTGAACTTTCACACTGCGCTTAAGGCATCCACGTCACCTGCTAGCTCCCATAGTTCCTCGCCCGGCCGGGATACCAGCGAGGACAGCGATGACTGTTTACCCCTTGCTCAGGTAAGACAGACTGGAAATCGTTGGCGGTGGCAGGGAGGGACAGGCGGGGTAAGCGAATGCATGCGAGTCGTGTTTAAAACGCTGGTTTCAGAAATATGTCGAGAAAATCTCACTTGTTTAAATCACTTTTTCCTTCAAACATTTTTCTTGTTCCTGTAATAGATCATACGCCAGTACAACAAAAAAGACCATGCACATGTGCATACGCACCTGTGTGATTATGAGTACGTGTGATTATGAGCACGTTTGTGATTATGAGTACGTGTGCGCGCACACGTAAGCGTCCTTGCGACTTCGTGTCCATTGTTAACTGCCTTCTAGATCCCTTTTTTAAAGTTATGTCACCCCGAATACCGCTTGACGTCCATCTTCCCTGTCTGCTTTATGTGGTCTCTAAACGAATGTCTGTCGCGCAGGTTATCGACAGACATTAGTCTTGCAGGGTTTATTTGTATACAGTAGAGGCTGTTTATAGGTATACAGTATATATTGTAGATATTTAACATGCATGCAGTGTACATAGCAAGGGAGAGAAAACACGTGAAGGTCTAAATAAAAAAAGACAAAGTTGTAGCGTATCATTGTCATTATCATTGCAGCGTTGTCACCAGCCCCCCACCCCCTTACAGCGATCAGTGGGTATAGGAGACCTAACCTCTCCACACCAGCCCTTCTCTTTATAGAACAGTCTTATAGACTGCTTGTAGGCATCACGCAGTACAGTGGACCTAACAATGTCCACTGCCTCCGGTCTCTTCAGCGGAGCCAAACAACGGGCAGTAAAACTACCCAAGGCTCAGCAGCCTCCCACACGGGTTGTAAAATACTTGGCAGCACACACCTCCCACACTCGCCTCAGGCCTTTATGGCCAGCCACACATGAAGAGGAAGTCGTAAAACAACCATCGTGGCGCTGCGCGCCAACCTCCAGCTGTTGTCCACGTGGACCTGAAACAACAAAGGGAAATAATCCCTCCCTTGTCGGAGAAAACACGTTAGGTGCAGTTGTTTATGAGACCCTTTGACCTCCAGCCGGCGAAATGTTTTCAAATGTAAGGACCGCGATTTTTAGATGTGATTTCTGGGATTAATTCATCCAGCGTGGAGTTGTTCCTTGGCCAGAGCCAGTTAATTACTTTCCTGATCCGTGTGCGGCGTTCAGTTATGTGAAGTGTGGAGTGCGCACGCGCGCGTTTGGACAGCTTACCTTTTGTCTATTTTAAGTTGAAAACAAAAGTTTGCGCAAACGAATACAGTATTTAGCAGAAAAAAAGCGCGTTGTTCTTTGGACAGCTTACCTTTTGTCTATTTTAAGTTGAAAACAAAAGTTTGCGCAAACGAATACAGTATTTAGCAGAAAAAAAGCGCGTTGTTCTCCGATAGTAGTTTTCCGTAGTGGCCTGTGGGTGGCCTGGTCATCAGATGTCATGAAACCGTCACGGGCTGGAAGTGCCAGGGCTGGCTTATGTGAGGCTTATCTCCACTTCCAGTCATAATAGTGGTCGTAAGTCCCATTCGCCCTGTGTATTTTAGGTACGCTTTTACGAACGAACAGGAGTTAAGAATGATCACGCAACTCGGCCATGGCGCGTACTTTATTATACAACACCGCTAAGATTGAACTTTGGGGTTGGCTTCTAGTTACAAGTGTATGTCCGCTTGCATGCTAATGACTGCTGGAAGTTCAAGTGAGTCGCACACAGCACACAGTTAATTCACACAGCACACGTCGCTGAAACGAATTCCGACTCCGACAGTGAACACTTCTCTTCTGTAGTCTGTACTTTCAAAGAAGACGGCGACAAAAGGAGCAATGAATAATCTGGTCAAGAAAAACATGAGTAGGAAAATACAGTGAATTTCAGCTTTTGTAGTGGTGACTGTTTAAACAGAAGTTAGTTTCAGGCTTTCGTCTCGCGTAAATAAAACAAAAATGTAGTGGGAAGGTAAAATGTAGAAAAAGGATGCTGGCTTTTGGGTTGTTGCAGCGGGCGTTTCTTTATTTTGTTTAAAAAATTAGGCCTATTAAGAAGCGATACTGACAGCGGGTGGTACTGATGACTGCTGCGGCCTGTATTTTCAGCTTGATCCTAATCCTAACAGGAGTTTAACTCGTCGGAATAAACGCTCTTCAGCATGACTGAAAGAAAAAAAATGAAAATAGGGCGGGAGAGGATGAGGGATTAAATTTCTCAACGGAAGACTGGTGATAGACCGTGGAACAGGCAACACATGAATAAAGTGTGTCCTAAGTTGAATTTCGCATGTAAGGGGCCAAGTCTGGCAACCTAGGATCTACATTCGCCCTGTTAAGAAAGGCCATACTGCCTTGATAACAGCACAGGCGGAGGTCAGCACGTGGACCGAAAACCGATCATGCACGCACGTACTCATCTGTGCGTCTTGGTCCTGGTAACGTGCAGACTGAGGTGTGCACATTGGACTGTTACAGGGTTAGGATGACATGAGGTTCTGTTGGTATAGTGTTAATTTATTGTCATCTGACTTTCACGCCGTCGCCTTTTGTATTTTCGGTTAACGTTCACATTCTCCTCAACAGATACACATACTAATCGTATGAACACGCGAACGCACGCGCGCACGCGCGCGCGAGTAGTTCTTGTTGGCATGCGCACACAAAAGACGGGAGACCTGACTCCTAGAGGCGGCAGTGAAAGACACCAGCAGTCAGCAGCTATTCACAATTGGCAGGCTAACTTTCAGCAAGTTGCGATCTCCAGAACATTGTGCAAAAGAAATGCTTCTGTTGTTTCTCACCCGCCGCTTACCTTTCATTTTGGCGCCTTCCGAAGTTGCAGCCGTGCAGATTATGTTAACAACACTGCATTACTTTTTTTTAATCATATCGTCTCCCGCTTGCCATCTGACGCGGACGACATCCTGTTCTGTCTGGCGCCGCTGCCGCATACGCAAGCATCAATAGAGCCGTGTGGGTTCGCATCAGGCCACCTGAACCTGAACGCCGTGTGGCGACGGCTGCCAGCTTCGGGTCACAAAGGGGACACGGTGACAAGGACGGGAGGGGAGGGGACAGCGAGGGCGCGCACTTAGTCGTGAAACGATTATCTAACGGTTTTTCTTTTTCCTTTGCCCTCGTTTTGTTCTCTTATTCTTTGCTCTGTTCCTCACCTCTCATTTTTGGTTTATTTTCCCTCGTTCTCCGTTTCCTATTCATATATATTGTTTTCTCTCTCTCTTTTTTGTCATTATTTTGCTTAATGTTGACTAAGTTGCGGTTTGGCCAGCGCTGCTTGTATACAAAATTTGATATTTGGATTGCAAAACGTGTACCTTAGCTACCCTACTGCCTCTGAGTGCTATTCATGCTCCACGCGCACGCTTGCAGGATCCTATATTTTTCTAAGCTTAGAGCCACCATACACTCAATCGCTGCCAGCATTAATTTAAGGACGAGTAGAAGCAATTTTTAATTGACCCACTGCGATCAGTGGATTTTCATGTTCTTGACATTTGCGCATAACAAACATTTATGCAGATAAATGTCTTCTTTGTGCAGGTGAGGGGGCGGGGTAGTCTTTGTGCACACACGTGCATGCTTGTGTTCGTGTGTGCGTACGTACGTGCTTGATTGACAGCGCAGTGAGAGGGAGAACGTGGTGCTGGTAATGCAATGGGAACTTGCATTAATGGCGACTTGCGTCCTTTGTTGGCTGTGAGATCGATCGGCCGGAGAATGCAGCCTGCAGTTCTAGGCCGGTTATAGCAGAGGATGGATTCAAGTGGCGAGCCTCATGTTTTCCTTTCTGCTTTCTCTGCTGCAGCTGGTCTCCATGAAACGCGCGGCTTCGGGCGTTCCCTTGGCAACGGGCGAGGCGATGCTGGGCAGTGTAGAGGCCCGTGCGCTTTCCGGAACACCGTCAGCGGTGCAGGCGGGTGCTGGCGGACCAGCGGCTGACGGAGCCGATATTGCCGGCGGAAGCCCTGCCAAGAAGCAGAAGCCAGTCAAAAAGAAGAAGCGGAAAGACCCCAACGAACCACAAAAGTAAGTTCCTGTGTGAATGTGCATTGTGGGAAGGGGTAGACAGTGTGTACGATGAAAAGCACTGAAGATGTCAACTTCATGAATTGCTTATAATTAATATTAATATGCAATTATTACTTACAAGTTACACGTATAAAAATGGAGGTGCATGAAATAATGACAACGTTCGAATATGCAAATTAGTCACCTTACCGTATCCACCAGACTGTCGTTTACCAGAGTGCGCACTGACAACATGTAAATAAGCGGTTTTACGCGGCACTAATGAGTGAGAAACTGGCTACGGCAGGATGGCTCGCTAAAGGCGGACGGTAGAAATGGCCGCTGTAGTCGTCTGCTGACTGGAGACGCGAGTTCCTTCCCCTGGCAGCTTGCCGGCCACATGCAGACTGTGCTTTTGGAACTGGCAATCTGGCTGGTACCAGATACATTTAGGAATATCAACCAAATAAGGACGATTGTTTTGAGAAATCTTCTCTATCTTGCGCCTCCGCAACATAGCGGGAGTTTTTCCGTTTTGGGCGCTGGCAGGCACTTCGCACGAATCAGTTTGCCAGTAGTACCACCATGTGACCTACACAATTCGACGCCGACTCGCGCGCGTGCAGACTGGGGGAAGTGGACTCGTGGAGAGCGATGGCTACTCGTAGTGTGAGGTGTGGGTACCATGCATAGCTGAAGCTCGGACCTTGGTCGTCGTGTGCACAAAATGCCATCGAAATCGACTGCAGACTGTGATCAGGGATTTTTCGAGCATTTTCATTTTGCATTGTTCAGTAAGTGATGATCGAGTCAGAGGTTTAAGCCAGTTTGTCAGTTTCCCGCAAGAATTCCTTTTTTTTAAAAAGTCATTCTATTCTCTCTCCAGTTCTAGTCCCCAACGGGTGGTCGCAATTTTTTTTAAACATTTTCCCCCCGAGTTACAGTTGAATAGCAGCGATTCAGAGCTGTGCGCCAGGTAAATGTGTTTACGATCATTTCCGGAACGATAGACGGGTGTAGCTGAGGCGTTTTACATGAGTTTGGTGGTATGTGTGGTTTGTGTGTGGTCGTTGTAACTCAGCAAAGTCTTGGTGTGTTTTGCAGGCCTGTTTCAGCTTACGCCTTGTTTTTCCGAGACACCCAAGCGGCCATTAAAGGACAAAATCCGAATGCGAGCTTTGGTGAAGTTTCCAAGATTGTAGCCTCCATGTGGGATGGGCTGGACGCACAGAGTAAAGAGGTGAATGATTTCATTTTGCACCCTGTGGTTTATGGTCAATGTGTACTGTTTATAGTGCACCCTGTGGTTTATGCTCAATGTGTACTGTTTATAGTGCACCCTGTGGTTTATGGTCAATGTGTACTGTTTATACTAGTGCACCCTGTGGTTTATGGTCAACGTGTACTGTTTATAGTGCATCCTGTGTTTTGTTTCTGTACATTGTGAATAAACAATCTCACATTCTCTCTCATATGTGTGAGTGCATGAGCCAGAGAGAACATTGCAAATAGATTTAGTGACCATACAAGTTTAGAGGGGTTTTAATTAAGGATTGAGAGGAATGTGAAAGTACAAAAGTATTAAATTTGTCATACAATATTTTAATGAAACTATAATGGGCTAGTTTGTTGTCAGGTGATGTATGAATATTAAAAAGAAAAATTTAGAATCTCTTAGCCATTAAATAATACCAAGCACCACAGACAGAATAGTTTCCTTCATTTTCATTTAGCAGGTCAGTTTTAGTGTACTATTTGTCATGTATGATTTACTGATTGTGTACTGCTCAACACATCTCACCTGTAGATGCTACTTAGAACTTTGTTGCCCTGGAACATTTGCACTTAGAGATGTGTGTACGTATGCAGATGAATTATTTCTTGATGTTCAAAAATATGTGCATGCCAAAAGTTGTCAGACGTGTGGCACTAATGCCAAACATCAAACCACTGACGATAATGGTTACTATTTCTATATTTCCACAGGTCTACAAAAAGAGGACAGAGCTTGCCAAAAAGGAGTACCTGAAACAGTTGGCTGCATACAGGGCTAGTCAGGTGTCTCAGGTGAGTGTGTTGTTAGTAAGCCACTGTCACCACGGTGCTCATGTTGAAATTTTCAGTGGCATTAGCCTGGTTAGTTTGGTGGGATTAGTTAGCCTAAGTGAATACAGCAGTTCAACCTCCCCACCTTTCCAGTTTTTGCTTGTAGCAGAACTCGGAGAAAAAAACTTTCTTCATCTTCCCGTGATAAGAAGAATGTTAACAAAAAGTTACTGAGCCAAGCTGCATTGAATGACTCTTTTAAAGGCGTAATGCCCCAAAGCTGTTGACTGTGTAGCTTTATGTAGCTTGGCTCAGTACCTTTTTGTTAACTTGTTTATTTCCAAGTAGCAGTCACGTGTTCCTTTTTATCTGAAAAAAGGAAAAGCTAGTTATATATCTCTTACACAAGAAACCAGATTTTACACTATAAGAACTGCTAAACTGATACACCTCACTGCATAAGTTTTGCTTTTAGGTGTACCTTTTATTCTTCCAGTCAGCTGCTGAAGAGACCTTTGTGATGGAGAAATCTCCGTCACCTCCCAGTCTGCAGCCCATGACCTTAACCCCAGCAAATGGTACTGCTGTTCAGACACCCATACCTGCTAGTGAAGTCCACACAGCACCACAGCAACACATGGTAAGAAGTGCTTGTCATTCGAGTCTTTTGAAATGTCTTCAGATACAATGGATGTCCAGAGAGTTAAGATAGGCTTGGGTAACTACAATAACATTCCCTGCCACAACAATGGATTTCATGATTCAGGCACTACTCAGGATTGTATAGTACATTACTACAGCTCCATTAGTGTCATAAAATGGCACAAAAAACTTTTACGCATGCATACTTTTCACACATAGCTTCGTTGATTCTACATTAATAGCTTTCAGTTGATGTAATAGAAATATCCTTGCTTCATGCACTTTTTTTTTTTTGCTGTCCAAAAGAGACACACAGCCTCACTGCATGGCCAATGGCCAGCAGTTTCTCATAACAATCCAGCTCATGATGTCTGTTACGCAGCCTTCACCCGTGCCTTGACGCAAACACCACAGTTATGCATGTACACTTCTGCTTTGTGTTGGAGATAAAGTTGAAATGAACCAGTCACGTAGCAATCTCGAGAATCTCAGCAGCTTGTGAACAGCGGGCAAGTTTCCCATTTAGCGCCTACACACTAGGTTCATATCTGTAGGAGAGCAGTTAAATAGCAGGTAGTCTTTGACCATGAATACAAGTTTTGGTCCCTACAACTAATATGTTGTGTCATGGAGTGGATCTTTTTTAGTATTACAATAAAGTAATCACTTAATGAAACAAATGTATATGGGTCTATACACATGCTAAAATATCAGAAGTTAAATTAAATGCATATGTGTGTTGTAGTTGGGGGTTTTATTTGAATTTTTTAACCATTGAAAACGACAGAGTGGGTTGAAGGGAGCACGAGCAGTGCAGGGGAAACAACTCGGTACTTGAGCTGCCAGCGTCATCTCAGAAGGATGGAGAGTTGATGTCACCAAAACATTTAGTACATGGCATAAATCTTTCTTACCTCCTATCAGCAACATGACATAAATAACTAAAAATTGATATGTTGAGAATGTGCACAAATCTACTAGTCAAGTGTGAACACTGGTTCTCCTAGAAAAAGTTGCAATTCATGGCAGAAAAATCTGGGTTCCAGGCAGCATGTTTTACTTCACCAGGCTTGCGCAAGTGGCTGTGGGACAGTGTTCTAAAAAGACTGCAAAAGTACATCCAAATGTTTTGATGAGTAGTTCCTGTAATTTGAAAGTTTTCAGTTTACTGTGTTACTAGATGCTTTTGCCGTCTTAGATTCATTAACTAATGTAGGCTAATTGCTGAATCATGAAAGTTTTAGAGTACTGTGAGATTTATTAAAATGGTCAGCCACAAGTTCCTCAAGGGCCATCTTGTTTCTGACAAATAACATTCTTAACTGTTGGTTCTCTGATAAGCCAGTCGCTGAACATCTGTCAGAAACGCTGGTTGTGGACCAAGCATGCACAGTGCATCAAGTCATACTTTTCATCTTGATCATTATAGGACCTGCATAGTTCAGTGCCAGGATTAGGCGCCATGTATGATGAGTAGACTGCATGGCATGTGCTCTGAATATTGACATCAAAAATTTTCCTTGAACTTGTCTGGCTGCTGTGATGTCGTGCATATTTTTCCTTAAATTTTCTCTGAGCCACTTTGATATTGTCTTCTCTTATCAAAGTACAACAAATTTTAAATACAGATTGTGTTTAAATATAAAATGAGTACAAGATGTGACCACTACATTAGTCAACTATTGCTGCATAACCTATCCCAAAGATTCTTAAAATGACAGATGCTTGAATTTTGTGCCATTGATTGGGTAGCATAACAGTACACTGAATTCGCATTAAAGTTAAATGCAGCAATGTGCATTATGTTTACAGTTTGTTCATTAAAACGACATGTTGCATCTGACAAATTTAGAATAACATTTGAGCAACTGGGATTAATTTTTTTAATTCAGCTTATTTAAAACCACGGGGTACAGGGAGACAAGGCACTATGGGAACCCCTGCTGACTTGGAGGCCATGGAAATGGGCCCCCCATAATGGCTCTGTCGGACTGAATAGAAAGTCATTTTCTTTATTCTAATGTTTTGTTAATTTTTTTCTGGCTGTGTTGCAGTTAAATACTTTCAGGAATATTTGTGTTTCTCATCTGGCACCTGCATTAGTGTATGATGTGCATGTATGATGTACATGAATTATGATATCGATTTTTGTGTTTAACACAGCAGCAACCCCAACAGATGATTGGGCAATACTCCAGTCCTCCGCACCTTCAAGAGATCCCCATGTCCACCTATTCAAGTATGTCATCGCCCGCAACACATGATTCTATGATACCTTCTGCCCATGATAACGGACTTTTTCCCCAGCCAGCAGTTCATGAGGTAGGAATGTCAAAGCTCTAAGGGGTGCATTTGTGTTGTTTCAGTTAATTTGCTTTAGACGTAAACTCAGCTCATTTTGTAGCGCCATGTGCTTGAACACTGAACCTGATCCTTGTTGCCGTCATTCACGATGTCTGGTTGTTCCACATCTCCCCCACTCCTCCTCCCGATGTCCTTGAAGCCAGAAGGAAAAGCTGGTGGTCAGAACTGAGGGGCTTGGAAGACTAAGGGTACGCATGTGACAGGAAAAGGAAGGGGTGCCAGATATTGGCTTTGGGGGTAGTTGGATGATGGAGGTCCATAGCCAGTCAGCTTGAAATGTGGGACGAAACCAAAAAAAATGGATGTGCAAATCTGTGAATTGCAGATGGCACCACACATGACCACCCTGTGTGTGCGGGATGGCTGCCATAACATGGCGGTTGACAACCCTGGCTGGGATGCTGAGTATTGCAGTAATGAATGTGTTGTTACGCACTGTAGGTGAGTTCACACTGCTTATTTGACAAATTTCCTTTGTGCTTGTTAGACCTGAAAGGCAAAGCACTTGCCAGGAGTGACTGGCTTTTGCTTATGTTTGGTGAACAAGATGGTGTTTGCTTTCCCTTGCTGCATGGACCTGGCAAACTGCTGCAGGCTTTTTCTTGCTCTGTTTTTTGGAGGGGGCGGTGGGCGTGTGGGTGTAGAAGCCTGTAGGAGTAAAACCATAGCAGTCTCTGAGACAGGTCTCCTGAGCATCTGCTTACAGGGTTACTTTCTCTTAGGCCGAGAAGATTATTCATAAACTTAGTTTTGCTGGCACAATGGCACAATAATAGTCTGATCATCAAAATGGTGAGAAATGTGAGTGGTACATTTGGATATGGTCTCAGGTATGTGTTTTCTCTGAAAATACCCCTTGGGTGTCTAGAAAGCCAGTTCTTTTTGTGTTTTGCTCCCCTTTTTTTTTTGCCAGGATATTTAATGTAATGTAGTTGCTGACTTGGCCAATGGCTTCTAACAGAAGTAAAAATATAACTACATGCATGGGAACTGGCAGCTGTTTGGCTATTCAGATATTTTGGGGGTTGGTTTCTGCCTAAAAAAAAATTAGGTGCTGCTTTTCTTTCGTAGGCAATTTTATATATGTTTAAAGAAAATGCTTTGTTTTCTTCCCCATTGACTAAATTTTGCATAACGAGCTTTGCATTCTCACTTATTTTGCTTGCTGCCTGTCGTAACTTTTCCTTGTGCACTTGTCACTGTACAAACTCAGACTGATTAAGACTTTTCCCATCATTTCCACCGGATTTCAGATTATTTTAGCTGATCCAATTCCCATGCCTGAAATGGCTAGTTAATTATAACTGACATCTAATTATTTGTTTTACTTACTTTTGCATAAGATTGTTGAGTTTAGGGTTCTTCAAGCTGCTGGTCTTTCGACCTAAATGCACTGAACTTTTTATCTCACATTCTTTACCATTTGTCTTCGTTGAGTGAATGGGTCCCCATTGTTAGCCTTGGTCAGGGGAGGGCACCTTTCCTCCTGTGCGCTGCATGCATAGACAGAATATTTGCTGACCGTGTTGCTTTAAACACAGGATCTGTTAGTTTAAGCACTAACTTATTCTCATCTTAGTTGATGTCGGCTGGTCTTTACTCACACTTGGATGATTTTAGGTGAACTGGGAAATAATAACAAAACTACAAACAACATAAACTTCACTTAAACTTTTTTTAAAACAATTTTTTAAAAAACTTCATGGTTATTAGAGTGATTCTGTGCATTTTGTGTCTTAAAGAGAATCCCTGTTTTAAATCATTGATTTCTTCCCCATGACCATCAAATTTGTCTGTACAACTTGTGTATCGAATTTGTAATATTGGTCCCGTAAAATTTTACATTATGGTTCATCAAAACTCTATGCATCATCAGAGTCTTTACAATGCTCTGGAGTTAATTATGCGTTGTTTATTATTGTCACTTGATGACCTTAGGTTTTTTGTTGTTTTTCCCAGGGACATCTTCACAGCATGGGTAGCATCACGTGGTGGAACCAGCACATTCCCAGTCAAGTGAGATGACGGTCATTATGTGTCTGTGCATCTGCAGAACTCTGCTCACTTTTCGTGCGTGTGGACAGAGTTAAAGGCAATCGACATCATCTGAATAGCAGTTCATAAGGATAAAGTCAACAGAATGCCTTTAGCTGAACTTTGGAAACAAGTGGGAAACTGTCAGTCTGCCTGTAAATACTGTGTGAGGTGCTGGCTGTATTTGTCTCCAGTTCTCATTGCCTTGTGAACAGTGTGTTTTAGTCCATATCATTTTTTTAAAGGACAGTTAATCTCATGTAACTTTGGATGCACAGAGTGTGCAATCACAGGAAAGTGACCTTGTTGTCTTTTGGTTTCCTCCAAAAGTGTTGAAAATTACCAGAATTTTTTTTTTATTTGGGGACAGAAAGAATGGGTGGTGGAAAGGGAGGAGATTTCAGGTAACAAGGAATGAGATACTGTTAACCAACCCTAACCCAAACCCTGTTGATGGACAGATCAAACTGGGGCTCAACTGGCTCAGACGATGCTGTGGCAGTGTAACAGTCATGACATTCTTCTAAAAATAACTAAATTGTTGAGACAAAGGCAGTACATATACAATGTCCTATGTGCCCATGCTCAGCCTGTGAAAATTTGATACCTCGATTGAATTTGAGGTAATGAAGTATGCATTCCTAATGTGGCTTTAGTGGTGTGCATGAATTTATTGCTTAATTAGGCAAATTGTTTTGGCATGGCACACAATTTTTGAGCAAGATGACTAAGCTTGCCATGTGCGTTTCAAGCAGCCCATAGGCACAGCTGCTTCAGAAACCAGGCAGTTGAGAACTGACCAGCACGTGTCTGCATGTGCAGTTCGACTGCATGATTTGTTCTTTCCCTGCAGGGTTTTAGGACCCCTGCTGGCACTGTCTGCAGGGCAGTAGGCCTCCTGTGGAAATTGTACTGTACAGATTTTCATTTGAGACATTGTTTGAACAAGTGGATTGCCAGGTGGTTAGAGTGCTGCCCTCTGAACCCAAAGACGCTGGTTCGTTTCCTGTACGCCACGCCACACTCCCTGCCTCCCCCCAGCTCACCTAGCTGGGGATGGGTACCTGTCCCATGGGTCAGGCAATGAAGGGCACTGAGGGGGAGATGGCGCTGCTATCATGATGTTGGCCGATAAGAAAGTGGGGCTCTCCAGCACCTTGCTTCCCTACAATCTGTAGAAAACAGTTTCCCTGGAGATTTATATCGGCATGATGATTGTTCAAGTTGCTGGTATTTTGTCACTTTAATATTTTTTAATCTGAACCTTGTTGTATTTTGGATGCTGGTATGTTGGAGGCAATGAGTGATGACATAATTTGGATAAAAATAAAAGATTTGTATATTCCTTATCTGGTACTTTGGGGCATCCAAGTTGACCAGACAGCTTGCTTTGGTTTTAGCGCCTCTTCCAGGGTTTTGGAATATTGTGACTGAACTCACAAATTGCGGAAGTGCATGTGTGTGTGTGTGTGTACATGTGCAAGGGCAGGCATGCATGCTTGTAGTAAGAGGTCATTGAGAGCAAGTTATATGGGAAAAAAGGTCTTGGTATAAGTGTGTTTAATACAGGGCATGTCAGGATTAAAAGAGTGGCTGTACAAGGACATCCTAGTATTTTTACCTTTGTTGCTGCCTGTTACACAAGATCAGGTCAACACTTGGGGAAGCTGCAGATGGCATTGAAACTTGCTATGAATGTGTACAGTGATACAGTGTGCTAATTAGTTCTGTGACTACAGGCTAGTTTGATTCAATCATGGAGATGGGCACAAGCACCACATCACCCAAAACATTCTTAAAAGACAACTAGAAGATGCTGGATAAATCCAGATTGACCAGTCTCACTTTTCAGCTTAAAACTAAAATTAGTGTCTTCGTTTTGTTCCAGGCCTTCATGCTAAGAGAATTGGGAATAAGCACTAGTTTGTGTTTGAAGTTCAGAACTTGAGTTTTCTGCATACAATTCCCTCACCCGCCAAAATTTGGATGGAATTCTGATAGCATAGCATAAATCTTTCATAATCATGCATTTTGAGTGGAATTTCAATAGTTTTGTAAAACAGTTATGCTGGGTAGTATCAAGAACTGCATGGAATAAATTAACTAAAGTAGTTATCCTAATCAGTATTTAAAATAAAACCTTTTTAGTGCATGAGCTAAATTCACTGAAGCAATTTGATGCAGCTTGGCTTCCTTGCCAAGTTTGGCTTGGTGTTATGTGAATGCCTGTGCATATGTCGAGGAAGGAGGGGCAATTTGTGCAAATGCATTTTACATCTTTTTTAAAAAGTCTGGACGTTTTTTCAGTATGCAGATTTTTTTATCATTTTATTTTTTGGTAATTGCTTAGGCCATAGTCGACCATCCTGCAGCCTGCGGGCCACATGCAGCCCTCCAGGCCAATTTCTGTCATGCATATTTCAGTGAACTCCCATTACATTGTGTGCAAAGTTCTTATTGGTTGTGGCCCATGAAGGATTTTCAGAAGGATATTTTTCCTGTTTTGATAAAGTTAAAAGGGGCACACAGTTGAAAATTAAAATTGGAGCGGATCGGAGCCCTAAAATATTAAGCTGCATTTTGTACAAGGGATGTTGCTAAGCTTTGCTTTGTCGCAAGTCTTCAAGATTTAAATGACAAAAGGACAAGGCAAATCACATTGAAAAGAGTCTTACGAAAACATCAGTTTGTGGCAAAAGTGGCTTGCTTTGTTGGAAAATAATGGGCCAAGAGCCAACAGGTTCAAATATCGCACTAATTATTGCGAGCATCAATTTTCCACTGTTAGTGCAGGTGTTTTATTTATTATGGTGTCTTAGGTATACACTTCTGTACAGCTCCAACACCAAGTGTAAATTATCCCCCTTTACCCCACCAGCTACAAAGAAAACGAGCGCGTGCCAAGACGCACACAAACCTGGTTTCAAATGGCAGTTTGTCAAGGGGAAATAATCTTGGTTCGCATTCAGGCTGTGGTCTCTTGGCACAGAAATGTGTTGTTAAAACAGAAAATAATTTCAGACTGGTGGAAAGAAAAAAGCAAAAACAAAAGTTTCTGAAATGTTAATTCTTGGTTTTAAAAGGTCTAGTGCTTGTTTTGGTGTTTGATTAAAAAAGATTTAGTGGAAGATACCTGTTTTGAAACAGAATTGTATATTTGTGATTTTTAAATTAATAAGTTAAACGTGGTTACTCCTCAGATGTTTTGAAAGTACACTGATTTTGTAAGTTTATGGTGGCTGTGAAATTTTGGAGATGCCGGAATGCTAATGGTATATTTTCTTCCACACCTGGCGAAGATAACAGGATAGATGACTAGATGCTTTGGCTCAAGCGAATCAGCTGTCAGGCTGTGTACAGAGTTCTTTGTATAGCGTTTGTTCACATTCTTTTCAGCTTGATGATAAGTGAATTCCAGATGTAGATAACATAATGCATTTTCTTCACACTTGTTGTGGTGGTCTGTGACATTTATACTTCTTGAAGTGAAAGAATACAAAATGTTGTCACAAATAAATAATGTACAGTGAATAAATCTTTTGATGTTGTGAAAAAAGTTGAGAAGAACAAAAAATCAAAATCCAGTGTACTAAAACTACACGCATGACGTCACAAATGCCCTGCTGCAAACTGCAAGAGACCATCTCCACTTCATCTTGCCAAATTCTCTATTCTTGCGGCGCAAGAGTACGCGGAGAAAGCGTGAGAAATTCTGTGATATTCCATTGGTTCGAACAGCTAGCCTGGCCTGCATCCAGAAGAGCAGGCAGCCAAACACGAAACAGCAGATTTCTGTCGCGCATTTTTCAGCGTACTCCCATTAAATTGTGCGCAAGCTGCTTATTGGTTGGGGTATGTGTGTGTGTGCGCGCGTGCGTGTGTTTTGGGGAAGGGGGAAGAGACATGAGCTAAAATGTTTGAGAAGGGAGCATTTCGGGAAAAACCCTGAGAGAGGGGCAAAGAACAATTATCGTAATCCTTGGGGTCTGCTGTCAACAGTCTATTGTTTAAAAGTTTGTGTTCCTGTTTACTTGATGAACAATTGCAAAGTTTTAAGTTTTGAAAGCCAGAGATTCTCGAAGAGGTCGGGTAAGATCAAGGACGGACGCATTCCTTTTGGTGTCGGAGATAAAAGCGATAAAAACTAAACCGCCGCTCCTTCAATCCTTGTTCATGTGAAAGCAAGAATGACATTTTATAGTTAAAGATCTTCGGAAAGTGCCGTTGTAAAATAAAACGAACTATGATGATCGGTGCATTGTGCCACATTATCAGACACATCGACTATGAGGTGAATAAGTACTGTACTGTCAAAATCGGCATCATGAAGTAAGGGCTGGTCTACTACGGAGGTGGGCAAGAACTCTAGTGTTCCAGTTTACCGAGTGTCTTTCAACCCAGATTACTTCCCTTCCTTGCGGCATATCGGGGTAATAACATCATGTGGTGGTAACTGTTGTTTTGGGGTCTTTGGAGGCTGTAAACACCCCATAAGTCAGCCGTCTGGTGCTTTTTTCAGTTTCTTTACTGGATATTCGACATTCCCTGTGGCTCGGTTATAAGGGTTCAATAGTTCCGCAATTTTTCTTTCTTTCTTCTTTCTTTTGTACATGTATGCTTCGCGGTTGGCCCCCCCCTCCCCCTCCCGAACACGATCGCATTAATTTGTGCATCACCTTTCATCTCGCCACACAAAATAAATTGTTGCCTGATCAAAAGACGACAATCCGGCTGCCCGTGTGTAGCATTTTAATAAAGTCACGTGGCAACAACGTCCCTGCGCATGACCACAGGATAAGCGACATCGACAACTGGACGGTGTCATATGATTATCCCCCCCTCCTCCCTCACACGCACTCCCTACTCACCCCGCAAACCCGCTTTGAGAAGCGGCGTCTTACCTCCAGGCAAGGAACGATCACAAAAGGAAGAGCAGCTGGTGGGTTTTTTTTCAGTCGAAAATATATTCAGTTCGTCTTACTAAATTCAAGTAAAATTCTTTGTGGATTTATATTTAATGATTATAACTTTGATTTTATACTATTTTTTCTATGATGCGCTTGAAATTGATTTGATATCGGTGTTAAAATGAGAGTCAATTAGGCAATTCGCTTTTGTTGCTGGGGGGCATTCGCTTGTTCTGTAAATGGTTTAACTATAGGTAGCGTGTGGCGCAAGGAACTTTTTTATGAAGCAGAGGGACGGCAAAGTTTAAAAATGGTAGTCCAGCTCTATCAACGCACACATATATTCTAAATATTCTACGTGTGTCCTCCTTTAATTCATGCGACTTGTGTGAATCCGAATCACTGTTCCTTGCTGATTTTACGGGCACACTGCATACTGCACACGGCACCAGTTCGCGCATAAAAAGAGGGTGACAAGCGAATCACATCCTTTCAACATGAAATGTTATCATATGACACGTGCGGCCAGGAAGTTGCCAGAGGTGGCTCATGTCGCTGATCTTATGAGCACTAACAACAGGCCGATTGTGTTAGGAGGTGCTAATTAGAGGATGTCACAGGGCAGAAGGAAATTCTACCGTTCTCAGGGTCTACTTCCCCTCCAAGATTTGCAACCAGAGAGCGATGGTAGCCTTTGTATGATGGTTGACCGGTAGACCTAGCTTAAATTGACGTGTACAGAAATCTGGGGATATCCTGGGCCTTTTATATCGAACCTTCTCTTTATTAATTAATAAGCAATAGGCTTAATCAGGACGGCATGCCAACAGCTATTGGCCTGAAGTTCTTCCTTTCTTCAGCTCTGCATGCTGAATTTCCTCACAACCTGTGTGCTATCCATTCACATCTCATAACTCGCTGCACTCTCTCTCACACACACACACACAGGCCACTTACACAGATTGCATACATAAGGTTACTTGATTTCTACTGTGTAAATATTTGCTGAAGACAGAACAGCACCAATGATCGGTTCTTTGATGAAAGACAGTTTTTAATTCTGACACAAACGTAGCATAGTTTGTAAAATTTAAGCGGCGGAAGCAGCAGGCGGGGCGCAAGCGACCGGAGCGACGTCCGCGACGGCGGCGTAGCCGCGGCAGGCGAAGGAGTCGACGACGGAGAACCAGACGGCGAAGCTGCCGACGTCGGCGACGGCGAAGCAGGATACGCCGAAGTCGCCGCAGGCGACGATAGAGGCGACGCCGCTACGTGCAACAGCATAGTATGTGTGACGTGCGAGGTCACATGACGTAAGGTGACAGTCCAGTGCTGCCAACAATCACTGATGTGACACTGTGCTGTCCACTGTCATCACCCCAAGGTCATGTCCTCCAGGCAGTGCTTACGTCAGCAGATAACCAAAAGATCGCATGACTAATGGTTCTTCCTGTCGCTCACAACCTGCGACTTCTTTTTTGTGGAGGTAAAGGTGTGGGGATGGGGCCCCATGCTGTTTTGACAACGCGTTTGTCTGGACAATAGCATGACGGCAGATGTTCCAGACGCCTCCTGGCTGCACGCACGTCTGGCACGGAATGTTTGGAACTCAGCTGGGTTACTAACAGACTAAAGCTTACAGTCTCCGGGGTACAGTCACGCATGTTCACCTGGTTACTAACAGACTAAAGCTTACAGTCTCCGGGATACTGTCACGCATGTTCACCTGGTTACGACCTTCTTGACAACAGCTTACCCTATGAACTGACCTCCCCCCCCCCCACCATTGCCTGCAACCCCCTCCACCTTTACTCACACCCAGGTCCCCAACCTCTTTCGGCTGCAAAGTTTATTCTTAAGCGACGATCTCACTTGATAAACCTGAAGACGGATATATATATATATAATTTTTTTTTTACAAAATTTCCTTTTCCGTCGATGTTGCTGCTTTTCTTGTTGTTGCTCTACTGCTGGTGTTAGGCTATGCAACATCTGTCTGTCTGTCTGTCTGTCTGTCTGTCTGTCAACAACTACACTGAACCCCGAGCTAGTGTGGGCCATGTGATCCAGGAATAGACCAGCACAGACTTGACTTTCGTTCGTTATATGCGTCACCACTGGTCACGGTGACGTATACAGGCTCTGACCTATGACGTGACGTTGCTAACGGCGTGAGTTCGGAGGGTTCAGTGATGTGATACACTGTGCATGGCGTGCTCCTCATTGAATCTGATACCTTCGAGATGACAACCTTCAAAATATACCTGCAAGCACTTTTATTATCCTCTGCTGCCCCCGTGACAACATAGATGAGCATGATAAGCCAAACAAAATGTATCGTGAGATAAAGTAGACAGCACATCTGGTGCTAGGCGCCATTTCTGGCTGGCACACAGAATAGTCGGCATAATAATTTTTTTAACACCAAATTGTATTACAGCTGGTGAGAGAGCGCACCTACAAATCATGTCCCTTTATTTTCAGCTTCTATTCCATCTATTATATCCATTGCACCTAATCAAACTAGAGTGGTAAGAATGAGATCAAATCGTGAATAGCATCATGATTTTCAAAGATCCGGTAAGCTGTAGTTGTGGGGACAGGCTCAGAACACTTCACGTCTTCAACTGGAATGCAGTCTAAATAGCTAGGGAAATGAAGACATGGAAAAGTCACATTCAGCTACAACCTTGGCCTAAATCTGAAATGCTGAATCTTAAAAAGAAAGTTGTGGCAACATATAAAGGAATTTTCAATGCAGATAGTGAGTGGGAACCCAAATACGAGATATATTTACTAATAATAACTAAAGGGCGTGAACTAGATGATCTAAAAACAGGCTTGTTCAGACAATCAAAATACTGTGATATAGATGTAGATGTAGGGTAGCCGGGTAGGCCATTAAATAAATGAGGACAACACATAACGGAAAAAAATAAAGGTAGAGATAAATACAACCTAAGACCAAGGCGGTGGTAGGATCTGCCAACAGCTACGAGGCATTGATGGATGGATGGATGGATGGATGGATGGATGGATGGATGGATGGATGGATGGATGGATGGATGGATGGATGGGTGGGTGGGTGGGTGGGTGGGTGGGTGGATGGATGGATGGATGGATGGATGGATGGATGGATGGATGGATGGATGGAAACAGCTGACCCCAAATGAGAAAAATGCTATTGTTTTATGAATAAACAAGACTCCAGTGGTTGAAAAATTGCAGAAATATTTAGAAGAAGCCACAATTGTATTTATTCTATTGAATTTTGAAACGAATTCGCGAAACGGCATGCGAAAAAATTCGTTCCAGATCTCAGCGACCTGGCAAGTTGACTGCCCGTGATGAAAGAAGACTGTCGAACATTGTCAGGAGCGACAGACAGCAGACTTTAGGTGACGTCACAGCAACCTTCAACCACAAAAGAGAAGCGTTGAAGGTGTGCTCAACACGAACAGTTCAGAGAACACCTTCTGGGATATCGCAACCAGACCGTGAGAAGATATTTTGTCACTTGTGAGATCAATCGCAGATCCAGAAAGTCTGGAAGGTAAAAAAAAACTAATAGAACATTTTTTGTTTGTTTTCTGACGAGATGAAGGTTATTCCGCGTGAGACAACGGACATATAAAAGTGTGGCGATATGTTGGTGAGCGGGGGGGACCTGACTGCCTTGCTGTTGTTAAAAACCCGACAGACACAAACCATTCAACCCTTGTGTGGGTTTGCATCGCATACATTGCAATAGGCTCTTTGGCGTTTGTAGAAAGGATTATGGGGTGTGCAAATTCTTGACACCCACCTTTGGCCATCGGTATGCAAACGTTTTGGTGAGAATCGATGGGTGCTGCAAAAAGACAATACTGCTGTACACTGCTGGACACTGCTGGACAGCACAGTGAAAGGCACAAAACAGTGTCTCTGTGCTTACATTGGCTGCAGGTCCCTGGTGTTAACGTCATCAAAAACGTTTGGCTTGTGTTGAAAAGACAAGTTTTTAAAAAGTCACTTTATCATAACTGTGGACAACCTCAAACAAGAGCTTTTGACTGCCTGTGAACGTCCCATTATTTATCTCCAGGAACCTGCAAGAAACGCTTCCACGACGTCTTCGTGAAGTTCCTGGAAGGGTCACATCACCAAATGCTAGACAGCTGTGACGTTTGTGGAAGGCAGGAGAAGAAAGTTTGTGCTTTGTTACCATTTGCACAAGTCGCCAGAAGTAGTGAAGTTGTGTGTTTGTTTTTTTAATGGAACGTCGCTGTGCTTGTGACAGACATCAATTAGATAATACATAAAAATGACAGACGAGGATCTATGTTCCACAAGGAACTTCACGGAATGAAGAAGATACACATTACAACAAAAGCATCATTGGACTCCTCCATTTACCTCTATAAAGCTTCCAAAGATAACGGAGGAAAATGAATTTCACCAGAACATAATCTTTTCCGGATGAAAAACGAGCTGTTAAAGATGAGTGAGTTGAGGTCCTTCCGACAAAAACCTGTGTAATGCAAACACGTAATTATCCACCATCAATGTCTTTTGTTCAATTTAACCATATACATAGTTGCGAGCATATCCTGGGAATATTTCAAGCAGTATAGCTTTTATTGCAAGGAAAATTATTATTTAATGTTCTAAAGAATAAATGTACTCTTTTATGCTTTTTTTCCATCTCATCCAGCTCCAATTTCAGCCCCAACGTTCAGCACAGTTGAAAAGCACGTATAAAATAGTTGACAAATTCCTGTCATGGGGTGAGAAAAAGAGAAGAAGAGAGAGGAGAATGGTGAAAGGGAACGTCAAGAGACGAAGGGGTTAAAGCTACAATGTGACGTAATGTATCGACAGTCAGCGCGGAACTGGATCCAGAAGTAGAAAAGTTGTTTTACAACATTCACTTCACATGTTCGCACAGACAGCAAAGGCGGACAAACAGACATAGCGACCTGGCAGCTCTCTTTCTGTATATTTCTGACGTCCATGCAGTAGGGTCTCAGGATTGCAAGAGATCAGTACTCAGGGTTCCTGTACTTTCTGAATAATTTATTTTTACTGTCACTGCAACTGACAGGCCAGGCATTACAACCGATGACCTCAATTTGCTTGCTCTGCTCTCCTCCTCGCCCTCCCCTCCCCCTTGTTTCGGTTTCCGTCTTGCACCCCCTGCCCCCTCTTCTTGTCCCACCTCTCACCCTCCCCTCCCTGGCCCTGCTCCCACACATCCAGAGGAAAGCAAAGGAGCGGGAAGGGCGAGAGGAAGGAGGGAGTGCGATAAAACATCAGTTGAGGAGAAAGAAACCTCACGAGGGGATAACTGCGACACCAAGCGATACGTCAAGACGCCGCGGAAGATGTCAGTCCGGCTGTTAAGACAGTTTGTGTACGACGTGGATCTCACAGGGAGCGCTCCCGTCGCCGTCTGTGGCACAAGATAAGAGGGAAAGAAACTGCACAAAGATCATCGTCTGGAGGACACTTCACGGGGTTTGAACCCTCCTTTCGCCTCCCACGCCGCTTCCTGTTGATAGACCTTGACCTCAGCGCGACAAGACACCCTGGGTAATACCCCCACCGTTACTAACACCACTAAGTCCCTGCTCGTTTGAAATTTTCGCGTGTAGTTTTTCCCTACATACGTGCCATCATATACTTGGGAGGGGGGGGGTAGCCTTGTCACTTTGTCACCATGTCACCATTGATCTAATAAAATTCTTATTCTCTGGCGACTCATGGTGGTTGTCTACATCTGGAATAGATTAGCGTTTTTGTCGGCAAGGCGCTTAGTAAGCTTCAGTGTACACATTAGAAATATTCTTTTTGTTCCCTTTTCCCACAGTCGTTGCACGCCTCGGCTCTATGTCCATGGGATAACTACTCTATAAATGAGGGCTACACGTGCAAACATGGCAAATCAGTTTGTTGTCCCAAACTCCTTTTTCCTTCTTAAAAATCTGCATGACTGCTTGCCAAAGATTGAGGCATGAACTAAGGTCTGTTTCAAGTGCAGAAAACCCTTGCACCATGCTTCTCGAACTTTCATTCCCAGCAGCTACCACCACCGCTACCATCACCCGCGATCCCCTGTCTATCCCCTGTCGATCCCCTGTCTAGCGACTTCTGTCGGCGGCCCCTAGGACAGCGTGTGACCCACAAACATCGACCTGCGTCGACACGAGGGGCGCGGCCTCTCCGAGAGTCGCGAGAGGAGACTAGATACGAGCTGCGATTTTCATCGCTGAGTGGCGCGTCGCGGATTCACAAGGCGCCCGAAATATGAACTTTTTTGGGGCATGCCTGGCTGCCACCTGCCTCGCCCCACGTTCAGACCTGCTTTCTGGCCGCATCTCGTATTGGTCGCACGTTGTTTACGTCTTGCGTGCACCTGCGATATCTCGCTGAGATGCTTCCTGCAACGCTGGCCTGGTCGAGTCTTCCACAGCGCGCCTCCTCGCCTGCTAATGACTGGGTGGTGCACTGTGCACCCGGAAAACCACATGTCGAAATCAGGTTTTTCGCGATTCCTACTTTCGGCCTCAGAGACGCACGTTCATCGGGTGACGGATAATACATAATACATGCATCACTAAACTATCGACTGCAATAAGGAAAAACAGAAGAAAAAGAAGCTGGAAAATTTCAGCAGCAGCTCCTTCGGTGATGGCCAAGTGAGCACAGACGTCCTTGACAGTCACTTGTCCACCTTTGATCACCTGGCCTTCACCTTTGCTTCACCTTGATATGTCCTTCATACTCGCCTTACCTGGCTGCAGTGTGTAGGGGCAGTTTGGAAGGTGGAGGGTGAGGAAGCTCGAGACTGTCGTAGTAGGGGATGGGGTGTAGAAACTGATTGCGCACCCCCCCCCCCTTACGGCACAAGAAAAATGCCGTCGGTATTTGTACGAACACAAGTATCGTCTGCCGAACACTTCTATAGCCTTTTTGTAGCTGTGTTCCTCACAACGAAATGTTGTAAGATTCGCTCTGCACACCTGCTAACCTTTGCACTACAGCTCGGCACTAATTTCTTGTGATGGTAATGGCTAGTGCAAGCACCCAGGACATAAGGACACTGGGAATCAGAAAATTCCTCTAGCGCTGACGGATGTCCAGCCACGAGCCAGCATATCATTGCTAATTATTACACCTTAAACAAAATATGTCATCGTGTCTGCCTGTTTATATCCTTCCCCCCCCCCCCCTCCTTTTAAAAAAGTCATTCAGCAGGTTATGTGGGTGTAAAAGAAGTGTTTGTGCTCTATTATTAGTTCTGTCTCCAGATTTTAAATGTTTTGTTGTGCTGTTCTTTTTGTTGGCTTGACTGTTCTGAAGCACGACAAAAGGGCAAATCACTTTCGCGAGAAACAAAGTCATTATTTAATGCCACCATTGCGAGGCGTAAACCTGTAACTGTTAATTTGTTACATTCTTATTCCGAAAGCAACAGTTAAACAACAAGCATCGTCATCCATGTGGGTGGATGGTGAGTGAGTGAGTGAGTGAGTGAGTGAGTGAGTGAGTGAGTGAGTGAGTGAGTGAGTGAGTGAGTGAGTGGATTGAGCGAGCGAGTGAGTGAGTGAGTAACTGTACGGAGTGGTAACCACTGCCTCAGCGTCATGGTATGAATCAGCAATATATTAAGAAATAAGCGGATCATTTCACATCAAAAATATTTTGTGCCAAATGCTGATGTCAACGGGTAAACCGTCTAAAGATGGCCTGTCCTGGGGCAATAAGCGGTGCGCAAAAGAGAAACGGTGAGTGAGCAACGAACACACACATAGAACAGCGTAGGTCTTTGGCATCTGAGCACCAGCAAAAAATATCAGAGTCGGCTGTCTTATGTGATCATTATAAATTTATTGTTGTTGTTGTTGTTGTTGTTGTTGTTGTTGTTGTTGTTGTTGTCAGAGTTAGTACTGGACCTGCGATGTGCGGCTTGTACCTTGGTACCTTCCTTGCTCAGACGAAGCGTGCGACATACCGGAGAAAAAGCAACTATTTATGGCGACCGCAACTATACATGCCAGTTATGGGGGATAGGGGGGAATGGGGAACTGAATAGCTCTAGGAATAGAGCTGCGGACTAGTGCATAGAAGTTCGCTGGTTCAAATCCAGTGGTGGCCAAGTATTAAATCCCGAAGTTAAGCATTCTGCATTCAGTCCTTTCTCACTGCCTCTCGACACTGGCCATCTTATTGTGGCTATCAGTCTGGTTGTGTTTTCAGTAATAGCAAAGATTATATAATACTTATCAAGATGGACAGCTTCTCTAACAAAAGTGTGAGTGTTAGGGAAATAACTGTGCAATTTGTTACCATCTTCCCCTTGTTAAGAGGGATAACCTTCCCAAACAGGAGTTGCCTTTCTTCTACAAATTATTCTCACCGCATAAGAAAGGCATGCGCAGTAAGAGTTATCCAGCCTGACAAAGGGGATGCATGGCCTCAGACTGTGCAGTTATTTCCCCTAACAGACTTTTGTAGCATAGAGTATGAAGAAAGTTGTCCGTCATAGTAATTTATATTCTTTGCTAATAGAACCTCGTTCCCAACTGCGCGAAGTCACCGCGATTTGGAAGCACTGTCCCTCTAAAATTACCTTCCTTTTGTGTCAAAGAGACACGAACGGTTATGCAGCTCATGCACCAATAGTATATGCCCAGAGCTACCCACCTTTATGAAGATTGTGACAATAATAGCATGACATTTTATTAATTTATTTTTTAAGTAAGGTCAAGGTGACGGCACTCTTGGAAATCGTAAAACGTAGTTTCTACGTCAAGGTGAAGGAAGATTTTCAGGAAGTTCGTAAGCCAATGCTGTGAAGGGGGCTCGATGCGAAATACGTTGAGAAAGTACGACACAATAGCAAGACTTGTAGTGAAGAAATACGTCGGAAAACCCTGAGTACCGTTGACCAAGCCGGGCAAAGGTGCTTAAAGAAATGTAAGGCCCTGTAAGGGATGTGCAAGGGAGCAAAACATTCACAAGGAAGCGAAAATTACGAGCTGCTGTGTCGTAAGGCACATCTATTTCCGAGAAGCCATGTTGGTCTACGGCAATCTGTGCGCGGCGCCGGTGTGCGCCAGTGCAGCAGTTAGTGGCCCCGACATCACAAGGTGTCTATTGTTCCCGAGTATATCTGACACTGTTAAAATACACTTTCACGGCGTAGCAGTTTCATCACGTGTGACAGTGGGAGCGCATATACCGTGACAGACCCACGAGTGAAGTGTGTGAGTTCTCTTCTGGAGGAAACGGCGCCTGTGCATTAACACAAAGCGGTTGGCCTCCTCTGTTCATTAACAGTCAATCCAGAGGCCAGCTTTGGTCACGTGGACTACGTCACTCGTGATCGCTGTAACAAGTACAACGACGACAACGAGGCTTCACTACGACGATGATTCACATGCAGGGCGAAGGAAGGCCGACATGGTAATGCCCGACCACGAAAGGCTAGGTCTGTGTGTCTTTCCATTCATGTTGACGTCTATCCAGTAGCCCAGAATACGGAAAGTTTTTTCGCGAGTCACGTGACCTTTCGCGCTTAGCCATTGGCCGAAAAGTTTCACTCTGAACAAAGGAGCGTTTTCCATTACAAGACTCAACAGTTGAAAAGCTGTAAGACTCACATGTCCTTGTGAGCGGTGAACAGGAGCGTACGTGATCATAAAGGTGTCCAGCTATTGTTGAGGGTCCTGACACTAACCCTCTGTCATCTTTCCATTTCCTCAGTAAACTTTCCCCTGTGATCTACGCACATCGGAAAGTAGGCCATTACACCACTCTCTGTCTAAGCCAAGGCTACGAGGACAAACACGCCCTCAAGTCACCACTTGTATGCACTTACAGGCACTCCGCACACCTGTTCACATGCACGGGGTGTTTGCGGAACACTTCTAACAGGATCCCCCATGCACAGACGTCACTGCATTTAGTTTTTTTTTTTCATACGATACGCTTGGCTAACTGCTCACCCGGCGGAACAGCCTCGATCTCGGCGACATGGTGGGACGGGGGAAGTAGGTCATTAGGTTAATGACATGCGCAGACAAACTGACTTTGCTTTCAGGTCTGGTGAATAATTTGCGCCAGCTTGACATTAATAAAACGAATGAGAGGCACAAGTAATAGAGAAAGAGAGAAAAGAAGATGAAAATAGAAACGAAAAGAAAACCCTCCGGTAGAAGAAGCGAACAAATTAGATCTGTTCGTCTTGCGCAACAAACAGCAAGCTGAAGGGATGGGCGGTGGGGAAACACCCACCCAGTCCACCCACTCCTCCAGTCAGCGTCAGTGTTGCTCAGCAACAGTACGGTTAGCAAGGGTGACAGAAAAACTAGACGACAAGAATTCTGTCTCTCTGTGTCCTGTGTGTGTGTCCTGTGTGAGTGCTTGCGTGTGTGCGCGCATGTAGGTGCGTGTGTATGCGTTTTCGATTGTCGTCGTTTGGACTATCCCAGCAAAATCGTGACTATTGGACGCCTGCGTCACTCTATTGTTTCATGTGTGCGCCCGAGCCCAGGAAGTTATATTTATAGTACCTCTAGCTTTGTCGTCTTTTGTCCTAAACCATTTTTCTTGCTGTACAGTTTGTTTCTCAACTCGTTTGGTATAAAAATTTCTTATCAGGCCGCTTACTCTGTAATTTCTTCCTATAAGTTGCTTGACGTGTAATTTTTTATAACCCTCTGTCGTCTGCTGTGTTAGCCTTATGTTACAAGTTACGATGTGTAAGAAGTATTTGCTGACAGCCTGGAGGCTGCTCATTCCTTTCTGCAGTCGTTTCGGAAAGATTTAAACGTACCGGGTACCCGTATAAGCTTTCCCTGTGAAGTACAAGAAGTTATACTTCCCACGCCACCTGGTGGCAGGCGTAACGAAGACAAGGCAAAAGTATAATCTAAGGATTTTTGTCTCGTTTTGGAACAATTCGTCTGCGGACCTGTCTCTGGGTAATAATTGGCTGCAGACCTCACATAGCGCATTGGGATACCTTCAGCGTATGTCTTCATTACCTGCGAGATATTTATAGCCAGCAAAATGTTCTTTCGGTGTACTAGCACGGATGTTAACTTTTTCTTTTATTGAAGGTTAATTTCCATCGATAAATTTGGGATCCTCCATGTTAGGATTTGGGGTCTGGTGGGTCAAAGAGATTGCACCATAGATTCTAGGCGTGACCCATCCACAACACCTAGCCTTAATTAAATCCTTTATCCCCTTGTTTAAGCCGCCATCTACCTCACTCACGCAGTCGACAGGTCGGGTGAGCACCGGTTAGCATCTCGATGACCACGTGTATGTGAATGCAAGAATGTAGGAATGAAAGGTTAGAATAAATAAAATTAAACGACTGGTTTAGAACGCCAAATTATCTTTCGGCAAATCTCCGGGGAGAAGATCTTTTGCCAAATCTGCCTGTGGAAGACAGGAACATCTTTTGCCTAAGCTCCTGTGAGAGGAATCTTCTGCCAAATCTACTACTGGAGATCTGCTGTGAAGAGACGTATGTATCTTGTGGTAAAGTCTGCTGAAGGCTGATAGGTTCAGCCTGGCTTCAGAATCAAGGCGTCCTGTTCTGTTAGACTTGTGTGAATTCTAATGTTAGAAGCATGTGTCTTGAGTAGACCAGTTGACTAGCGCAAGGTACTTTTTGGGGGAGTAGTGGTGTTCCCCCAAGACTGGTGTGTGACTCTAGCACGTGTCCCTCTGCTGTGGGAAATCTCTCCGCTAACCTGGCGAGAGGAGGAACCGCAGAACGTAAAGGAGGAGAGCGAGGGACAGCGGTCAGACTGTTTAAAGCAGAGGCAAAGATCCAGCCTTAAAGGAAGGCTGCCTGCAACTGAGCTCTAGGAGAGTGATTTCAGAGGTCGAAGGTCGACCGAGAAAACGTCACACATGGCGGTGGCTGTTGCGACATCAGTCTTCATCGTTATGCTGGTAAGGCAACTGATGGAAGGAAATGCATGTTAGTTAACCAGAAAGAAAATGGGGTGGGGGGGTCATCTTCTGTCAATGAGCTTAGATTATTATTCATTCTGTAAATACTCGCTATATGTAAATAGTATTCTCTTTCTTTTCACCGTCTATTGGGGTTTTGTTATTCCTTTTGTTGTAGGTGGATGGGGGCTCGTGCCACGGTGTGCTATGAGATAAGCATATAATTATCGTAAATAATACAGTGATAACAGTTTCCACCTACGCATGTGTCGTCACCTTAACGGCGGTCGTGCGGAGCGAGTGCAAGGACGAGGCGTTAAGGGAAAAGTAAACCCCATGTGACGACACTCCAGATTACAAGTCAAGGTGAAATGCCATGAAATGGTAGGTGAGACGTTTGTAACACATATTTTATGATGGGTATGTTTGTGTGGTCATTTGGTGTAGCATGGTGTGGGATGGTGTAGCATGGTGTGGTATGCGTGCGAATTATTTATGGATTGCGCTGTTGTGGTATTATGGTGTAATGTTATATGTGTATGCGCAGTCTATATGGCAGACATCTCAAATTTCCATAAAGGATAAATAAATATGTATTGTATTGTATTGTATTGCATTATATTGTATTGTATTGTATTTAGACAGTAAAAGAAGTTCTCTTGTCTAACGAGACAGAGACCCTTTTGCGACTTATATTTTCCCCCTTGAAATTAGAATTATGCTACACACGTGTACCGCCAGAAGAACGATACGGTGCACATGTCCGGCAAAAATCAACATATATACTACACACGTGTACTGCCAGGAGAACGATACGGTGCACATGTCCGGCAAAAATCAACATATATACTACACACGTGTAGCGCCAGAAGAACGATACGGTGCACATGTCCGGCAAAAATCAACATATATACTACACACGTGTACTGCTGGTGCTTGGATTGGATCGAATTTCTTCCTCTTCCTGACTGTGTGTGTGCCCGTGAACAATTAAATGCAAAAGGAGAAGAGACAAAAACACTGTATATTTTGAGAGAGAATTGTACAGTACACATGTACAGAAAAGAGATTAAAGGGGATCTTTAGCAAAATACTCAGAAATCTATTTGTCAAACAGGCAGTACAAGACAACAAAAGGTGATCTTGATGATTTAGTCTTTGACAGGGGAGTCTGGAATCTCCATTAAACTCAAACGTCATCGGAACTTGAGTAGCCTCAGTAGGGGTGGTATGACGTCATCACTGTAACAAGAGTGTTGAGCGCGTGTAGGAGGCTACCAGGTGCAGCATCCTGTGCTGATCGCGTGTGACAGGGATGTGATGTAGCCATGTCATCCACCTTCTCTGAGGAAATTATTTCTGAGATCGAACGTAGCTTAGCGCACCAGTGCGTCAGTCCCTGGCGCGTGATCTGATGGCCTGGCCGTTGGAAATGCGCAGGAAGGGATTATGACGTCACGACCACAGCTGCAACAAGCTGGCCCGAACCAGAACTCGACAACTAAAGCCACTTTGCTGACGTGGAACTTAGTGTGGTCAATGCCGCCTCTCCGTAGCAACATCCTGTTGAGTCAAAGGGCCCCACCAGATCACGAGGTCAAAGCAGTCCTGTGGACTGAAAGTAGACGAGCCACCACGGACGACGAGACACACAGCAAGACAGCAGCAAACTCTGTGCTGCTGTCACATCCTTTCCAGGCCCACTGCCTTCGACTGCACTCCCCGTAGCTCTGGTGAAGCCAGTGCCAGAGGTTAGAGCTTTAAGCCTGGTCAGTTCCTCGCACCATCCCACCGTCAGGAAATATATTTTTAGCTGCAGAGATGTGGGTGAGGGAAGTGTATGAATGTACAAGTCGCAGTTTCGACATACTAAAAATTACTCCATCACATGTGTCTTTCTTTATCTTGTTCTACGTTAAATATTTAGAGGACATTTCGCTCGCCCTTGTAATTTGTACTGAATAAGTGTGCTTCTTAGATCACAGCCCCGGAAAATACATCCCAACACGAATAAACGTTTATATGTGTACTGCTGGGGCTTGGATCCACTTCCTGACTGTGTGAATGTACGTCCACGTACGAGGAAGTGCAGAAAGGAGGACAAAAACACGTTGTGTACGATCTCAGAGAACACGCTTATTGCACAGTAAAGGGCGCGTCCTGTTGTCAATCTCTGAGAGAGAGAGATAGAGAGAAAGAGAGTAAAAAGCCAGTCACATGTACACAAAGAAACAACAATAGTAAATAAACCGCTGCACAAGTTGGTATCAACTGCCAATACGGGTGGGTTTAGATTGGTTCTGAACGCTAAGCATGCGCACAAGTTTTTGTGTGACGGCAGAGAATTTTGTGTCAGTAAAAAATAAGAAATGCGAGCGGACAATGGCATGGGTAGAACGTCTGCATGGTTACGTGCGCGCGCCTACGTCTGTGTGTGTGTGTGTGAGGGAGACGAACAAGAGGATGAATAAATGTGAGTTTAGGAGTTTCCGTCTTGCATTAAAGTACATGATGTTTTCGCGCATGGCAGAAAGGAGGAATTGATTTGGGAGTGGAAAGTACGAGGGGGGTGGGGTCTGGGTGTTAAGGCGGTAAAGGATGACTAGGCCTGGTGGTATGTGTGGAGGGGTCGTGACGTCATCATCAATAGAGATGGGTACTGACAAGTCTGTTGTGGCTCGGGCTTAGCTCGTCCAGAATAGGGGCCAGTGGCAAGTCCAGGGGAAAACAGGTCACACGATGGACGGTCATATGTACAGATTCTCTACCAGAGTGCAGTGACTGGAACATACATGACTTTTTTCCTTTTATTTCTGTCTTGTTTGTTTTGGGTTTGTTTTTTTTTTTTTTGTTTTTTTTTTGTGTGCATGTAACGGTTGTAGTCGACCTGTTACCAATACGGATGAGGCACAACTGTGGGAGGGGGGATACACAGGCTAATTAGCAACAGCGCCACCCACTCTAGATTTGTTTCCTTATTTTTGAGGCCACCGGAACCATTTTCCGTCACGAGAGGAAACGAGTCTGAAGAGCAGACGGCGCAGAGAACCGTACGTATCGTTGCCTGCCGCTGGGGGAAGGAGGCCCTGGAGTGTCTGAAGAGCTGGAGAATTAAGCAGCACAGCACAGTGCGTCAACAAAGCACTACTGTCCCCTAACAACCCTCCTGTCTCAGTACAACCCTCCTGTCTCAGTACAACCCTTCTGTCTCAGTACAACCCACTCCTGTCAGTATGGCTCCAGCTCAAAGGCTTAGACCTTATAAAATGAAGTCATACAGGTCTTGAGGGGAGACAAGGGACAATGCACGCCAACATGCAAATGCTCATACGCAAGCACGCATGCACAAAACTCACAACGACCCAATACTATATATATAGAGAGAGGCACACGCAGGCACGCACCGCGTACCTAAAAATAACTCGCACACCCACCCACCTTCCTCATACAATGAGCTGCATTCAACTCAAAATGAAAATAAATACATACACACATGACAGCATGCAAGGACTTATAGTCACTTAACTGCACGGTTGCTTGGTAATTAACGTAAACAAACACTGTCTCTACTGCTACAGTTTACCCCCCCACACACACACACACATCACCACCACCATCCCCACCAACCCATAGCGTGAGTCGTTACAACACCGGATCCGAGCTCCTCACACCAACGAAACAACGACCTTCGAGCTTCGTTGATTCGATGAGTAAAGATGATCTCAGTGCCATATTCAGTCTCTGACACTGCAGCCACAACCTCCTTCACTGTCGGCTTTTTTCCCAGGGCTTACGTAAATTGTTCCACATCTAAACAAGACAGAATGAGACAAACAAACAAACAAACAAAGAGTATACAAGACAAGATTATGCAATTATCAGGATTTATCTTATCAGGATAATAAGAGGAACAAAACGGAGGCAATAAAACTGCTTGAAATTCTTGCAGGTTGTAAAGGGGGTGGGGGGAGGTCTGTCAACACTTTGTTTCTACGTGTGTCTACAGCTTCCTGAAGCAGCCCGGCTACGAAAATAAAACCGACAGAAACATTTTGAAAAATAGAAGTTAGGGTTCTCCGGCCTTTCGTCTGTTGGTGTGCGTGGGTCCTTGACTGTGTGTGTGTGTGGGTGGGTGGGTGTGTGTGTGAAGGAGCATGTGTGTGGGTCTGTGGGGGTGGGTGGGTCCGACAGGGTCTGGGGGGAAGGATGTTATGTTCCTAATGTATACACACTGTTGACTCGCTGTAAACTCTGGGCGTTGGCTGTTTATGTATTGTTGCCAAAGTATTTTGTAGTGACCATAAAGTCCCGCCAGGCTCGACACTATTAAGATTCATGCGGTTTATCTGGAAGTAACGTGCGCACGTCAGGTAAATACAACATTACCTGATAGCATGACGTCTGTCTGATATTAGAGCGTTACCCTCAGATATTGTCTTCGTTTGTGTGACAAGGTGTTCGGGGCGGGCCACGACATGGCAGGGGGTACGTGTTTGTGTAAATGTGTGTCCGTGTGTGCATGGGCTGTGTATGTGGACTATATATATATATCTCTCTCTCTCTCTGTGTGTATGTGTGTCTGTTCATGTGCGTTCTAGACGTGCA
>SMGT01010086.1:74405-101024 GCA_004794575.1 Lanistes nyassanus
GGGGGGGGGGGGGAGACGTCTGCGGACAGATGGGTGAAGTCGGGGGACGGAAAGCCGCTGAGCCCGGGACCTGTCGCCCAAGTGGAGTGTTGCGTGCGCTGTCTTCTTATCCAGCAGCCCGGCTCCTGGCACGTCCGCTGCAGGCCTCTGCAAGTTCCTTCCGTAGCCTTTTCCCCGATCCCTGCCATTGGGTCGTTTGGCAGCGGGCCTCGTTCTCAGCTTCAGTGTAGATCCGTAGACTGAGACCCGCCCCCAGCTGTCCGTCATCAGCAAAGGGTTTCGTGAGTTCCGTACAGCGTGCGCCTTTGGCGTCAGGCATCAGCGCCACTGGTGGTGCCGCATGCAGCAGGGCGCGCGTCTTGAACACGTTGCAGGCCAGAAGAACCGCGCGCGACTTCAAACGTTTCAGGGGCAGGTACTAGGAGTGTGATGTAGCGATGAAAACGCAGTCGAAAAATAAACACATTGTAATTTACTGCGCCAGACCGACGAGATACCTCAAGGGCCAGACACGATCGATTGGACGTACTGAGGTACAGAATTTGTTAGATTCTCAGTCCTACAGTTACACTGTTGCAGCATGCCGCTACGCCAGTCCGAATCTTTGTAGCTTATTGTTTGAGATCGAGTAGTCAGACACTGTTAGGCCGAGAATGAACAAACCTGTTACTGGATCTTGATATGGTCCGTTGAAAACTTGCTGCCAGTTCAATTTATCCACTGCATTTGGCTGATGGTATGATTTGACTGGGGCTTGTAGTCAGTTACTTTTATCCCTTTGTCCCTAACAACGTTATCATCCATTACGAATATTGTAATATTACAATAATTTATTACCAGTTATATTAATGCTAGAAAGTCGTAATTATTGCTGTTGACGAAAATCTACCTAATACCAAAATTTTCAAAGTCAACGAAATTAGGCTGATATCGACTTCATATTCCCCAGACGACGGAATATATGTTATTGGCGCTGTTAGATTTATGTGGGTACAACAGTTTTCTGTGGAGACGTTATTAACCAAGGAAATAATGTCTTGCACGCGCAGCACGTGACAGCAAGACAGTGACGTCATATATGCAGAGTATGCATCCCCCCCCTCAATGTTTGCGAAGGTGTGCGACTCTGTGAGTCTGAAATCCTCATAAAGGTGGTACGAAAAGTGCAGTGCCCGGACGCAAACTTTCGCTGAGCATTTCTTCCATGGTATAGCCCCCCTTCCCCCCACCCCTACTGAACATTTCTTACAGAGTGAATATTCTTTCCGGGTACAGCTACGAAAAGTGGCGAGTTGGGATGGACTAGGTTTGGACATACCTGAGAGTTTATACCAGGTATGTGGGCGAACTGTAGACCTCAGCGGTTTTGAGCAAACAGTAAATTGAGCTGTGATCCTTCGTGAATCTCCGCGGATGGGTTCATGCGGCCGAGGTGGGACTGGCACCTGCCAGAAAATAAGCAAAACGTAGCGCATCTTATACTGTCACGTGCCCGACCTTGCGCCCTGTCCACACTCTAAAGATACTGTGGAGGAAGTCAAAAGGGAATTCTTCACTGACGCTAGGAAAGTCGTTACAAGTCGTGAGTGTAGCTACGTCAGGTCTTAGTGAAAGGACAGAGAGTTCAGGCTGTTGTGAAGGGATAGTAAGCCTGCTTTCTATGTGAAACCAGTGTGGACCAGTGGGTTTACGGTCACCACCAAGCGTTTTCCTGTCCTTAGATGACTGCTGACGTCACTGACGCTGACGCAGTTCCCCCGCACTGCGCGCTCGGGCCCAGCAGCCCGTGATGACATTCCCGTGTATGGCTAAAGGATCAAATGATTTAAGTCTTCCGCACCCCAGCACTTTGACCTCCCAGCCCACCCCAGACTGCTGGCACGAGTATAGGTCCTTGGCTCGTGCTATGTCGACACCATTACTCATCTTGTCTTCATTGAAGCTTTTTTCTTACCCCGTCGAATATTCCAGCACCTACATCCCATCCCTGTACAGCGCGGAAAGAGGCAGGGCCAGCTGTGGGCCTACATAGAAGGACCGCGAGTTTATTTAGACCTCGTCGGCCGCAGCCACCTGTGGAAAGCTCGGTGTTAATGACACCTACACACGATACACCTGGCTGGAGTGTCGGCTGGTTTGTTGTTCTCCTTCTGGATCATCTGCATTCCTGTCTTTGCCCTTTATTTTCACCAGGTCATGCGCTCGCTGCGTCGTCACGGGCGTGGTGCACTCTGGGTAGTCTCGATGCTCAAGCTAGGACTTGTGTGAAGCTAGGCGAGCGAAGGGGGTACCTTTATGATGGGCTAGGCGAGTGAAGTGGATACCTTTTAGGTGGGCTAGGAGAGCGAGGGGATACCTTTATGATGGGATACTGTAGTTTAGTAAAAATGATGCGAGTGGCTGGATATGCTTTGAAACAAACAGTAACAAGAATGGGGGCTGAACAGCAGTACACTCCACAGGTAACGTTTCTTTGTTCAGCCGACTGAAACCGACACGCACAGATCACAACGCGCGTCAGTCTAGCGAAAACATGCACAGACTTGAGGATCCGAACCCCCACAGACGTGTGAAATGGAACGAACGGCCAGATTCCAATGAAAGACAGGCGGGAGAACCAATCGTGTGCGCGCATGAAGTCAGGCGGAGCAGAGAGAGAGAACAGATGTGGGTGTGTGACAGTGGGTGGGGCTGAATTCACGACGCGGCGTGCATTTATATGTATGTAAAACATTTACTGTTTGTCGCACGTAAAGACGTTTGTGAATTCTATCGACGTCCTGCTTCGCCGAACCTAATCATGTGTATCAGATAAGTGTGGCGCGATCGAGTTCGTCCGTTTGGAAACGACTTAAAGAACAGTGAGTGCATGTGTGTGTGGGAGGGGGGGGGGTTGGGAGACCAGTGCTGAACGGTGGGACAGCATGTTGTGTCAAATGTCGGTGTATAGACTTGCATCAACATATTTTCCCGCCTGGCCGGACTCTGTCTGAATGGTCTAAGTAACGTTTTGTTCTCCGCCCCCCCCCCCACTCTCCCTGTCTTTTGACTGGCGTCGCCTCCGTGCATGTTGTAGCCAGTACGGAGCCTTTTAGCTGATCACAAAAGGTATAGTATGCCGCCTTAACTTACACTGGATAACATCGGTATATTCTGGTCTCATCAGAGTGCATTTGAGGACATTGCTTTCATCTGTGTGCGTAGCGTTTGATACATTCCCTTATGTACACGCCTTAATTTACTGGCATCTCATTTCAGGCAACAGTATAAAGCAGTTGATTTAACTCAAATGTCTATAAAATGGGGTTAGCCACCACCTTGTAGCGCGTAAAGACACGTACAGAGAGATGGCACCTCGATCGAAAGGTACAACCGTTACTACACAAATGTTTGCGCCGCTTTGTAGTGCAGGGACTCCTCAAACCTTTCAGCCGGTCTCGAGAAGGCCCCTTGCCATAGGGCTACGGTATGTACTTATACTGCGTTGGGTTTACGCTCAGGGGCAAGGCATGCGCAAGGGCGGGTGGTCGTGGGGTGGGAGGGATGCCGTGCAATTCCCCACTGCGCACTAAAGGCACGTGCTGTTTTCAGGAGAGTTTGTTGTCACCTAAGGCCAGAGGTCAGGGGGCTTCATTGGTGACACAGGACACTGGGACCGTGTTGGGAAGAGGTGGTGGCATCTAGGGCAGAACGGTCATCGCAAGGCAAGGAGGCAATGTTCTGTCCGAACGCACACAAATGTTACGCCACAAACTGTAGATCGTTTGGAGGATCAGGTTTGTGCTTCGTAAAAGCAACTCGTCTTCACGTCGATTGTCGAGGTGGCTTTTGGGCCACAGGTACAGTGGGTGGCGAGAAGGGAAAGGGGGGGGGGGCACCAGGCATGTGGGGCATCGCATTGTCCTATTTTTAGCAGCGATGGGCCTCCTAACCAGCCTTTTTGGTTGTGCAGAAAACCACTCGGAACGTTGCACTCTTTGATTCCAGGGGTGGATGGGGGATATAAAGTGACCCCCCCCCACAAGTACTTCCCGCCTCTCGGTCCGCACGTCTTCCTGTTCCGTCTTGCAGACGCTGTCTGTCGTGCGTCAACAATAACACGCGCAGCCCGGTCAGGGCGGGAAGAGGGGAGGTCTTCAGTGGGGTGGGGGCTACTGGGGGATTCCGTTTGCTGACAAACCGATGCAACACTGTCATGTCCTACTGATATACTGCGTGGGCACGCGACTACACTGGTCGTGCGACAAGACAAAATAATATTACGTGCAAATTGCAATATGTTATTCAACGGTGTGGGGGAGGGGAGGGGGAAGAGAGAGACGGCATAATGCCATAGGCGCAGACGTATATATATATATATAGATTGACCACCTAATTGGCTTCAATATTTCTATTCACAATGGGCTGTAGCAAACTGCAAAAGAAACCCCAAAACAATGGAACCCCCACCTACGGAGCATGTCATTAGCGTTGTTGAGGGCGAGGGCGCGGAACAGTCGCTAGTTTTTCAAGATTTCCAATTTCCTTACCCCCTCCCCCCGCTCACACACCACTGAGGTGTTTACAGTTTGGTTGAAATGACACCAGCCCTTGCGACGCTGCGTTTTTTTTTTTCCTGAGTCGATTCATACTGAAGCAGGTCAAAAGCCAACCTGTGTGACCCGCGTGACTGGACAGGTAAAGTTTTTCTTTCCGCGCAACCCGGATGTATAAATCCGAACCCCATTCACCCCGTCCCTTCCCCCTCACACACACACAAGTGAAACGCGCGGTTTCACGGAGTTTACACAGAGATATAAAAGATGTTTAAGAAACATTAAAACCAGTAAAGTGTACATGTTTCTGTTTGTTCTTCATAAGTGAAGTACAAACTTTATTCAATCTATATCATGGCGAATTTCTCATTCAGTAATCGAATGCACTCCTACAGCCAGCGAGAAATAAGATTTCTGCCACTGGTAACTTTTTTTATATATAAAATCATCTTAAGTCGGTTTTCATAAGATAAAACATAAGACGAAAACAAGTTGAAAGCTGCTTCCTTGTAACAAGAAGTTTCTATCACCAGGAAAACTTTCTTTAGATAATCGAGGTTCTCGAAAGGGTGGAGATTTCTGGTGAAATTTTGCTGAACAATCTTGGCTCAGTCGCTATCTCGCTCACTCACTCGCTGCACGCTCCAGGCCACTGATGTAGCGGTCGCTGGGAGAGGTCATGGGGCATCAGCAGAGTTGATCAGCCGTCAGGTGAAGTGCGACTAACATGTAGCTTTCCCCATTACTTGTGTCTATCGGGAATTTCCGGAAACGATGAAGCAAAGAGCTAAATATGAACTGAGGGAAAATCCTTCGGCTGAGGGTATTGCCTCTACTTGGGAAATGAGGCGACGCAGAGTGACTGCGAGCCCCCCTCCCCCACTCCTCCAGGATCCTGTACAGCTATTGAAGGATGACGTGGTCAGGTGTTAGGAAGCTTTCTGCCATTGCTGATATTATTAGACCGCCGAGGCGCGCAGGTATAAAAAAGGAGTCGGGTTGAATGGCAGGCAGAATATGAGACATTTTTCACGAGTAGGCAGAACGCTAAACTGAGTTAACTGACAACCTATTTTTCCGCCGCAGGTAGACAGACGTGCCCTCTGTGAGTTTGTCTTTACACCGTTGCGAGAAGAACTGTGTTGTGTGTAAGGCAGACTGTAAGAACCTGCACGCAGAGTGGATGCTTTGTCGTTGCTGCGGTTGTGGCTGTGATACTAAACTTAAACTTTTTATCAGGATACTACCTGTCTTGATGACGACACGTGCATGTAATCGGATGGTCCATGCGTTTCTGTGCAGAAGGAACGTCCTCTTCCAAGCCTAACCCAGATTCAGCTTTTGATGGCAAACAGCATCGACTATAATCACCACCACCACCACAGTAAGAACCACGACCCACGGCAAGCTGCTTGAACCGAACAGTCGTCAGAGTCAGAAGGAAATCATTCTTGTGACGGACTTCTCTCGAGAGAGAGGGGGGCTAAGCTTCATAAGCAGCCACCGATAACGCTCAGCCGTTCGGCTTGCTGAGGTCGGGACAAATCCAGCGGCCATGCCAAGTTTCTGCAACTCCACCTTGTCCTCCTCGCCAGACCGCGACGAGTGCATGTACTGGTCCAGCTTCAGCGAGCGGCCCTTCAAGTGCGGCGACCGCATGCAGGTGTACAAGGGCAAGCTCAACGGCAAGGGGCCCAGAGGCGGGGACTTTTCTGTTGTCAAGGTAATAATAATGTTGAAGCAGATGTTTAGGGGAGGCTGCCATTTCTCCTGCATCGTCGTTGTTTGCAATTTAGAAGTCAAGAGTTTTCGCACGCGCGCGCGTGTGTGACACAAACTAAGAGAGAGTTTTATTTCACCTAACGTTCGCCCAGAATGGCAGTGCGGTGTGGCTGTAATCTTACTTATGTTGTCATGTTTCCAATGCGGGTATGTTCATTGTATGCAAGGGCTTCCTGCACATCAGTTTGCCTTCCTGTTGCAGATCTTTCAGGACAGACCTGGCACCAAAGCCCGCTGTCAGACGGAGCTGGAGAAATCCAAGAGAGCTTGCGAGATGTCTGAGCTGTTCACTCTCAGTGCAGGTCACAGCAAGCCCCGCCTGCGGGTGGCCCAACTGCAAATGGCGCCAGTGGACCAGGTGTCTCTGCTGAACAAGCTCATGTCCAGCAAGCGCAAGCCGGTGGCCGGCGAGTGGATTCTTCTGGAGGAGATCGTCAGCGACCGTCACCACCTCTTCAAGTTCGTCGACAAGCTCGGCAGAAAGCCCGGATGCGGGCTGAGCTCCGCGCCTCAATGCAACTGGCTCGTGCAGGAACTCGTGGACGCTTTTGTGCATTTCTCCTTCCACGTCAGCAACGGCGAGCACGTGGTGTGCGGGCTGGAGGGGGGGCTGGACGAGGTGGGACGGATAACCCTGAAGACTCCCGTCGTGCACTCGCGAGACAAGCGGTACGGCGAGACGGACATGGGGCCCGCAGCCCTCCAGCAGGTCATGCAGAACCACGCATGCAACATCCACTGCCGCAGGTTCCTGTCGCTCTCTCGCGCCTCCTCCTCACCTTCCCTGCTCACTCCCTCCTCATCGACATCCTCGCTGGTCACATCAGACCTGTCGCACCCGCTGCCCTCGGCGCCCTACGACCCTGACCTGCTGGCCGGAAGTGGCCTGTCCACCCGCTACTTGTCCCACCCGTGCTTGCCCGCCAACGCCTGGCAGGATGCCACCTGGTCCCAGTCGCAGCTGTCGCTGGACACGTCGCCGCGGTCTCCCTCCCCCGACTTTTCGCACGACAACTACCTGGTGTTCAAGCTGGAGCTTGACAAACCGATTCCCAGCGAGCCGCCACCCCCTTACAGCGAGAACACAGACGTTTGTGCGATTATCTCCCCTCCACCCCGCTACTCCGTGTCGTGCAGCAGGTCGTGGCACTAGTGTGTAGCGGCGCTGCATCCAGTTTTGACGAGAGTTTTACGCGAACACATAACTTATACGTCCTCTCACCCACCATCATAGATGATCCTAGTCCCTAGCGCCGTCGATCTCACGTGAATCCGCGAGAAAAATAACTTGAACACGTGATACAGACACACGATCGACGTCCGTCGCCATGTTTGTCGTCTGCTGCTTTGTATTCATTAGCGAAACGACAAGTTCGGAGTTTTAAACATTTTGTTCCACAGCCTGCTGTGCCAGACCTGCAGGTTGTCACCACTAGCATCTCCCAGTCGTCACGCGACCCGCGCAGTTTCTCATTGGTTGCAAACAAGACTGGCTGACGAGCTTGAGACCACAAATGGTGACCTTCGGCATCTCAGTACAAGTGTTCAGTATTAAGACGGACTTTTTCGTCGGGTGAAATCTCAGAAACACTGACTTCCTTGAGATTAGTCTTACAACATTTGCCAAAAACAATTACATCTGACGAGTGTATGTTGAACACAAACGTTTTTGTGGGCTTTACTCTCTAGCGATTTTTGAAAGTTTGTGACTAAGAGCACGAAAGTGATTTTTTAAAGTATGCTTGAAAAGTGTAAAATAAAACCATTCTGATGAACAAAACTAATAAATCCTATTATTCTCGCTTCGCTTTAAAGTAGCGAGTTTAAGAATTCAACCAATCTCGTACAGAAATGCAAACATCTGGAATGCAGTAAAACAAGTGTATGTGTCCTCGAGCTACTGAAATACGTCGGGGTGTGACTAGTGTACAGAATGATCTTAGAGTGAAGTAAAGAGCGTTAAAGTTAACCGCTTATAGCCACGTGCCCTCAATGTATATGGCAAAAATTGCAATCATTTTCTTCTGTTGAAGCTGATTTAATTCTGTTATTATTTGATTTTTGGCTGTGATTCTTGGACTTTGATTTTATTCTATATTTAATAACACTGTGTTGGTGTTCAAGAAAGATTTCCCTTTAGATGATTATAGCTGGCAGCTTTTAGTGTGAGTCGGCTGGCGAGAATGGGTGAGCGAGTGAAGACAGAGAGGGAGAGAGAAAACAATGCACGTGTGACTTAAATATGTTCAAACAAGTCATTTTTAAAGTATATACATTATTTTTGTGACAGCTTTAACTGGTGTTGTGTTTATAAAATAATATACGGCTTTTGCATTGGTATTAACGTTTGCTGTTGTATACGCCTATATAATATGTGTATCTCTCCTGTGTGGTGTGTTTCTGTCCTCTTACCCTGTTGTGTGTGTAATCTCTGTCTGCACTCCCCATGTCTTCTTTATCTTTCTTTTAATTACTTTTTTCCCCGTCTTTCTGTCACTCAATCACGCACCCACACGACTGCGCACATACAAACGGTGAAGAAATCTGTAGAGGCTGCGCGAAATTCGGTACTTTTCAAGCCGGGGAAAGTTTTCCTTTTAAAATCCAAAATTTGTTTTAAAACTGCGCAAGGCAAATGTCAAATTTAGATAGGACCTAGATTTCGTTGCGTTTAAAAAACTGAAACAATCCTCTTAAATACAAATGCTGTCCAAAGGCATTTAAGTGGAGCAATATTGACAATATTGAATGAGTAGTTTTCATCCTTTACAAAATTTAGCAATGAACCCCCTTTTCAAATTTTAGTATTCTACAACGTAGCTTCTATGTTGTACTGAAAACGTAATGCACAAACGTGAAATATACGAGGTGCAAAATAACGTTCATGGACATTTTAGAAATAATTCTAATTAAGGACTTGGGAATCTGAGTCTGTAGTTAAAGACAATCGATCGGTAGCAACACCCCACCCCACACCCCAGAAGTGATCTTTCGCTTACAAGTATTGTATCACGCCATATTGATTACGTCCTTCCTGGGACACGATCTTCTCAACACACAACGAAGCCGTTCCTGTGCCAGTAGGGGTGGGGGTGCGGCAGAGGTCGTGATTTTGGGGGTGAATTACTGTTGGAATGGCTGCAGAAAAGTCCACCCTAGAGGTCGGTGCCTCAGTCCATGATACACTCTTCTCGCCGGCTTAGCTAAGGAATCGAGCTCCTCACTTCATGTGGATTGTGACAGACAACGCGGTTCCTATATTTAGGTCAGCAACCGACCTCCTCAGTGATTGCGACAGATAATTAAGTCTCTGTGTTCAGCTGAACACTTCTAAAACGATTTTTATCGTGACAGGTAGTGCGTGTAGACAAGAGAGGTCAGCGGTGTGGCCACACACAACACACTGGGCTAGAGGTTAGAGGTGTGACCTCACACAACACACTGGGCCGGAGGTCAGAGGTGTGAGCACACACAACACACTGGGCCGGCTGCGCTTTGTGATTTTAAAATATTTTCTTGATAAATTTTGAATTATTATTGCCAGTGGTGTTGAAGATGTCAGAATGGCAGGGCTCGTCATGATGACTTGTTTGTATGGTGCTGCTGTAGTTTGTATCAACAGTGTTCGAAATAAAAGAACTGAAAATTCAATCGTAAATGATCCTACAGTTTTGTATGCTTGAAAACGAAAAAGTGCGTGTGTGAAAGAGAGAGAGAGAAAAGAAATCATTTTTCAGGGAAAGTGGAAGAAGAGTATTCTGTCTTAGATTTCTAGCCGTGCACTTTGAGGAAAAATAAATAAGAAATTGAGAACAGGACAATGTTCTTAATTATTCCCCTTTTTTAAAACTTTTTTATTGGCTTCCGTAAACCCTATGTGGGACAGAATGATGATGTCGCTAGAAGTTAACGCCTATATATGTGGACACCTAAATTATTCTCTATATTGAAACAAGAAGAGCCGGAAGTGCTTGCCAGAACAGACACCTGCAGCTGTTACAAAACTGAACCCGCCTCGAATGGCAACATCGCCCCGGTTCCAAGATCACACTGATGCGCGCCCTTGTCGTCTCCATCTCTCTCTCTGTCCTTGTGAGACATGGACAAGGCAGCTGGTCTGCAGAGAGAAGAAATCAAGCCATGGAGATAAGATGTTTTACAAAGGTCCTTCATATCGCGTACAAATACCACATCACCAATGTAGAGGGGAACGAAAAAGCCGACAGATGAAGCTATGGAAAACATCAAAAGGGGCTGATCTCACGTTTGCAGAAACCCAGAGACTGATAGGATACAGAGAAATGGAGGAAGCCGGCTGCCAAATCGTCAACTGCGCCCCAAAGTGCTCCGAGGCTACAGAACAGATAATCAGACGATGATAATGTTAATTATAATTCAGGCTTGAACAGGTATTTCCTAATTATTTTTGATATCTTTCTATTCACTTTGCACGTGTAAATAGTCCTTTGCAGGCATAAGAAAGACAAGAATATTAAATGCAGATTGCACGTATTTCGTGATTTCTACAACAGTCAAGCAGGCACAAACGCTGGGCATTGTAGCACGTCTCCGCAAATACTAAGACAAGGGAGAGAACTGATGTAAATCTGTCTGCGTCACGCAACATGCTGAGTTCTGTACCATTTAGCACCCCGGCGGCTCATTACATTTATTGCGGGTCTGTTCCCAAATACGTTGAAGACCAGTTTGTGTTTTCTACAGCACTATATGCCTTGCCTTTTTATCGTAATTTGTATTTCCCACTCTCATTTTGTATGTTCAGATTTAATTATTTGTTTTATTCTATTTCTGGTGCCGTACATGTGAACGTTACTGGGTTTTCCCCTGTATCATGCTTGTGGGCAACAGGAAGTTGCCATGCCTGAAGAAAAGCGTATGTCAAACACTTTTCATATTTCGTCTACTTAAACTGGTCTTACCATTGGTCTAATCAAAGAGAAAATTTGGCCGCTCGCGAAGCAGACATGAAACCATGTGACAACACATTACCAACCACATACCCGTGTTAAGCCCGGTCTTTTAAGAGTCTTTTTTATTATGTCTCTTGCCCTAACGCTTCATTTTCGAAATCTGCTATTTCTGGCATCTCACTTCCAACGTGCTCACTTCTGTTGTTTAGGGTGAGTCCGTGCTGAATGCAACAAAGTTCACTGTCCGGCGTCGTGCAAGTACACATCTAACAGATCTTCAGACATTATGTATTTATCTATGCACACCCGGCTTGCTTCTACTGAGTCTAGCATTCACTTTCTGACAACATACCCCTTAATTACCCCCACCCTACCTCGAACAACGTTATAAAAATATTAGGGGGTGGGGAGGAATGCGACACCACAAGCACCTAATCTTCAGTCGCGAAAACCAACGTTTCAACCGTCCAGGTATGGACTATATCGACAATTTCTGTTCACTCTAACCATAAGAAGCTGCACTTTGATGTCTTGGCTCGTGCCAGTGAAGATGAGCTGCTTCAGTTCTCGCATCTATCCCACCCCCACCCCCACCCCCACCCCAACATTTTTAAAACCTTGCTGTGGTGGAGGATAGGGGGGAGAGGTAGGGGTGAGATAGGCTTAGGCTAATGACGTTTGACCTTTAACCCGCTAATAAGTGGGGTAGTTTTATGTGTGTTGTCAGACTGATCCTTGTAGTTGCGACAGTGCGTGCGCCTACATTTGTGTACCCATGTAAGCATGTATGCGGGGCAGCAAAATAAAGACCCCCTCCCACCTACACACGCAGTGTGGAGGGTGGACCTAGAGAACGGAAAAAGACGAGCAGTCCATCCGCTTAAAGTCTCTTTTTTTATTCTAACGGGCATCACTCCAGTTTCAAATCCAGCATGACGTAGTTCGCTTCTCTGGGAGTCTATTGTTGGCCGCAACAAAAAAAAGCAAAAACCTTACAAGCAGCGTTTCAATCGATATTATCACTCATCTTCATGCTATAAAAAGAATAACCCTGCAAATCGCCCAGGATAGCCGGTGTAACAGTTTAGTAACCCCCTCCCTCCAGAAGCACTTTGCTGGGTATTTTCGACTGCATCCCAGTCATGTCCTAAGAGTTCTCTCGGTATATATTCGTACTAGAAACATCATTCTCTCCCCTTGGCATACTAGGCACACCCTCCGCTCCCAGTCCTTCGACTCAGCTCGGTGTGTAGAGTGCCGCTTGGCCTTCAGTGTCTGTCTTGTCTCAGCAGTGGCTGACTGGCTGACTTGGTGTATTTATTTTCTCTCTCGCCAGCCTTTTTCCAGCCGTCCTTCGCTTCGGTCACCCATCTGTGTGTGTGTCTCTGTGTGTGTGTCTGTGTGTGTGTGTGTTTCTGGCACATTCACATCTGTTCACATACCTTGTGCACACGGTCTAATGACTGCACGAAGCATGCTTTGGTGAACTTGACACTTTAAAGGGGTAGATCTTTAAGGGGATATTATGGGATGTTCTAGAATCACCCTGAGGGGATAGATATAGTAGAGGCAGGGGGGGGGGTGTTTCTGGCATATAACAGGAATACCAGCACATATAAATAGAACGAGTATGCACAAGTTTTTAAGACTTAAAGAAGTTGTTCAAACTGGTGTGGCCTGGTCTACCTTGGGGAGATGGGCGGTTTCAGACGCTACACCAGATTGCCCCCCCTCCCCGAGGGTAGAAATGACACGAGGGGTCGGCATACGAGTTACACCGGGACGTGATGTGGGGGGGGGGGGGAGTGTCTTTACCACGGCATCCAACTGTGCACCGAGTGGAGCAATTTAGTCAGACAGCGTAGATCCCTTCAAACGTTCGCGTCGTTAAATTTGTGTGTGGAAGCGTTAAACGATTTTCTCAACAGGAAATGCAGTGTTAACGGGTTTCAGTCTAATGCCGGGAATAATGATCAAAATGTTCCGCAGCGGAAAATCGTTCTTAGCGCTTTTCGTCACTCACAACAGACAGTCGTGTAGCAAACAACTTTTTTTATATGCATGTATTTATCAATTTGTCCATCCAGGCTTACTTACCGACTTACCGCGCCTCACTCACACACACACACACACACAGACAGACAGACAGACAGACAGTATACGGTTCATCCTGTTGATGACATCTCAGATTCTCGCCGTGAAATGACCCAAGTTCCCGGCTCGGCGCAACAAGTTCAGCTTCAAACCTTTCGTTACGAACATCACGTTAGAATAACTGTAGGGGTTATCCAGTCTGGGGGACCCGATGACACAAATGGCCAGACGAAATATTGCGCTGTTCTATATCGCATCAGGGACACTTACCACAGGTGTGAAGCGTCTGCAGACTGCCGCCTTTCTTTGTAATTCTCTTTCCGTGGCACCTCCAGCCTTAGTGTTTTGAACAGTACCTCCAGCCCCTGTCGTTTTCCACTGTACCTCCTAATCCTATGATTTAACACGGCAATCCACCTCCAATTAGTTTATTGTGTACCTCCTAATCCTATGGTTTTAATACAGTAATCCACCTCCAATTAGTTTATGTTGTGCCTCCTAATCCTATGGTTTTAATACAGTAATCCACCTCCAATTAGTTTATTCTTTACCTCCAAACCTTGTTCTTTCGCACCCTACCTCCCAACCTCGTTATTTTAATCCTCACCCCCTGTTGTTGTATGCTCTGCCTTACGTCCAGGGGTATGTTGGTTTTATTATTGCGCTCGTTCCCAACAGAACACTGACAACATAAAACCGTGCCAAGAAGGGAAAACAGCTTCTGGTCGCTACCCGATTCTCCTGTTAATTTCCAAACTCAGGCTCCAGCCCCCACTCCCTTTCTTGTCACAGCCACTTCACTGTGAAAGAAGGCAGCAACAAAAATACTACACTATTTAATCTGCTGCACAACTACAACATGAATCATAAAGACTCTCTCATTCTCATGCACTCATCACAGTGACATGCCACACGTATGTACACCCATACACTATTTACATACACCTTTTTGTTCTCATCTGCGCCTGAGCTGCGAGGAAACCACTCAGGCAGTGGTTGATTCGGGTTGGCTGGGCGCAGCAATGCCCTAACGCGCCGCGAATCACATTTCCAAACCATGTTTTTCTCAAAACTTACAACCAAAGTTTGTTATTTTATTCTGTACCTCCAAAGCTTGTTATTTTACACTGCCATTTGCCTGTGTGAGCGACATGACGTGAAATATTGTTGGCGTCTTCCAGCTTGTACAGTTAGACGTTTTTATTACTTCTGGTTCACATCAGTAACTATTGTACGTTTGTACACCTTTCTACATGTACACGGATGCATTTGCAGTGGTGTATATCAATATGCTGCGTGCCGTCAGAACTCGTGACTTGAACCGCTTTTATTTCTGGGTGACATTTATTTCGTTTTTGTTTCTTTTTCACTTCGCATCTTCTCGTGTATCTCTCCGTCGGCCTTTCTCTAAAACAAATGACGTGCATCAACGCAGCTTGCGAAAGGCACAAAAATCCACAAAAACAGTTGTGAAAAACAGAGGTAAAAATATTTACGTTGGTATATGATGATCATCTACAGTGACGAGGGCAGGAGAATGGCGGAGGGGTTAGAGGGCTGCCCTCACAACTCGAAGGCGCTGATTCATTTGCTGTGAACTGGTGCCTGGCCCACGGGAGAAAATGTACAAAATGTAAATGATGCGAAAATTTGGCGTGTACGTAAGATATGTTGCGAAAATTTGGCGTGTACGTAAGATATGTTGCGAATATTTGGCGTGTGCGTAAGATATGTTGCGAAAATTTGGCACGCACGTAAGATAACATGGTGGGAAATGCTGCGTGTACTTAAGATAATCTGTAGTGAAATTTTGGTATGTACATATAATATGTTGTAAACATTTGGCATGTACGTCAGATATAACCACGTTTTCTTTTTGCCTATACGTATAGTTTTGGCAAGTGGATAAAATACTCTTACATTTGAGTTCCTCCTATAAGGATTTCATTAGTCACTGGTGTGATCTCGCCATGTCCCCAGACCTGCTCGTTACAGAACTGTGCTACAGGACTGGCGGCTCAAACGTTTATTGTGGTGCTGGCGATATGTTGCGAACCGAATATGTGGGAATGTTGCATTGGCAGGAAGACAAAACATAAAGAACCTGGCTGAAAAAAGCCACGTGGCTTCCAGGTCTACAGCCGTTGTCGCCCACCCTGAAGGATAACAAACTCGTTCCGTTAAAACCCAACAAAACCAAGGCTGGCAGATCTTCCAGGGGAGACAAACCACAGACCTCAGCGTCGTCCTTAGTTTTAGGAGTTCTAAGCAGCAGGAGGTACAAACAGATGTTAAGTTTACTGAGCGGTTTTCGCTCGCTTTCAGTCAGCTGCATTCTACACAAACTCGCAACTGGCCTGAGACAGAACGGCGGCTTTAAGGATTTACCCTGTGCAAGGCTAGGGACAATATTCAAGGGCAAAATAGAAATCTCCAGGTGAACTACATAGATGTACAGTAATAGACATTAAACTGCTGTTGTTTCAAACAGCACAAGATAACAGTTTTTTTAAAAATCTGAGCGGGGTACTGTGTTCGAAACCTTGTTTCCTCATCATTTCCTACCTGGGTGCGGCTTGCTTCCTGTCATCTGATTTCATCCTCCTCCTCCTGAAATACAGTGACCAGAGTGATCCTGAGTCTAGTCGGTCAGCGCTCTTCATGTTCATTGAATCCGATGTCGTTCAGCTAGTGGGCAGACGTCTTCAATGCATATGTTAAATGAGCTTGAATTGTAATTTACGTTTTTAAAAACGTTTCACAAACATGAATAAACCCAAGACTTCAAGACAATAAGACTTCAAGGTACCTCGGGTAGGCATCTGGAAACAAATGTTTATTTGCTCAACCTGTCAACCTGGAAGCAGAACATTTATTCCAACTAAAATTTTCGATGGTTCACTTGGCAATGCAGCGTAACGCGGAGCGAACAAAATTCATCTGCCTTATTGTATTTTCAAAATGCTAAACATCAGGTGAACGTTAAAGCAATGTTTATTTTGACACTTGAGGATATCCAAAATCACTCCATCCTATTTAATCACCGCTGGGTCAGTTTGCTTGGTTTTTGAGCGCCAGATCAGCAGCTCGTGAGAATTTCCCCGCTCCCCCCCACACATTCACCCTCAAAGGTCACCATGCAAAACTCTCCTGCTTTGCTTCTCCAAGTCCCCAAACACCTTGTCCCCAGCACTGAGTCACCTAGTGAGTCACCTAGTCATTGTTATTCTTGTTCTTAACAGTCCTGACGTGTTCCTCACAGATTACATGCAATCAAAGGCACGTAAAAGTTACAATAACGACAGCAACATTTTATTGATCTTAATATCAACTTCAGTTGGTTAACGTGCCGTTTGAAGTTGTGTAACCTCTGGGGGCAGCTGGCAGTGAACTGAAATCTCGTTGACGTGAACAAACGCTGGTACTAATTGCTTCCGGGTTCGTTTCTTTGTCAGCCTCTAGCCCTAAGATCACTTGTTTTCGATTAGGAAACAGAGCGCCGTATTTTATTTGTTCGTGGCGAGGTATGATGGCGGGCTGGAGGCTGGTCTCCTGTTCTCGCTTTCATCCTCACCCCTGGCTCGATCGATGAATTAGGAAAGTCAATCTGCGTTGGAAACCTCCTGCGAGATTGAATATCAGCAGCACTCGGAGGCTGAAAGAAGCTCGTTGGCTTTTCCATGCCGTGGAAAACGTACTTTTGAATTATATCTTAGCTTCTGAGTGCACAACATTCTACTTTGTTTTTTTACTTTACGGACGCACTTTTTTTTTGAGTGTGCATATTTGAAGTTCTAAATCTTACTGTGTTTGGTTGCGTGTGTGCCATTTGGGGAATTCCACAGGGACTTAATCTTGCGAGGTTCTTCGTAACCTTGTTTTAACAAATATTGTAAGGGCTGAACATGAAATAATGTTTAACGCATATAGTAACTTTTTAAAATACCCACGCACGTACGCAAGCGGACATAAAAGAAAACAGACAGACAGACAGGCAGGCAGACAGACAGGCAGGCAGGCAGTCACAGAGAAGATAAGAAACATCGTCATACACAAGCTGAAAAATTTTTCACTCAGGTGTCTAGATTTTTATTAACCTGGAAAGGTAGATAACGCTTCGCATGATTGTCAAAACAGCTGGATCAGTGAGAAGGCTGCACTCAAGACTAAAGTGAAGATACTAAAGCATGGATGCTGTTGGAAACAAACAAAAGAAATCAAATGTTCACAATGGAATGATCGATTTGGTTTCGTAAATGCACTCTACAACAATGTCTGTTATCTCTAGGTCAACAGGCGGTGAAATGTTGAATACACTTTGAAACAGCGATGAAACGTCTCAACATCTCGACATCTCGACATTTCTCCACAACTAAATGTTGCGCTATTGAAATGAGTGGCCATTAACGGCAGTGGACGAACTAGAAAACTCATTGATCACACCACAGACTTCATCATGTCCTCGGTGTGAAGTCAGCAATATTTGGTGTACACTTTGCATTTAGTTTATATAAGTAGCAAATATATATATATATATATTGTAATCGTTTCGAGCTCTGTCATTAAGGAATAGGCCTGCATGTACACGCGCTAAAAAGAGAGTCGCAGTAACTCCTGTAGCTTTAAACTACGAATGCTACTTGTGTTACAGCGACAGGTGACGTAACTAAATACAAGACAATCGAGACCTTTTTCTAAGAATCAAAAATTTATAAATAAAGACGTGATCAGTGATACACCTACTCATTCACTCATTCATCTAGTACTGCCACAGAAGGATGGATGTCAGCTGGGCGAGTTAAGAACCATCTCAGAGTCAGATTTCGCAACGAGTTCGTGGCGAGTGTGTTCAGTTCACTGACTGACATGTGGTTAGCGCTGACGTGTCTGGTGTGACACATCTCTGGAATATGTTGGACACCAGGATGGTGGACGGTGTGGGGACATCATTCTCGGCGAGCCGAGTATAGATGTCGGCGCTTTAATCACAGGTAGACAAGAAACCTCGTTTTATAAGTACACATACACTAACCTGGCGTCTGTGTCTGATAAACGCATTCTCGTCCCATCCCTGATTCTCTCTTTCTCTCTTCAAGGTGCTTCTCACTCACTATTTTCTTCAGTCACTCTTTGCCACTCCCACCCCGCCCATATTTTCTGTCCACACACCGCCCAGACGCAGGTTTTTGGAAAACGCTAAAAACCGATTTTCAATAAACCTATACAATAAACATATACAATAAACCAATATAAAAGGAGTCCATATCTAGATACCTCTGGATCAAAGTCAGTTTCTGCAAAATGCCAAAGTGGAACATAGCGCAGGCTCTGACTTTCGGGATCAGCAGTACCATTATGTCTGGGCTTCGCACAGAAATAAGGCGTTGTCCTTCCCGGTACAATATTGTCCTTCTCTCTCCAGCATTGTCCTTCCCGGTACAATATTGTCCTTCTCTCTCCAGCATTGTCCTTCCCGGTACATATTGTCCTTCTCTCTCCAGCATTGTCCTTCCCGGTACAATATTGCCCTTCTCTCTCCGCCATTGTCCTTCCTGGTACAATATTGTCCTTCTCTGTAAAATATTGTCCTTCTCATTGTCTTTCCCTGTACAGCATTGTCCTTCCCTGTACAACAATGTTTTTCTCATTGTCCAGTATTGTCCTTTCCTGTACAACACTGTCCTTCTCTGTACAACATTCTCCTTCCCTGTATAACAATGTCCTTCCCTGTATCCGGCTTCAAAGGCAACATATTTACTACTCAAGGTTCCTCTACGTTCCGCTAAACTGATATTTCAGTTGAAAGCTTATATCCTACCCAAGTTTACAGTGAAGTCCTTATAAGGCTACCCAACCCAAAAGACCAGCACGGTGTGTCGAATTTATCAAACGCAAAACCGTTCTTGTGGGCAATAACAGTGCGGTAAGCCCACAGGTGAGGGCCAAATACGCAGCCAGGTGAGTTCATAACGATGTATAACTTCGTCCGCGCGAAGTGTGCATGAAATGTGTTCTCGCCCGTTACAAATCAACATTTTATTTTATTTATTTATTTATTATTTATTTATCCCGTTGCTTTTGCCACGTCATCAAGTTTTCTGCAATCTTCTGATTGTTTCAAAAAGTTACTGTTGTTAAAGGAGTCTTGGTATTAACGAAAGATGGCACCGTTCGTTAAAGAAAGGGAATACTGCAAGTAGCTAGAATCATTTCCCACCCTTTCTCTTCTATCCTTCAGTGTAAGTCCCTTGGAAGGCACGCGCGTGCATGCGTGCGTGCGGGTGCGTTGTGTGCACGCGCACGCACAGACGTACGCGTGGCTGTGTGCCGAGATAAACCATAGACACGCCATCTTTCGAGGAGAAAAAATACTAGTTTCAGTATAACTGTGTAATAGGAGAGCCATCCTCTAGTAGTTTCACTATAACTGTGTAATAGGAGAGCCATCCTCTAGTAGTTTCACTATAACTGTGTAATAGGAGAGCCAGTCTCTTGTGTCACTATAGCTGTGTAATAGGAGACCCAGGCTGGTGTCGCCGACTCCTGTCCACCGACTGCGCTACGGGCTGGTGGCGGCCGGCGCTCCGTGTTCACTGCAGCAGGAGGTTGTCGCACGAGTTGGATTTCCTGGTCGCGTACTTCACGAAGCGGCTGAACAGCGACAACGGTGACGGCGTGCGGCACTTGGACTTAGGGGAGGGGGGAGGGGGCAGGAGCGTGTCCAGAGGAGGACACAAGCGAAGGCGGATCTGCGACAACGTCCCCACCAACAGGTCATCGACGTGGTCGTTGAGGGCCGCAGACGTCTCGATGTACTTGCTGTCGAAGGTGGTCGCAAGTTCCTTAGCCTCTGCAACAAGCAGCGGACGCAAAAGCTTCACATGAAGCAGTTTCACACCAGTTCACAGATAGCTTCACACTAATTTTTTTCACAGATAGCTTCACACTAATTATTCTCACAGATAGCTTCACATTAATTATTTTACAGATAGCTTCACACTAATAATTTTCCCAGATAGCTTCACACTAATTATTCTCACAGATAGCTTCACATTAATTATTTTACAGATAGCTTCACACTAATAATTTTCCCAGATAGCTTCACACTATTTTTTTTCACAGATAGCTTCACACTAATTATTCTCACAGATAGCTTCACGTGTAACAGCTTTGCACCTATTAGTTTCACAACTTAATTTGTAACAGCTTCTCTCTAATCAGTATTGCAAATAGCTTCAGTTGTAACGACACAGTTTCACACGTCAGCTTCAAAGACAACTCTTCATACTCATCAATTTCACAGCAAAGGTTTAGCACGTCAGTCTCTTCACTGGACAAAGTTCACATTAACCATTTCAAAGGAAAAAAAGATCACACGTAGGTTGTTTTATAGACAACGGACATGTTTGGATAAAATGAAAACCATATTTGGTGTGTTTGTGTGTTTGTGTGTGTGTGGGGGGGGGGGGGGAATGGTACATAGGCGTGGAATGCAGTCACAGTGATCCTTTAAAGTGTGAATGTCACTTCTGTACACAAAAGGAGATAAAAGTCTTTTTGAAAACAGCCTGCAAGCGGCTACATTACTGTGAAGCAAACTATGCGCTGTCATTCCTCAGCTTCGCTTTTCTTTTTTTTGTTTGCTTGCCCATCAGCGCCCTCTGAACACAAACTTCTTCCGTACGCTGTCTCAGCCTCATAAACGCTGTTCCAATATCCCTGTTTTAGCCTCATACCTTCATCTAACCGTCAATACAGGCTTCTGCCTGCACATGCTGTTTGTGAATTACATGCAAAAGGAATTTGCAAATGTCATGCTAAGGTCGTTATTTATACAAAAATTCCCAAAAGAGGGTCAAATGGAAAAAGTCAAGGGAATAAAAGTCAAAGTGCAAGTTAAGAAAAATCAAACACCACAAAGGACAGTCAAAAATGTAACTGTTTTTCTTAAAGTCTCAAAAAGTTCTGATTACAAACAAAGAGTTGAATTCACAGTTTAGTCTCATGTCATTATTTAAGTCTTAATTTCATTTCTTTTAATTTTAGTCGACTGTCTCTATAAGGCAGTGTTTCCAAGGAGTTGCGTTTGAAGTCGGGCACACATTAAGTGCAGCAGTGTCTATCAGATGTCTATCAGATGTCTATCAGATGTCTATCAGATGTCTATCAGATGTCTATCAGATGTCTATCAGATGTCTATCAGATGTCTATCAGATGTCTATCAGATCTCTATCAGATGTCTATCAGCCAGAGACGTGGGCAAGAAAGGTGTCTGTCAAAATGGGATCGGTATAGTTTTGAATACTGGTCGACTCGACTAGATTCAGTTCAACCAAATCAACTCGACCCCGCACTGAGTTGACTCGACCACTAAGAAATGAAAATAAAATGTAAAACATTATCAAACATTTTTTGAACAAAGCCCAAAGCAAATTAGATCTAAGCCGCGTTTGTTTGCGGCACTCGACGTCTGCTGCAGTACTCCAGTTAACCGAACTACTTCTTGAATTGCAAAATCCTATTGCGACCTGATATTCTTGCCGACTACACGTGAAATAGGTCATGTCACCGAAAAAAAGTTTACATTTTTTCTGTGCTCTTCCCTTCGTTCAGCGGGAAAAGCAACCACTCGTTTCCTTTGACTTTTACTGCCATTTTCTTCGCAGACCTTTTTTCCTTGACTCCTCCTTCACCACCATCACTCCTTTTCAACCCTTTTGTTTCCTTCGAAGAAACGGATGAGTTAAAAAGAGAAACAACTTTCTCCCGTCTTCTCTTCTCTCACCACCATGTTATCTTTCCCTCCCGTCCCCTCCTCTTCAGATCCAGAACCTGCATCTGACTTTCCAGATCACAGAACTCTCTGCGCGCGCGTCTTTAAGCCCAGTTAAACTCCCTACTTCGCCAGCTATCGCCGATCAAATAAGTTTTACTTCCAGATGCTTTAGCTGCTTGCACCTGACAACATTTCATTTTGTATTCATTTTCTACACGTAAAAGAGATTTTACAAGCACGTGTATGGACTGAGAAAGACGTTAAGACATAGTTTGCATGTATGCACAAAATGCGATATTTGCTTCAGCTGCAGCATAAATCTCACATTAAATTCGTTTTTTATAATAGGTATTTTTGAAGATAAACCACCGTTACCTCCACTACACCTACACCACCAACAGCTTAAGCGACAACACCAGAGTTCTGGTCGTCGTGGCATTCTGTGTCCATGACATCAGCAAAAACCACGCACGCAGTGTGTAGCACCACCAACATCCCGGCCCTCCCTCAAATTAATCCTTTTTCTCGTAACATCTTGCTACCCTGCTCGCAAAGTAATCGTGTTCCCTGGACCACGCTGCCTCGTTGCCTAAGGCAGACGGCGAACACCGCTCATCTATGTCGACCATAGGCCGCCAGTCAGCGGCAGATCTCGTTAGCGGGAAAGACGCACTTCATCACGGCCCGCCTCCCACGCCTCACTGGGCATCGCAACCCCTCCTCCTCCTCCCGACCTGGCTGGAGCCCGAAGGCAAGCATGCGCCGTACGTCCGACACGCACATCACACATTTTTTTTTTTTTTTGCAACTTGCAGCACCTCTGACACATAAACTTTTTCACCCAACACTGAATCCTATCTATTCCAGTCACGTCACACTGGAACTTGCAGCACCTCTGCCATAAACTTTTTCGTCCGACACCGAAGCCTATGTATTCCAGTCACGTCACACTGGAAGTTGCAGTATGGCAGAAACACATATACTTTCTTTCAAACACTGGGTGCAGGGGGGGGGTACCTAACTCAAGACACAACACGTTTTCAAACCCTGCAACTTGCAAAAACCCGGATGCTCAAGCCTACATGGCTTGTCTGCATAGAGGAAAAGTGTGAGCAGCAACTATACGACGGTGTACAGAGGGCTACATGCGTCAACGTGGGTAAATAGCAGCGTTACTTTTTTTTGGGGGGGGGGGGATCGTGTTGCTGTTCATATCCGTAAGTTTCGTTAGTCTGGTGGTTTCCTTCCAGGCAACACCTTCAGCTGCGGCAGACAAGCGGTCCTGCGAACCTGTGTACACTTACAGCTGTGTCAGACAACAGACCCTGCAAGACGCGCAGCTCTGTCAGAAAACAGATCCTGCAAACTACAGCTGTATAACAAAACAGGATCTGCAACATGCGCCCATCAGAGGAAAGAGGGGGGGTGGAGGCTGAGAAAGATCCGGACTCAATTTTTGCTACCCTTGATTCTCTTCATGCCAGCAGTTTGTCTGTACGCCAGGTCCCCCGATGTGGATGGTACAGAAGCTGCATACTGTGGTGGCACATGACATACTGGGTGGGTGGGGTGTTTTGTCGATAATAAAAAAAAAAGTGGGGTGCTATAAATAGAACGGCCACAGATCCAGTTGTACTACGCAGAACACAGACTGATCGCATCAAAATGTACAAAAAATTAATTTCTTCTCCATAAAAAACATCTTGCTGTGTTCTTTTGCCCCGTCGTTTGTTTACATGAACTCACCATGCTTGCAGGACACGCGTGCGCATAGACACGTCCGCACAGGGTGCACGCGCACACACGCGCACACAGTAAGATTCGAACACACACAACACACGCACTTCATTCGCACGCGCATGCACACGTGCACACACAGAGGGAACGGGGAGAGCGTGCTCACCGGCAGTGGTCACTCGCCGCTGTCTGACCAGGTCCACTTTGTTGGCCACCAGGACGATGGAGCGGTCCGTGCCCACCTCCACCCGCAGGTAGCGCAGCAGGAAGGCGGCCACATCAAACGAGGCTCGGTCCGTGACGGAAAACACGATGATGTAAGCTTCGTATTTTGAGTCGTCTTCTTGCGTCACCTGCCACATACAACGCGCACATCAGCGAGTCAATCAACATAGGAATCGCTTTGTACTGCACACCAGTACGTAACACAGAAACAGCACATCTGCCTAACAGGCTGTGTCAGTTTAGACAGCAGTGCGAGGCACAGGTTAAGAGCAAAGTTTCCACTCAGGGACTTGACGCACACGGACCAGCACTCCGACAATGTCGGTGATTACAGGAATCAAAACTGGGACTCGGATGACGGGCATTGGTCATCACTTTTCTAGGGGAGAAGGGGCAGGATGCGAGTTCCATCATTTGCATTGGAGCACCTTTCATGCGTGATTGTGTCAACAGGAGGAATGAAGAGAAGTGGGTTAATGCCGAGAACAAACGCGCTGATGTAAAGAGGAAATAATGGCACAGAGAGCAAACATCAGGCTGTTTCCTCTTTGCTCATACGCAAGATGTCTGGCAGTGCGAGCAAAGCATAAAATGACGTGAATGTCTGTAGACACCGAATGAAGTTTTTGTCAGAGGAGGTATGCATCCAGTCACTAGTCTATACTAACTTTAATCATTAACTCCCCCCCCCCCCAACAAAATTGGAGGAACTTTTCTTACAGATCGTTTTTATGTTAACTTCCATTCGAAATTCAAAACTGTTTTCTACTGAAACCTTTCTGTCCTGGAATCAGTTCTGTCATAAAGTTCTGTATTTTGTGTTATGATCCTTAACATCCCACCTTTGCAACAGCTTTGTCGTAAAATAAAGTGTATAAATTAAAAAAAAAACGAGCTATTTTTGAGTTGTTAGCAAATAAATACATGGGCGTGTATTTTCGCTCAATTTCATTTGAAAGTATTTGGGTGTGCGGGAATGTCGAGCAGTGAGTAACATTGCTCTCAATGTTGTCTCGACTGCATGGTGTAAACGTGTCAGATGCTACCTCCATCGACAACAATTTCCAGATAAAATGGGGTTTGCCAGCTCCAGGTTTATTTCGAAAGCGCAAGTTATGGATCAGCTGCTTTTCCTGAGTCTGCGCAGGGGTTTACACTCGGCATAACGCTGTGTCAAGTAATCTGCAAAATCTTGGGCCGCACCTCCTGACCGAGTCTCGATGGCCAAGTCGCTCGTGTTACCTAACAACGTCTGCCGTAAACACCCGTGACAAGCGCACGAGCTGTTTGCATAAGAGGATATCGATTAAACAGTCGATAAAAGCAATTGGCAAGTCCTGGGTTACCAGGTGGGTGGGTTGCTTTTCAATTCTTTCAATGAGTGGAAAGGATTTGTCCTCGCCAGGGTCTTTGGGAAAGTCTTTCAGACAAATCGGCAAGCTTTCTGGGTTTTTTTAAAAAAAGGAATTCGCTCACCAAACGACTTCATTTCGTTTGTTAGGCTTTCCTTTCTTCCCCTCCAGCTTCTCTATTACCCCTTCCCTCTTTCTTTCTTTCTTTCTTTCTTTCTTTCTTTCTTTCTTTCTTTCTTTCTTTCTTTCTTTCTTTCTTTCTTTCTTTCTTTCTTTCTTTCCCCGACTTCCTTCCTTTCTTTAATTTCCATTCTTTTTTCTGACTGTCTTTTGAAAGATAAGACACACTTTATTAAATTATTTCACAAGGTATTTTTTTCTTTCATTCACTCTTGTTCTGTCATTATCTTTGAAATAGACATACGCGCCTCCTCCCAGCCTAACGATGTTATAGAATTGAACTGTCTGCCCTCTTTATGCTCTCTCCCTCTCTAATGTGCGAACACCATGACAGCCTTTCTCTGGAAGAAAAACTGAATTCCTGACTCTTGCAAACACAGACCATGTATGTCCATAAAGCCTTTTTTTCAGAAACTGAGGCCAACAGGAGAAACCAGAACACTACAAGTTCTCTGTACGCCAAGACCCGCTGAGCAGATTCATCAAATCTTTTGGGTCCATCTACTGCGTCGTATCGAATTTTTCTTCTGATGTCTAGGTCACTTCCTCTAGAGCGTTGCCTAAAAAGGAAACTCATCTGTGATGTGGCACGACAGGTGTACCGTGTGTTAGTCTGAGGAAAATGGCGTTGTTCGTTGGAGATGTTTATGTTAGGTTTGGTGCAAGTCGGGAGCGCGAAAAATCTGGATATGGAGTAAGATACACCTTGACTGGGTATGGAGTACCATACACATTTACTAACAAATACCTTTTCTAACAGATACCTTTACTAACATACACTTTTACTAACAGATACCTTTACTAACATATACTTTTATTAACAGACATCTTTACTAACAGATACCTTTACTAACAGATACCTTTACTAACATACACTTTTATTAACAGATATCTTTACTATCAGATATCTTTACTAACAGATACCTTTACTAACATACACTTTTATTAACAGATACCTTTACTAATATACACTTTTATTAACAGATATCTTTACTAACAGATACCTT
>SMGT01010086.1:130193-143632 GCA_004794575.1 Lanistes nyassanus
CCTTCGCCCCCTGCTTCAGACGGTTGTCTTATCCGCGGTCCTCAGTCTCCCTCCTTTACGTTCTGCAGTCCTCTCCCGCCCGGTCAGCGTCGAGCTTACCCACAGCAGAGGAACACGTGCAGCTAGAGTCTCACGCCAGTCTGGAAGGATCACACACCTTCGCAGAGTCCCTTGCGCTATGCAACTGGTCTACTCAAGCCACGTGCTGTTGCTGCTAGACTTCCACACGTCTAGCAGAACGAGACACCTCAAATTCTGCAGCTGAACCCTTCAGCCTTCAGCAGACTTGCACCACAAGACACGTACGTCTCACCACAGCAGCTCTTCTTCACAGGAGTTCAGGCTAGCAATGCCCTCACTGTAGATTTGGCTGAAGACGTTCTCTCACAGGATGTTTTGGGCAGAAGATGTCCTCACAGGGTGTTTGGGCAGAAGATAATTCGGCTGTCTAAACCAGTCCTTTTATCTTCAACATTCGTCCATAGATTCTTTCATTCACACGCACGTGGTCAACAAGGCGGTTACATGTATCAACCAATCAGGCCAGAGACAGCAGAAGCCACACCCCGTGTCAACTAGTAGAACACGCCCCTAAGTGGACACCTAGGGTGGACACAACTACCCCCTCCCCTTCCTGGTCGTTTACACCCATCGCTACATCAAAGCCCTTGATGCTCGATACTACGCGTCACTGGTTCCTCCAGCGACGTAATCTTCCCCTGAACAACTAACGCACACCTGGTCAGCCTGACATCTTCACTTATCCCACCCCAGCAGCCCCAGGGTAATTAACACCTTGCCCCTGGTTTCTAGGGCCAGCACCCCCGATCATAAGTGTGAACAGGGACCGAAACTGGGCTGGTGATGACGTGAGCGGCTAGATGGCGGCTTGAACAAGGAATAATAGACCTTAATTAGGGCCTGAGAGTCGAGGATGGATCACACCTGGAATCTATGGTGCAATCTCCTTGACCCACCAGACCCCAACACGTGACAACGTATATATATATATATGACTATAGCCTATTTTTACTATCAAAAATAGACATGGATATCACAGAGCTATTTGTTAGGCGCGCTGGATAAACTACATGACATTCACTTTATACCGACGTAAACAAAAATCGATTAGCAGAGATTAAGTACACTGGCTCCAAATTAATACAAGCTGGAAAGATTTATTCCGCAGCGCCCCAGCCATGCATCTGGCACACGCGCACTGGTTGTTGTGTGATAAGTCCAGGTAGGTGAATGTCTTGCGCCTGTATGCACGTGCCCATGAGACGCGTGTCGCTGTGCTCATACTTTAGTTTCTCCACATCGACCGACGCTAGTGGTGCTGACAGACAACATCGCCACCGTCATCTAACGATGTTAGTGAAGATGATCCGCTCACAGACGTCCGCCAGTCTCCCCGGTCATGCGGACATCTCAGACATCCGCTCGTCACGTCTGCTGCTGCCACCAGCCGTTTCGGTCGGCCGACTGTCTGCAGTCGTCAAGACACGGCGGTCGGCAGAGACTGCACACCGGGCCCCCTCAGCTGACGTGTGCGTCGGTGATTGATGGGTCGCCCCGCTCTGACCTTGCCATGACCTTGCTTCTTCAGCAGACACCATTTACTTTCACTCCGGCAGAAAGGGTCTGCCACCATGTAAACGCGCAGAACAACTGGAACCAATCAAATGACGAGATCTATTTACGATGTGTAACAAGCGGAGCCAATCAAATGGCGAGCTATATTTCGAAGGTCTTTCAAGGGGCGGGGGGAAGGGAGGGAGAGGGGGATGTTCCGAGAGGAGGGGGATTTAGGGGAAGGGGAAGGGGTGGGGTTAGGGTGGGGGCTAGGAGTAGGGGATAGGTGGGGGTTGGGGGAGGGGTGGGGTGGGGTATAGGCAGTAAAGATCTTCCAGAAAACTGCAAGGTTTTCAGTGGTGACCCTATGAGATTAGCATATTTTACGTGATACTGTATTTTGATTGGCTCCAGTTATTCTGCGCGTTTTCATGCTCCTGCAGCATCTGCAGGGACAACGGACGCCGCGCGGTGTTAACGATGATTTACACGATGTTTACAAGCCTGCGACTGATGCCACCTCGTCAAAACTGACGTTCGTTTGGTGGGCAGAACTGTACGGAGATTCGTGTGACGAGCCCTTAATGTGGTGGAGGAAAAACTGTAGAAATCAAACATGTGGCGGTTGCCTGCAGAGTGAAATGTAACAACAGTGAAGCGGGCCAAGCTAAATAGCGACACAAACAGAGGTCAACGTTTTGGGGGCACACCCGTTCTTGCGGGCAGACCACCACCACAAACAAATACAACAAATACACATGCAGTAATAAAAGTAAATAAGAAGTGAATGTAGTAATCGTTTTTCAGTCGTTTGTTCATTGCCGTTGTACTGCCATAGTATACATGTATTACCTGATTTTCCTAGTCTTTGTGATGGTGCTTTATGTCATTTTCTATGTCAAGCTGAGTAGTGTTCAAGGCAGAATCAAGATGCTAGAGGCACTGGTTCAGATGGGGAGTACCGTGGTGAGAGCAACGAACAATTAATGCAGTATGAGACTGACAGGAAGAATTCGGTCGAATTTACAATAAACCAGACTTTCGTCCGTTTAAACGCCCACGTCATTCAGACGACATGGCTCTGACGTCAGTGACAAGTAAAGTTTATTTGAATTCTGGTCAAAAGCAGCTGCAGTTTCTGTAAAGTCGTTCAGCTGACGAACTATTACGCTTTGTCAAGCAAATGGCGAATACTCGAAACTGCCAGAAAACAAATACACAAAGAGAATTTCATTTATTTGTATAAATGCTGAAACAGGGAAATACGGAGACAATTAAAAGTGTACGTGTTTTTCTCCGTCCATGGTACAAACCTAGAAACTTTATCAGTACACTATAAACAATTATACTTGGGGGCCACACTGTTAATGTACCGTTTACTGTTAGTTAATTCATCGTTCATAATTCACTGTTCATAATTCGCTGTTCAGGCTGAGACTGCCGCCCCCGTACAGCAGCCCGTTGAGTAGGCCGTAGGACAAAGTACTTATAATGCAGTTATTTAGTGCACACGATAGAAGCATCGATAGAAAGAACGATTATGAAGCTAAAACACGCACGCACGCACGTACACACACACACACACACACACACACACACACACACACACACACACACACACACACACACACACATATATATATATATTTATAATGCGATTACTTTTTTAAATTCCTGAAATGGATTCGTGACTAAATGTACCAACACCATGTCTCAGTTAGACGCAGATCTCTTAGTTTTTGGTAACCCCACCCTGCCTCTAAAGATAACGACATTTTCACTACGGTTTACCAATTTATCAGTCTTTCCAAACGTTTCTGGTAGAAATAGGAATATACACGTAGAAAAGTCTACATACATTTTGCACTGGAAAAGATAAAAGCGCCCTCCATCTCTACTTCTGTCTTCCGTCCTCATTCTCTTCTCAAGTACTCTCCTAAAATCATCTTCTCAACCAATCACATACATCCCTGTTCATCTCTCTAGATATTATATGTACATCACCCCGTCAGTTATGTCGCTCATTCTGAACATAAGCTATAGGTGACCACTGTTATTAAGCCTATGCTTATTTGTGGAACCTTTAGAAACAACATTTATATATATTATTGACATGACGCAACGAACGAATAAAAGTTGTTGAATCCAAGGCGGTTTTGCAAGTTTACGGAGTCCTACAGAAGATGCTACTTGTGTCTGGCTTTGCTTCAGCCTGCAGGGTGTTGCCTGTTGATGTCAGCACTTCGCGGCTGGCTGAGCAGTAGTGCTTTTCATCTTCAAGTTCCGTCTAGTCCGGAAATGAGCTTCTTTGTTAGCGTCTGTAAAACAGGAGTTTCTTCCCTTGTTCGTATTTGGCCTTGCTGGCTACGTCAGACTGCCCAAAGCCGTGTTGACATCTACGGAATCTCTTGCTGCAGTCGACGATGGTCGGACATCACGAAGACTTCGTAGATTACAACACAGCTTTAGCGTCAGGGTGTATTCATGTCCTGCCCGATTCATCACGTGGTGAAGGCTTGAGGTCAAAGTTCACACTCCGTACCTTCCCCCGATTCGTTCCTACGCAATCGCTCGTCAGATCACATGACCTCTCCTTCCACGCCCTCTCGCTGTGTAACTCGTTTTGCTATCCCCCCCACCCCCACCTCTGAGTCCGCGTTTGTCTTCTTGTTTTCTGAGTGCGATCTACGTTTCGCCCCAGGGTACCAACCCGAAAACAGGGAGCCTGACAAAACATGGAGGAGGAGTAAACAGGCGGTGAGAGTATCGTTCCATAACATCCTTGCCGATCTTCTTACTGAACAGATGTTACATCCAAATAAACAGTAGTGGCGTGAGGGCTCCACACTGAAAGGAGACAGCGAGACGAAGTATATTTCTTTCATTTTTCTTCAGCTTCGAAAATATAGGATTTCCCATAACCACAAATCTGCATTTCATTATCTGTAAACCTACCGTGTGACTTCCCATAAATGAAACGTGCTTTTATCTTATGTAACTTTTGAAACGCGTACCACAAACCTCCATTTCATTTATCCGTAAGCCGACGTTGTCACAGCGTCTTATTGGGCAGAATTACCCACACTGAACAATTTGTTTCTCAGCCAACTTGCCCAGAGCAAAGAGCTTGTTAATCGTCTGTTTGCGCGCGCAGTATGATGCACTGAACAGCAAAAGGGGAAAATCCATCCGCAGACACACACTTAGTCTCCGTCCCGACTCCCAGTTCTAAACTCTGTTCCCTTCCAAGTCTCGCACGCAGACGTTTCTTTAAAAAAAAAAGACCTAACAACTGCCTTCTCTACAGGTAGAATTGTTGACGGTCTGTGTTTAAGATCACACAACGGATGTAGTTATTGTGGATCAAAATGTGACAATCATTAAAGATAGTTTAGATCTGTTTGGGGGCGCTTATTACGTGTCTGGCACTGTGTTGGTGTTTCTAAGTTTATTTCTTATGATCTGTCGTTTATTTACGGTAAGTGCATAGTACATAATGGTATAATGTAATATATTCGTATGAGCCGTCTGTATGGCGCGCGCGCACAGATGTAGCCTTTTTGTTTAAATCATGCCTTTAAACTTTGCTGTAATGTTGTAGGTTGTCACAAACCACCCGGTCACTCTACCTTACTCTCACCAAGCGACCAAGGGGGTGTGGGGCGTGTTCGTCTTTCTTCACATATGATCAATGTCCTCAGTCAATCAATCTTTTTAGTCGTTTACTGTTCTTAAAGTCTCTGGTTCTCCTTCACCTTAAGTGTTTTCACACAGACTTTCACACGGGACTTTAGTTTCAGCTGCTCACTTCCAAGTGGAAGAAATGAGAATAGATCTGCTGCACCGACAACTTCGGGAATACGCAATGAACACGACACGACTGGAAGATGGAAATTCCCAGTTACAGCTGTGGACCTTTGATTGATCAAAAACCATGCGTGTACAATTTACAGACGAATGCAGTTAAATTTCTGCTGTGACGTCGGTCAGTTATCAGACTATGTCGGCCTTCACTTTCAGACTGTCGGCGGCACAACTGTGCATGATGCCATAGCATCGCTGTACTTCTCCACTAAAGCACTGCACGTCTGTCTAAGAGAAGTCTAACACGAGATCGAGGAAAAAGAACTTTGGGTCTGGGACATTTGATGCTTCTGTCAGCTTTCATTCATTGATCCCGACCTGAGCTGATTCCACCTCACGGAGGTAACGGATGCGGAGGAGGGGGGAGATTGTGTGATGTGTATGTGTGTATGTGATGTTACAAGTGAGCCCTTGTTACCGGACTTACGCGAAGTCTGGTGTCAGAAGCACGTGTCTTGAGTAGGCCACTTACCGCGCGCAAGGTACTCTTCGGGGGAGTTGTGGTGTCCCCCCACCCCCCACACTGGTGTGTGACTCTTGCATGTGTTCCTCTGCTGTGGGAAATCTCTACGCAAACCTGGCGAGACGAGGAACCCCAGAACATAAAGGGACCGAGGGACCGCGGACAGACAACCGTCTAAAGCAGAGGCAAAGATCCAGCCTGAAAGGATGGCCGCCTGCAACTGAGCTCTGGAGAGTGAGTTCAGAGGTCGAAGGTCGACCGAGAAACGTTGCACAGCGCGGTGGCTGTTGCGACATCCGTGAGAGCGCTTGCGACTCTCAGTATGCCGTGTCCAGAGGCAAAGGACACGAGGGAGAGATCGGCAGTACGAGTCTGGTTCTAACAAGGAGCAGCCAAGAGGACTTTGTGACGTCATTCTTGTAGGGCAGCAGAAAGGGGCGTCCCCTGTATGAGAACACATTTCTTTACGTTGTGTGAACTGTACAAACTACCAGGTGAAAGTGTTGTGTGTCCTACACGTGGTCAGGGTGTGTGTGCAGTTGAAACAGTTCTGTGTGTCTTCATTGTTATTATAATAGTAAAGCAACTGATGGCAGGAAACGCATGTTAGCCAGAAAGAAAGTCGGGGAGTCATCGTCTGTTAACGATCGAGGCTAGATTATTATTCATTCTGTAAATACTCGCCATCTGTAAATAATACTCTCTTTTCTGTCACTGTATTACGGAGTTTTGTTATTCCTTTTTTTGTTGTGGGGAGATTCTAGGTGGATGGGGGCTCGTGCCACGGCGTGCTGTGAGATAAGCATATAAAAGTCGTAAATAATACAGGGATAATATTTTCCACCTACCCATGTGTCGCCACCATCACGGCGGTCGTGCGGAGCGAGCGCAAGGAGGGGGCTCTAAGGGAAAAGTAAACCCCATGTGACGACAGACGGTAAGCTGGTGTGTACCAGTGTATGCGGGTGAGTCTTTGTACACGTCTGTGTGCTGCCTTGTGAGTGTGCGTGAGGGCGAGTGTGTACGCTTGATTACTTCTTAAGAATTGATGCCTCTTAACTCCCACTATTTTCATTTTTTTATTAACATGTTTTTGTGCTTAACACCTTCATTACACTGTTTAAGATATTAGCACATCCGCCCAGAGGAAATATCGGCAGTAACTGCTTTACCTGTAATTACATGTTTACGAGCACCAGCCATGCGCGCACACCTTTGTCCGCGAGTCATGTCGCCCCAGCGACTGACAGTACAGCGAGACAGGCGACCGGTCGGAGACTGACAAAAATAAACCCGCTGCACCCTAGAAGGTTACAGCGAAGTAGGACCATGACCTCTGAAGCCTGTTTGTGTGTGATTTGACATTTCCTCTCGTAAGTGATTGCGGGAGTTTTATGACTGTCTTTGAAGACCGTGTTGCATGCGTTGCTGTTATCGCTGTTGACTGTATGCTGTCGCGCTCCTTCAACTTCGACGCCAGCGCAGTTTCGTCTGGCAAACAAACCTTAAACAAGCGCGCTCGGTATTCAAGAAGCTTAGTCAAGAATTTTCTGCCCGTTTCACGCACACTTAGTAAATGGCCTTCAAATTTGTGCAACCTAATGGTCGGTACGAGTCTATCTTCCATCATTCCTCTCTTGTCACTAACCACAGACGGAAATGAACACATTTATTTTTTCCACCTAAAGCTATAACTGTTACCTCTTAGTCAAAACAAAAATCAGTTTAATTTTGTGTCGGCAAGAACTCTGGCGTATGGGTTACTACATAAACGCGGTCACCAAGGAAAATTTGACTAGCACTGACTAGAGTGGAACACCGATCGACTTATAAAAGCCTGCGGGACTTGACAGATCCCTGATCCACCAAAAGTGACTAAGCTGGAAATAACCTATAGAAAAATCAAAGGTGCGGTTCTTGTGCCGACCATACGAAGTTTTCAACACGGAGATTCGTGACACGTAGTTTAGTCCATTTGTTTGTCTATTTGCTGCTCTATTTTGAGATGATGCTAAAGAATCGTTGTCGCGGGTCAGTAGTCTAACGCGGGTCAGTAGTCTAACGCGGGTCAGTAGTCTAACGCGGGTCAGCTCATAATGCCGACTGCAGCCTGACTGAAGATCTGTGCACCCAGCCAGGACGTAGTCTACATCATTATCTCCCCTGCGGATCTTCGCCTGTTGATGTAAGATGTCTGTCGCTCCTCCGCCACTGGAGATCAAACACGACTGACCAAGAGATGCGGCTAGCGAGGGGAGGAGGTTGGGTTACTTTTGAAGAAATGACTGCACCATAAAGTAACATGATCGACGTAATCCTGATCACATCGCGAAACACTACTCACGCTAGAAAACACGACACTACCACAAACACCGCCTCATTGCACAGAAACCTCGCAAAACACTGCATTACAAAACGCTAAACAATCAGCATAAATAACACACGGCGTACTCAGCAAAAAGTAAGTACAAACCTACAGCCAAACCTTTTTACACGAATAAACAAGAATGAACAAATACCTGAGAACAAAACAAAATGGGAATATTAATTGAAAGCCAAGGATTCGAAAATAAAACGAGTAACTAACGCTTGAAGTAAAGTGTGTAGACAACAAAGCAAACGCGGCCAAGCTTAGAGAGACGCAGACAAAACTGAATTTTCAGGAAACTACCTCTTCAACGGGACAGAGTGCACAACACGAACAGGCACATAACTAGGGATAACTTGGTTGGTGCCATTTTCGAGTTACCTCTAGCTGTTGACCTCTTTGTGCTGTACGTTTGATCCTGATGATGAGGGACTTCCGGAAACGTTGATTATTTGACCGCCAAGGATTCCATAAGCTCTGTAAACTAAGTTCGTGTACGCAGGGCTAAGACTTTCCCATCTCGGCTGGGCTATTGTAAGCGTTCATATCTCCTGTCCATGCGTAAAGATAACCATATAGAACACACAGGGCGAACGGGCCTTACGACACTCCTTATGACAAGAAGAGCAGATACCAATACTCATGCAACCCTACCCTGAAGCTTTCTGCTGCCGTGACTACAAGGGAATTTCGGTCAGAGCCGTGCATCTGAAACTAGTCTTTGTAGTGCTAGGTTTGGGGGGGGGGATTTTGCGGGGTAGGAAGGACGGGTTGAAAAACGGACTTGACTTTTGTTGACAAGACTGGTGGACACCCGAAAAAGACTGTGAACTCCGGTTGTTTTATCCTCACAACATATGACGGAATTCGCCATCACATGCTGTAGCTTTAGTTTGCCAAACCGTGGTTCGGGCAGCCTTTACAAAACACATGAAGTCGCATTATTTGCTTTATTGCCTTGATTTCTGACGCTTGATGAATGGGCGTGTCTCGCGGCATAGTTATGTGCACCATGTAAGTATGCAGTAAGAACCGAACTTCACAAACATCAGGCCAGGCAGTACCCACGTGACATGACGTCACACGACTTGTCTTTCTGCGCTGATACGGGCCTCGCTGCTTGTTTCCTTGCTTCAGACTTTCATCTCTTTGCTGTCTGAAATTCTTCAAAAGACGAGCGCTCTGTTTTAAGCAATAAACTGTGTACGATAATGATGATGGCGACATTGATGATGATGACGACGATCTGTTAAGTAGCGTCTCTTTTCATTGTTGTCGTCATTATTATGATCTATCCGCACATTTTTCTCCACCTGGGATTTCTGTATGGAGGTAATACCGATTAGATATTCTGAACAAAGTAAAAAGGAAAAAAAGCAATCGAAATAAATTCTGCTGCAAGGAATCGGGTGACGGTTATGATGAAACGCCGAAAGGAACATATGCTGCTGTGTTTACACCAGCTTGTCTGACACGCGGCCCTGGACACATGATTACTTCGGGATTCGTCTGCACTCTGTTTACCTTCTTCCTGCCACATCAGCATCAAAGAGCGGCGTGTCAAAAACAGCCACACGTGTGCGACACAGGGCCGCCAGTGATGTCGCAGTGAATTGTAACAACGCTGGAAGATGCTGTTACTTCGCTCAACGTGTAGCCGTTAGAAAGCATCTGACGATGTGGTCACGAGACGTGACAGGAGCAAGCTGTTGTTATGATCTGACAGTTGTTTTGAATTCGCGTCTTGGAATGGTCGACTCTTGGGTGTTTAAAGGTACCCTGAACTGTACATTCAGCCTGTCACTAGCAGAAAGCATGGCTGAAGGTGAAGAAACGCGGTTGTCTCAAACATTTCCTCGATGCGTAAACAACTTTACAGGTAGTGGCTGTGCGTTCAGCTGTGGGGAGACAACCAAAGCAGTGCACAAGTTTCTGCATGTATACAACGAGACCTTATATAGCAGAGCAGTAACTAAAATAACGCATTACTTTTTGTATAAATGAAAGATCTTACATTATATACCACACGAATTGCTCAGAGAACTAACGCACTATTTTCCGCATAAAACGAAAAGAGATCTTATACGGAGAGGTGATGTGGACACTACAGTGGGTTTGATGTGATGTGGACACTACAGTGGGTTTGATGTGATGTGGACACTACAGTGGGTTTGATGTGATGTGGACACTACAGTGGGTTTGATGTGATGTGGACACTACAGTGGGTTTGTTTTTGCACGCATCGGGCGGCACGAGGAACTACGCGAACTTCCCCTTGGTGTGTCTGTGGCCCGACTCTGATACGGTCTCACTGTCTGAAAGACAGGAAATTCCGATTTTTATCCTGGAGGGTCATGAAAACTACTCAGAAATATTGATGCCGACGCTCACTGATGACAAAAGAGTACGATATGTGCACGAGAAAAAAATAATTGCAATGAATTATTTCAGCTGCCAGCTATTTATGCAGACGTGCTGTTGGGAATGGGGAATCTTTGGCGAAATACGACAAAACTCTAATAATTATTAGGAACCCTGCAGTATCATTCACATTCTCATGAAGCCCTTTGCATGCCAAAAGGTGCATTAAACAAGTGCTTTTTATTGGTCTTTCACCTCAAGAAAGTATTTGTCACACCCTCCACTTGGACTACCCTTTACAATCTAAGAGAATTGTTTTCCTCGTCTTGAGCGAAGGCAATGCATAGTTCCGTGGTCTCAGAACTCGCTGCGTAGTAATGACGTCACCGTTTGTATAGTCCGGATCAATCGCAAACATTAATGTTTTACAAGTGCTTGTCTACCTTCGATCGCAATCACAAACAAATATGCTTGTCATAGAACAGTTCGCAGTGTCTTGTTCACATGAAAACATTGACAGTGCAAGAATCCTCATGTAGGTTTTTTTTTTAAATTCACAAATTATCACGTCACTAAAGTTATTTCCGGCCCTGGGAAACAAAAGGAACTGACATCACAGAAATGTTACCTTACCTTCAACTTGCAGAACTCTTGAGGTCACAGACTACATGACAGGAATTAAAGTTCTGCGTTTTATAAAGAAAACAAACCCTAATGTTGGCTGTGTCTTCGAAATAAAATGTCTTTTCATACAAATTAAACTAAGGGCATCCCAGCCTCGTCAGCTGGTCACCAGATGACTGTTTAGTAATCTTTGCAGTCACAGACACAGAGCCCTTTACTTTGATCTACTGCGCTGGGTGTGTGAAATACTGTAGTTTAAGCCTTCTGCTGGCAGTTCCGCAGCCACAGATCGCTCTTCTTTTCTTTATAACGTTTTGAACAGCATACGGGACAGTGAGCAGCTTTGGTGTGAGGGGGGCAAACAGTCACCCGGCAACTCCTCAGCGGTGCCTCACAGCTAGTGACTGAACTGTTGCCTACAGTGGAGTGAGTGTGAAACGCAATCACGAAAAGATATTGTTTGCTGAAAAGTCCCGTTAAATCTTCGGAATGGAAGACAAGAGCGAAGTGAATCGAAGTTCATCTCAGCACAGTGCGTCTGTTTCTGGCTTCAGCGCATCCGTCAGCCACAGGAAGACACGGGGATGTCGGGGAGGACTTTAGGCTGACCACGGAGTGGCTTCCCTTGACCAGGCAATACTTTCTCTCCGTCTGCCCTTGAGCTAAATATAGCTCTGATCTGATCGACGAGCTACGAAGCACAACCTTTGAACTAACAATCTGGCAAAACAGATGCAATAGTACATTTCTAACAAATGCTTACCTCGATGTCTCGCCCGAATTCAAGGCTGCAATAACTCACCACACATTGAATAGGACTATTTCTCAAGCAGAACTCGCTTTAGACGAGTCCAGGCTGGGACGTAAACACAGCCTTCTTAAAGTTCTACAAGTGGAATAAAGCGGAAGATTGGGGGGTTCGATCACAGTTAGCCGCTTGACGTGGCCTTCTTCTGTCTAAACAGAAACCATGCGGCGAGAAGGCGGAAGGACTTTTGCCAGCATGCGCCGAGAAAGCTGCAACATGCCGCTAACCAGCGGCGAACATGCGGCGAAAAAGCGGCAAGACTGCGGCGAACATGCGGCGAACATGCGGCGAAAAAGCGGCAAACATGTGGCAAGACTGCAGCGAGACATCGGCAACATGCCGCAAAGTAGCGACGAAAATGCGGCGAAAAAGCGGCAAGACTGTAGCGAACACGCGGTGAAAGAGCGGCGAACACGCGGCAAAAATTAAGCAGGAAACAAGCCGAGGGAAATAGTACCTGAAGTCAGAATAGTTACTTTTTTGTGTATTTGTCGTATTTATTTGTCCACAGACACAGGTTTGTGAGGGGCCACACAAAGATAGCATCTTATTGGAGTGGTCCCTGTAGGGGAAAAAATGAGTAAAAAATAATAATCCTAATATTTATTTGTACACAGACACAGGTTGGTGATGGGTCACTTAGTAACTTAGTAAAAAGAAATAGTAGTCCTAATATTTGCTCAAAAGAAGGAAAAGCGTACTGACAGGGAAAAGGTTCGGTCGATGCAAACAGCGCGTCGACTGGCCCTGTTGTATTTACCTCTGTTCGCCAGCTGACAGGTGGGGCTGACCTCCTACTGGGTGTGTCACTGCGTTGGTTTTTCGTCATGGTTCCTCGCTGGCTGCAACAGGGGCTTGCATGTCCAAATAAATGGAATGGACGTTGGCAGTTCGAACCACTGCATTTTACGTTAATTATTAATTTACTTAAAAGTCGGAGACATTTCTGCAGAGTGGATAACCGGTTTTTCTCTGCATGAGTACACAGGCCGACGTAAACATGTCATTGCCCAGTTTTGGTTTGTAAGAAAAGATAACCTTGTTTATATTTTCGCTATGTGTAATGATTTCTCAAACGAAAGAAATAAATGAATTCATAAAGTTATTAAATGGATGGTTGCCAAGAAATAAAATGCTTTTAGAAATCACTTCACACACATTATATTTGTCAATACACATGTCAACAATCTATAAATATATAAACACTCGAACAGCAAATCTTTAAGGAAGCGTCTGTATCTGTTTATTTGTATCTACGCTCAAAGCCAAGGACTACTATAAGGAAGGACGTGCAGCGCTAATTTTCAGGCTTCGCTAGCGAAGGCCAGTTTCTGAGCCAGCGATACCGGCTGGCTCAGTGCCAAGCAGTCTATTTT
>SMGT01010087.1:3469-21510 GCA_004794575.1 Lanistes nyassanus
AGTCACACACACAGAGGCAGATACAGAAATACGTAGTCACACACACAGAGGCAGATACAGAAATACGTGGTCACACACACAGACGCAGACACAGAATCGCATTATCCAAACCCCATCTAAGCGAACTTACGTAGGCAGTGTATCGCAGCCCCGGCTTGAAGTTGTAAGCTGTCAGGGGCAGAAACTGGGGCTTAGCCAGGAACTCCTCAAACCGAACTTCGGTGTCGGCCCCCATCTGTCGGCCTGTGGCAGGGTCCGTGATGTTGACGATGACCTGCAGAGTGTAGTAGGCCAGCGAAGGCTCTCCCCACGTGATTCGGAACGTCTCGTTCAGAAGACGAAACAAGTCTCTGTTCTTGAACTTAAACCCAAACTCGCCTTTGGAATCCAGCTGAAAAAATAAATTCAGCGCGTTTGGGTAAAAGACTGGGGGGGGGGGAGGTAGCGTGGACTACATCGAATACGAGGCGGGGACGGGGGGTAGCGCCTCTTTTGGCGGATGTTGGCTGGATGCGTGCGCGGATAGTTATTTCCGCAAGCAAACAGATGAACTAAAGGATGTCCTTGGTCGTCAGAATGAATATGAACTACACATTTCGGAGAAGGAAAATGATAATTTGCTCACGGTTCCTGTGATGGTAATGTTCGGCTGTGGGGCCTCATACCAGTAGTAAGTAAACTTTGCCGTCACTACCACAGTGGCTCCTACGAACGGTTTGCCAAAGGTATATCTGCAAATACAATTGGACTTTCATCGTCATCATCATCGTTGTCATCGTCATGTGAATGAAGGTGAGACTTCTGGAAATCTAGATTTGTTTGGCCATTGATGTTTCTCAGCGTCTTTAACAGATACGGTGTACCACCACGTTTTTATCAATCCTTGCATCCATGTTTGTAAAGTTTTTGTATCACCCCTCCCCTCTCTATTTCTCTCTCTCTTTCTGCGTGTGTGCTGGCGTGCGTGCAGGCGCGCATGTGGGTATGGGTTGGTGGGCGTCTGTCTTTTCATTGTCTACTTTTCACTCTCTTTTCTCTGTCTGCCTATCTGTATCGCCTCGCCTCTCTAACCGTCATTCGCGTGATGCAAAATGTCTTGTCACGACGTTATTATTGTAAGACCACAAAAGTGCGCGGAAAGGAAGGTCACCCAGAACACAAGAGAAGACAACTCACTTGGCACTGGCTGTTCCTTTCACATGCTCGGTGGAGAGGACAGTGGCGGGAACGTCTACTTTCGCTTCAAACTTTGGCAGAACTGCAACAGGCGTCATCATTTTCAGCAACGGCACCAGCGGCAATATTCCGCAACAGTGCCATCGCCATCCCAGGAAAAGTACTTTGCAACTGACAGTAAGCGACACTAACTGGGATGCTCTCGTAAATGGGACGATTTCGTAAATGGGACGATTTCGTATATCAAATAAGTGCGACGTACGAATGCAATATCGATTTATACGATTGCATTAGGGAAATAAGGTACAATACAGAGACATAAATAGGTACCAACAGCCACGTACATACAGACCATAGTTATACGTATTGTATTTTCTTTTCCTTTCTTTCTTTTTTCTTACTGTAGGAATAATTGTTTCCTGTGTACTTAATGTTTGCCATTGGACTCACCATATTCTGCAACCGTGAACGTCTTTGACTCTTTGACGCCCTAATGACAGAGTACGGACGAATGAGTATAATCACACAAGTTAGAAAGTCCTTAATCGATTTGGAAAAAAATATACACAAGATAGTCTAGAAAAAATTGTCAGTGATTTAAAATCACTTCGTATATAGGCCTATATATAATCTGCATAGGTTTCTGTTATGCTTCTCGTTGTCAATACGTATGGTTGAATGTGTATACTTTTGTGCATGTACGTGTGCATGTGCGTTTCCTTATGAATAGTATGTAATATCGCATTGGTAAGTACGCAGTTCTGTGGGCGAGCATGCGCGCGCGTTCGCTTACCTGTATGTGTGTGCGCGCGTATCCGTGCGTTAACGTGCGTGCGTGTAACAGTGATTGCGGTTGTTTGTAAAGCTAAATGACGAGGGGGTTTAAGTGCGCTACATAAAATCGAACCCAACCATTTAACTACGCAACTGGTCTCGTGTTCCCACATAGCGCACCCGAAAACGTAACTGTTCCATCATCGGTTATATTACTTCCCCACGCAAGTTTGTTTGTCTTCTTGTTTGATTTCGGTAATCATAAAGAACACATGGCCACTGTGTCCCAAACTGTATCGACTTTTCTCGTATCCATGACAAAGTAAGATCTATGAAGTGGTGTAGGGGAGCGAAGGGTGGGAGCTTACCAGAACTTTGGCTTCAATGGTCCAGTCGCCCAGAACAAGTCGGTCGGAGGTCGGCATGCTGAGTTCCACGACTCCAGAGTGCGCTGCCTGCACGTCCTTCCACTGCTGTATGATGTTGTTGCGTGGATCCTGCGCAAGCCAGCAAAAACCGTTTCAGGATTGTTTCGCAATCTTCTAGGTCTTAGAAAACCATCAGTTGCTTCATACGAGATTATATGACGCGTTTTATAAGTTCGCTCGTACACGTGTCTATCACAAACTATTACATGAGCTTGCGTGACTACCTACCAAAATACGAACAGACACAAGTTCGTTCAACACCGTGAGGTCAGGGTTCATGGCCAAAATCCTCACACGAACTGGAAAATATTTTTTTTAAAAAAAACATCGTCATGTATTATAAATATTCGTTGTAGGGAAAGTATAGGTAAATACTACATTCCGTTGAGGGATTAATCTATTATTGACCACTTTTGCTAGCGATGGAGTAGATGTCAGGTGGCAAGGTAGTGGAAGAAGAACCCACAGGTTCTCACTAGAATATGCATAATACGGCGTAAAAAGCGCTTAAGGTTCCTTGATCTTTACTGGACGAATGTGCGTCCTACTTCGCCAAACCTGACCATGCAGACAGAACGATAAAAGATCGACGAAGTAGGATGCATGTTCTTCCAGTTTAGAAAGGTCTTTGGAAGAATGGAAATTGTATGGTGGTCAGATTGTTAAATAAACATTTAAAAATCTTTTTAATGGAATTATGAGTCGAAAAGTCAACAAAGACGAAACCAATTTTCTGCAAGCAAAAACTAGAATCCTAACAGCAAGTCACTGTTCTGTTGCAGAACGATCATCAGAAAGAATCTAAACATCCAGAAATCATAAACAGAATTGAGCCCTGTGACGTCGCCGGAACAGTTTTCTTTAGCCAAAATGCGCAGTGAGACTGGAAGTGAAATCGCGCATGACTCATGCTCCCCTTTGAAGATTACTGTCTAAAGGATCCGACGAGAAACCGCAAAATCTCAACACGAATAACAACGTAATCCATCATCTGTTACATCATCTCCATCGCCATCGATATCTTCAGCGTCATCGCTGTCGTTCTTTTACTTAAAGTGATACACTTCCCGCCGAGCATCCCCGCGAGCCCTTTTAATTTATGAAGAGTTACCTGTGTCTCCCGGTTTGTACATGGCTTTGTCGGTCTGCACGAAGATAGAAAAGCTCTTGTCTTCCAGGGTCATGGGCAAAGAGCCATTGAAGTTGACGTCACCGATGGCTACCACCCGAACCTCAAACTGACGGTAGTAACTCCAGTACGTGAAGTCATCCTCATCTCTACTTCTGAGATCCCTGGGAACCTTTGTGCGCAAAGGATTTTTTTACCGTATAATCTCTAAATACGCCCAGCACTCCCATATCATTTCACAAGCTAAGTACAAATATTAGACACACGCATACAAATGCGAGCCCACACAGTCACATTGGCTCAGGTGCGCTCACAATACAGACGTAGTTTCAGTGAATTTGCAATTGCTGTGAGGTTTCACGAAGCAGCGACTCCTTGCTAATTTAGTTTCTGACTTTACCCTTTGGAAATACCGTTTAAAAACATCCAGAAATGGAATACCTCAAAACCTGATAGAAAAAAACCCTAATATACAGGCTGCAAGAGGGTATGGACATCACGAGTCGTATGTTTGGGCAATGCTGTATCTGTGTTTTCCGTATTATTCGTTTTATTTCCTTACACTCACCTTTAAAGTGATCACAACTGGCGTGTCTGAAACAGTTAAATAAAAGGTTAGTAAATACACAAGTACATAAATAAGCAGTTTTGTACATGTTCTTTACGCGCGGGATCAAAGGGACAAGGAGCAATTGTGATAACTAGTTTCGAGAACAATATGTACATGTATTTTGATGGCATTATCTTCTTTTTCCTTTCACTCCTTCCTCTCTTTAATCTCTCTCTCTTCTCCTTTGTGTGTTTTCCTTTTCTTCCTTTTGACTACGTGCTCGTGTAGCTGTGTGTGTGTGCGCGCGCGCGCGTGCGTACGTGGCTGCATGGGTGCGTCTGTGTGTGTGTGTGTGTGGTAAGTGTGTGTGTGTGGTAAGTGTGTGTGTGTGTGGTAAGTGTGCGTGTGTTGTAACTGTGCGTGTGTTGTGTCCGTGCGTGTGTTATACATTTATGTGTCCATGTGTCTCGTTGACAGTATAATGAAACGTTTTTTGCGAAAAATTATTTGAACACAGCATTTCCACACACAAGGTGTTTCATTCAGCAAAGGGCTGTTCAAACACGCGCAGGAGAGGACAGCGCGAAGCCCTGGGCACGACTCGCGTCTCAAATGTCATCCTTCTTGCTCAGCTAACAAAGACGAGCGACAGGCCCAACAAAGCTCTCCTTTGACTGCTCTCACAATGGCGCTCACAGAACAACTCGTTGCTTGGAGTTTTCTTTAATAATGCGGTTACCTGGCTACACCCGTTACACTTGCGCAATGTAGGTGTTTTGCACTTCGGACCGATCCTTGACATTGTTTACCTGGTGTTCGTCGAGGGCAAGAAGGACGTAGTTAAGAAATTTGCTGTTTCAGCGTTTAAATGTTAATTATTCGTGATGTTTTTCTTATTGTTGTGTTTTGCGTTTATTGGTTTTGTGGCTTCGTTCGTTCGTTCGTTCGTTCGTTGTTTTTTGTTGTTGTTTGTTTGTTTTGTTTTGCTTATTTGTTTTGGTGAGGTGGCAGTAAGGTGTATTAATTACAGAATTGTAACAAACTTTTTAATTATGTGCGACATGTTACTTACCAGGAGCTTAACTGCGTAACTAAATGGTACGGCAAGATTGTACAACTAGCGATCCTAGTGCAAAAGCAGGAAATAAAACAGAGGAAAAGTCGATGAAAGATGTAGCCTAGGTTTAAAACTAATCAGTCAGGTTGGTCTAACTGACATCCAGTATAACAAATTATGTTTTTATCTTCATCGCCATCGTTATCGTCATCGTCATCGTTATCGTGCATCAGCAGCAGCAGCAGCAGCACGGAGCTGTCTAAGGTGACGTCCAAAGCGGGGACCTCACACCCCCCTAGCAAAGGAGGGGGTGCAAAAGGCTGTTGAAATCATGGGCGGGGGGGAAAAGGTGGGTGCTGAGGAAAAGTATCTCTCACCTCCTCCAGTTACTTCCTGGGGTTCCGCTGACGCATAGACATGTCCGTCGGTTGAGTTTTGCAGGGTTACTGTCACCGTCGACCTTTGGTCCTGACCCAGTAACTGCACGCTTACAGGCAATGGCAAACCCCGACGCATGGTCGATGGGCACGTTACCCTGTAGGTGGCTGGACCACTGAACAAAGAAATTACTCAAAATGGAGAGAAGAGAAGTCAAACAGACTTTAGCAGTCAGGTAGAGGCAGAACTGGCAAAAAAATTAGATATGTTCCCGGCCCACAAATAAGTTACCAAACCATTATCATACGCTTCAAGCTGAAACCCTGGCCATCAAATTGAGACAATAACAATAAATAGTAATACAGAGGTTTATATAGCGCGGTATCCTGGCATTATGTAAGGAGCACTGCGCGTTACAATACGTGAAATAGCAAAAACAAACTTAACATTTAAAAACTCTACACAACTAAAGCAGTTACAGACTCTCAGTGCAGCTATAAAAAAACAATCAGCGCAAATATAGAACATTAAGAATGACACAGCAATAATACAATTTACACATTATTAAACAACAGCGGCAAATGGTAACCCCGTTTAGCTTTAATACCGTCTGCTGGATTTTTCCCCCTTCAAAGGGCAATAAAGAAGTATTCGGCTTAAATTTGCCAAGCCACAAAAATTCCATTATTTCCTACCTTTCCTGTTGTTCAACTGTGCATCAGTGGCTCATCACAAACCTAAGCTTTCCTTCAATGACCTGGGGTTTTTTTCAAGGGGAAAGGGGAGATCTTGAGTACTAGGATTGGACTACTAGGTAAGCGAGCAACATACATCATTTACTCATATAATTTTTAACTCAGTCATCATGCTTTTTTCCGGGAGTCACGAATCTTGTCCTCCGAAATATTAGTCATAAAACCTTTTTCTTACATTGTTACCCATGCAGTTTGTAAGATAAGACTACACCGGGATTAGCTTACATTTAAAATAAAACCTTTGTCGGGGGAAAAGATAAGAAAAAATTACCTCCTCTTTTCCTCGGCCGGGCTTTCCTGAGTCCCTCCATAGGCTGCCAGCGAAAACAGCAGCACCCACGATATTACCGAGAACGCCATCGTGCAAACCAGCGACGGCTTTGCTCCTTAACAAGCACGCGAAGTACCGTGCTTTTTGGACTTTAGACGAGTGTCTTCAGTTGTGTTCTCACGGTCTTCTGTTTTTCTCAGTTCCTGTAATCTCTCTTACTTTTAACACCTGCACATGCGAGAGGAAAAATATTGCGAAAATGTTTCTGTTACTTTTAGTGACATAAGCTGACAGCTTTTACTGCACTAGAAATGTGAAATTCTGTATGCTTATCAGCTTAACACAGCTGTTTAACTCGGTGGCTCATTTCACATTTGTCCCATGCAGTTTTTCAACATCTGTCATCTGTATTAGATGCCAGTTTAAAGTTTGTTTAACGTACCATTTTCACATTAATTACAAATTAGTTGTCAATACTCGATGAAGTAATTAAAGTATATGGCCCACTGTTCCCTAACAACTTGTTTAAGATGTCGATCTTAACAAAAATCCGTAATCAGAAGTCCACTGGTTTCTCAGGTCATTGCATTTCGGCTGCAGGAGCAAATATTGTTAGTAGCTAGACATCTCACTGATACGGACAAGTTGTCCACAGATCTGTGTTTATAAATACAATTACTGTCATTAAATTGTTACTTGTACAAACGTCTGCACCAATCCAAGAACACTTTTTTATAACAACGTGTTTGTCGCTAACCTGTAGGAAAACGCTGTTATTTATGTTCTTTCAGTGGAAATAGGTCCTGAGATGCGTTTTCGCGTCTCTTACTCGCTCAGTCCATCCAACCCACGAAAGAACGCTCGAACGAACAAACGAAAGAAAGAAAGAAGGAAAGAATGAGCAAGACAGCAAACGAGCGGACGAAGACAGATGGGGGGAGATTAAGGAAATGAGGTGAAGGCACAGACACAACCAGACATAGAGCCTGAAACAGAAAACAAAGACAAAAAACACAGAAGGCGAAAGCCACGGATACAGGCACAAGACAGATGCGTGCAACCAAGACAGACAGGCAGGTCTAGACTGAGCGACTTTGTGAACAGATGTTATATATTTTTCAAACAGAAGACAAGTTTCGGATGGGCGACACCTGCACAGATGATAAAACGAGATTTATAGACAGACCAGGTGACTTTACTTGTTCTGCACTCGTCTCTCCACAGAGCTGCTGCCGTCAAATAGCTGTCGTCCTCTGCCCTAAATTTTACTGCGTTACCTTATACATGACGACATCCCACGCTTGCGGACTATAACATCCATCCCCCTTTTCCATCGCATTGTTACGCCCTTGTTGGCGAGTCCCAAGTTCTGCTGTATCTTATTCATTCAATATTCTTACACAGCTCCTGCGCATTTCATTTCTTCCGGAACCCCAAATTAAACTCAAAGCTGGTAAATTTCAGAACTATACGTATATGTCCTGTTAAGAACCATTTTTGTAGGGACCAAAGCTGAAAAGCTGGACCACCCCTCCATGGGTACCACTACGACTATGACACACCGTTTCTGGCGCTTTCATTACTACCAATAATGGATGATTATTGTGGTATTTATTATCTTCGTTATCGTCATCATCTTTCGGGTCTTAAGCACGTACACTGACAAATGTGTCTCCGCCCTGCCCCGCCCACACGTTTGGCCAGCTTCCGTGTGCGGGACCTGCTGAGTGATGGCGTGTGGTTGTCACCGCCGTGTTGCTGACAGTGAGAGCTGGGTCTGGTTCTTTGGCGTGGCAGCATCGCGTAGATTTTTCGTTTTGCTGGCTTGCTTGCTTGGCTGGCTGGCAGGCTGCTTGCATTACTTGCTTGGTATTTGTGAATCGCATCTCACATGTTCGTGAGAACCAATTCGATGCGATGCGATGCGATGCATACGATGCCAGGAGGGGGCCTGCCCTCGTTGGAATAAAAATTTCGTTTCGTTTCGTTTCGAGAAGCAATTCACTGGGCCTTGGGCTGCATGGTGCGAGTTAGAAGAGACATAAGAGATAAACTCTTCGCTGCCTCGACACTGGAACTTTGTGTGTGTACGTCCTGTGTACGTCAACGCACCTGAGTGGGTGTGGGTGTGCGTGCGAGCGTGCTTGTGTTTATGTGTGTGCAAGGGGTGGGGTGTTTGCTTGTGCGTACGTGCGACCCCGTGTGCAATGTACTCTACTGGCATTAGCAAATATCTGCCACCCAAACGTCCCGTTAGCTGTCACGGCTGAGAAAGAGGGAAGGAACCTCACCATCCCACATACACTGGAGCTGACCCGACAGCAACACAGACTCAGAAAATCGTACAGCGACAAAACGCACAATCCCAAAACGAAAGAGCCAGTTGTAAAACTCCTCTGCCGTAAACGCTCATCTCTCAGAGCAGAGTTTATTGTTAAAATGACTATCAGCCCTGATAGCATTAAAGCCTGGATAAAGAAATTAAAAGAAGGCAACATACATAAAACGATACTTTACGAACGATATCAATACCATAAAGCAACACTGAGCTGAGTAACTCTGATAGACGAACTTATATATATATATCATGTGCTATGCTTTTGATACTGTTCCACCATCGTAACCCTTGAACCCGTCTCTTTTTCTGGCTGCGCCAAACCCCCTCACCCATCCTTACATGTCCCCCTCCCCTCTTCTCTCATATCCCATCTGGGTCCAGAGATTAATAAAGAAATCTTGAAATATTTCAATATTGAACACTTTTTTCTCCACGAAAGAGGAAAACGAGTATTAGAGAAGCAGAAGCCGGAGTTCGCTATGGCGTGCGGCTCCCTGAACCCTGAGGGACGAAAGTGACGGTTTGGAGACACACTAATGCGTTTTGCTGTCAGTCCATTTATGGTTGCAGGAAGTTTTTTTTTTCTCTGGCGTTCAAGTTTTCGAAATGTTCAAGTGTATAAGTACTGGGATATCCTTTATGCTCACACAGACTAGCATAATAAGTGGGCCGGTCGAACGGAATGAGGGACCAAAATTAATCATGTCTCTGGGGCATGATCGATTTCTCTGCCCCCGTCTGATGACCGACCTTCCCCCCCCCCTCACCGTCCGATGACCGACATTTCTCCCCCTGTCTGATTCTTGTAAACATCAAAGAAAAGAAGACCAAGAGTTCAGACCATTGTGTTAAATTTTGATTTTTTTTCCTCCAAGTGCTCAAAGATCCGCTGTCTCTTTCTGTTTTTATTTAGTCTCGTGTGTTGTTCTCGAAATTTTTTAATGCTTCCACACCACTGATACATGACTTCCTTTTTCATACAAATGCTATTATTTGCAGTAAATTGCTACTTCAGAGCTGTCGTCTGTAACCAGATCTGTGGTTCTTGGTATTCTCGCAAATACAGAGAAAGTTTACCTTAATTAAAACAGTACGTACCTCACCTGTTGCATTCAGGGCCCCCGGGAGCGAATCGACTGAAGCTGTCAGCCTCAAAAGTTCATCCCGTAACCGCCCTAACGGAGCAGTAGTCACTGGTCCGTATATATAGTACCGCGGGGCACGACACCGTCTGTAGCCACTAATTCTTCAAGTCGTGAGAGTTACGCCCATCGCAGCGCACACCTTTATGAGCCTTTAGCTTTGCTACACATGTAACATCTGTCAGCCCACCATGCCCTAGCACGTAAACAAAAACAAATTCCAACAAAGTCAACGAACTCTCAGTCACAAATGATTCAAACCGTACTGGATTTTCCTTTTGTCAACAAGCCAAAAGATGGCTGCACATGAAGTCCCACACATACGTGTCGGGCACAAATTTCCCTCATCCTGTCACTAGTTTACCGTGAAATTCGTCGAGACAGTCCTCAAAAGCTGGCCTCATTGCAAAGCCCATGTGCGCAAGAGCATACACAAATCTTGCATTTCGAGCGTAAGGCGTTGCTCTACTTTGCTGTTTGGTAAGTTGCGGAAATGAAAAACAAATTGTAAAGCCCCGCACGTCGGTGGGTTGCACAGACGGCAGGCAGACAAGCCAGTGTGGAGGATCGTGACGAAAAAGGTTGAAGCTTGAGACGAACAAAGCGCCGTAAGAGGCTAGGCAAGACGTGCTAGACTCACGGGGATTTTTTTTTCTTTGGGGGGTAGGGGTGCAACCATCAGAAAAGACCTTTCGACCATCCACGAAGCTGTCTGATGATGTCGTTCACTCCCTCGGAAAAATACTTCGCATAGGTTAGCGGTGGAATTCTGCCTCCTCCTCTCGTCAATAAAACAGAAATTAGCGGATGAGCATTTAAGTAGCGAACGCAGTTTGGAATCACCCCTCAAGGTTGTAGCTCGTAGGATGATCGGTTTCTATTTTGCAGTCTTCAGGTTAACAGCCTCAATCAAAATACAGTCTAAATTTGTATTGTTTGAGAAAACCAGCTAACCTTATTGCTTACCATCTTTATGTTCTGGGGAGAAATGTTAACTCGGATGGCGATAAGACGTGTGTGTCAGCAGATAAAACAAGTGCTACGAATAGACTGAGACAGAGTCAGAGACGGATTGAAGAAAGGTATTTTCAAAAGCCGGCTCGCGACAAAATCTGACGCCATGTTCAATATTTCAGTATTCCTGAAAGTGCCACCAGCGACCTAGGTGTTCTTGTGTTGAATTCTACAAAATCTGTCAGCTACCTGCTTCCCAAGGTCACTAGAATCAAGGTAAGAGCGACAGGGGCAAACTACTCATGTCGGCAGAACAACCACAATCTGACAGTCTTATTAAGTCTCGCACAATCTCGGCGACTGTATACACTTCGGTTAAGGCAAAGAAAACCAAAACGAGAAAAGAAAACGGTACGACACATAAACCTCACAAGGCCACCGCAGCTGGACTTCAGCCAGAGATGCAGGTACAGGGCGTGAGAAGCGCGCGCCCACCTGCGTAGGTGTCCAGCTGGGAAACGAGACTGAAGAAAACGTACGGGCGTCCCATACCATACATCTCATTCACAAACCTGCTTAACAGCATCCCACATTTCCCCAGGCAGCGTGACATAATGAGAAGGGGACTGCTGTGCGTGGGTGAGCCGCAGATCGTCGATCGTCGTTTTAATCCGCATCCTTGTCGATGTCATTGTAAAATTCCTCGTCACTGCGACCATCGTTGACAGCCTTATCACCTCCTCCTTCTCTTCAGTTTCGTCTTCGTCTACCACTACAGCTGGTTCTGTTTATTTTCTGCTGAACCTTTTGATAAAGGCTAGCGATTAATAACGTGGGATATATTTTCTGATGTATAACTGTGATGAACCTTTTGATAAAGGTTAGCCATTAATAAAGTGGAATATATTTTCTGATGTATAACTGTGATGAACCTTTTGATAAAGACCAGCCATTAATAAAGTGGAATATATTTTCTTATGTATAACTGTGTCACGATTTGGGGTTTGATGAGTCAAAGAAATTACCCCATAGACTCTAGGTGTGATCCATCAACAGCCATCATTTTAAGTTAGGTTTTTAATCCCCTTGTTTAAAAGCCGCCACCAGGGGCCATGTTCCCACATCCATCTCAGGGTGTTGAGCATCGGCAGTAATGCGTGTAGCTTTAGGGGGAGACGAGATGTCACTGGGACCTGATGGCTCTCATCACAGCTGGGAATCGGATAATAGCCATCAAGTAGGTGTCACGTGCCAGCCAGATACGGGGTTAGGCAGGGAGGAATTACATCACAATGACGCCTGTTACCGATTGTAGTGTCAACCATAAGGGCTTTGATCAGTTTAAAGAGATGGACTGCCCAGGGGGGGGGGCAGGGGTCCGTCAGGTCCGCTCGATGCCTGGAGAGGCGGGGCTAGGAGGGTGTGGGAGGAATGAAGGGAGATCCGGCCTTAAGTGGCTGTATGGAATTGAACTTCAGTGGGGCGAGTTCAGAGGTCGATCGTCGACCAAGAAGAGACACACAGTGAGGTGACCGTGTGAGGTCAGCAAGAGTGCTTACAATCCTTCAGTAAGCGTTGTGTCCAGTGGCAAAGGACACGGAGGAAAGCTCGACAACGCGCGTCTGCTGTTACCCAGGAGCAGCCAGGAGGACCTTCTGACAGGTCAACGTTTAGGACGACAGAGAGGGGCGCCCCTTCAGTGCAGACTGTAACGTTGTGGGGACTGTGCAAACAACCAGGTGACGAGTGCTGTGTGTTCTACACGTGCTCATAGTGTGCGTGCAGTTGAATCGGTACGTGTGTCTTGATCTTGTGTTTAGAAGGGCAGGTGATGGCAGGAATTGTATGTGTTAGCTGAACCAGAAAGAAAGCCAGGAGTCATCCCGTGTATGACCCCTGATATTTCATTCTGTACATGCTCGCTATTTGCAAATAATATTCTCTTTTTTTACCTTTCACTGTATTACGGAGTCTGTGATTCTGTGTATGTGAGGAGATTGTAGGTAGATAGGGTCTCGGGCTAAAGTGTGCAGTGAGATAATTATTTTTTTTTAACTAAGAAATGACCACTTACGCAACCCAGACTATTCTCAAACGAGTGCTCGCAAGGCCCGTTCGCCCTATATATTTTCCAGTGTGTTTGTTAAAGTGTGTTTTTACTTGCACCAACATGTATTCAAGTTCTGAATCAGATTCCAAACCCTCATGCAAAAGATATGTCTGTGGCCTGTCCACCTGAAGGTCAGATTACACTGTCCCTAGCGCTCCGTGCGTGGGCACACCTCTTTCCTGTGAGGCGCAGTAATAAACGACCGAAAGCATTTGACAGAGTAATACAGTATTGAAAGTGAGTTCATGTTATCCTTCTTATTTATAGTGTAACAAAAGAGTTCCTCGACCAAAATGTCTTACATGTACTGAGCGTTCGACCTTCCTTTTTTTCCACCGTCCCTAAATAGACGGCTTCCAGATCTGAGCTGGAATAAGACCAAAGATAAGCTGCGTCAGACAGCTTTCAGCGTGCCTCTTGCCATCTGTTTGTTTGCTTCTTCGGTTGTTACCAGCATAGTACGATAGCGACTGTAAACAAACTATTGTTCTGGCGCCATACGGTTCGACAAAGGCAATTGAAATTGTGAGTCAAGACAGTACTATGAGCGTCTGAACTGTACGCAAGTACGCACGAACTCTAACCCTCTCTCTCTCACACACACAGAGTTCTTTTCCATATCTGCGCTGAGGAAAAACTCTTATTTTTATCGACGTTAGATGACCTTTTAAGCGATGGTACTATTAAAAGCCTTTTACCCCTTTCTTTCAATCAGCATAAAGAACCACTGAATCTGGCCTGAAGCCCACTCCGCTCAAAAGAGCTTTGATGACAATTTCGCCTAGTTATCCAAAGGGTATGTTCAACTTCTTTTCACGTAAAGTTTCCACACCCAGTCCTTGATCTGTTTACATCTTTCGCTGGGACAAGTTTCTTCTTTCTGTTTCTTTCAAGCGTTCCCTCCTTGTATGACAGATCCAGTTTCTTCAATACCCTAGCTTTGAACATTACAGCACGTCACCCGACATTCATGGGATAAATTTAGCCACTTCATGTTTTAGTCAAGAGTGAGGCCGACTTTTTCATGAATCAACAACGCAAAAGTGCTATTTTTTCTGTTTGCCCTAGAAGCAACGCGCGCTCTTTCAGAAAAAAAATCTCGAGATGATTTTAGTCTTCGTTTATGAACAAAACTAATTTCATTCTTAATTATTTGTGTTATGTCTTCTCTTTTATTTGTTAGAGCCATTCGAAGGTCACAGAAGACCTTCTGATCGATTTTGTGATCTTACGTAAAGTTTCTATACTAAGGTCGATGACCTATCTCGCGTATCCGAAGTCGCTGACAGCAGTTTACAAGGGAGGTAAGGCGCTACGAGAGTTAAAAAGAAAGAAATGTCTAGCTGTTCCTCACAAATGTTTGGCTCCCCATGACATCCTTCGCATCGCCTCAGCTTCCTGCAGCTGTAGGCAGTAGAAAAATCTCCTATTAGATCTTTCATGTGAGACACTGCTTTCGTCCCTTCGGGAAGTTGTTAAACAAGCCGTGAATTTATTATGCTAAACACTCCCATCCCCTTCTACATGTAACAGTGCATCACCTGGCAATGAATGTCCGCGCTGCTAGACAACGTCAAAACAAATCACGCGACGATGGACAACCCAGAAACCAGACAACAAACAACCCTGACAGCATAAGCTAGGCAAGATAATCCGAAATACACTCCTACCTCCGGCTATCCTTATCTGTTTTTTATTCCTAGAATAGCAGGGCTTGTGAGATGACGAAGAATAATATGTTTAGATCGGACGCAAGGCAAAGGGTTCTGGGATTCCTCGGAAGTTTTCGTCTGTTTTTCGGCGAGTGGTGCTAGCTGTGCTTCCGATACAATGGTTACCTTCTCTATATCCAGACCACTGATCTACAGGACCATGACGCGCCATGCAGCTGCATGGAAAGGCAGTTCAAACGTTCCCAAGTGCACCTCAATGTATTCATCATTTCGGCTTTCATTGATTGAGGCATGCTTTATGGTGACATAATGCGTGCCCTAACTCAATACTTCACGGTTTTAAAAAAAACGAGAAAGGAACGGTTAGCGAGGCTCATGCTCAAAACACAATAAACAAACCAAAAAAAATTTTTTTAAACTCAACAATCCGGTTAGTGTGAATTTCAGTGGACTAGAGAATTTCAGAGATGAATTTCAAATTGTGGGAGATGTAGAGCCTATATGTCTATGTACTATTTGAAATAATACATCTTATATTTCTTTGTGTACTGTCAAACGCAGTCGGCGTGCTCTTTTATGAGTGTGTGATTCTGCGCTTTACAAGATGTCTAATCATAATAATAATAATAATAATAATAATAATAATAGGCTTTTGAGACTGGAAAGAGTAACCAGCTGCCGCCCTTACCGACCCGCGTCAAAAATCAGACGACATTGTTCACAGCTCTGCAAAGGACGTACAGTCACTAGGCAATATTAACAATACAGTCAGACAACATCTGACAGTAATGAAAACATGCGGCACCAAAAGATACACAGGTGCGGGAGCTCGAAAAAAGAAGAAAACGTGTAAAGGTTTGAGGAGGGGTGAGAGGGGAGGAAGATGAAGATAGATGGAGAGAGAAATAATTTTAATAGTATAAATGTATGCCTAGAGAGAGAGAAAAACATGCGTAACTGCTAACTTCACTGCGATCCAATGGCCAAAAAAATAACGAACTGAAATAGAGAATGGTTCTTGAACAAGTGATCTCATCCCAAGTCCGGATACATAGTCTTCAATTTTTTTTATTTCACGTTTAAAGAACACCTAAATGCTAAAAGCGCGTGCGCGCACACGACGTAAATAACAAAAGAAAACTGATGGGAAAGTGGCAACTTAATGACGGGCAAAGTAAAAACAGAACTAGTTGACATTAATCCACAACGTCGCGTTGATAACTGTCACGCTCAGATGTCATAAAGGTATGTGAACCATCCTCCTGGTGTGCCACCTATCATATGGCATCTGAGCTTTCGTTCCACCGACAGTAACCAGACAGAATAATCAACTATTGCCAGCAGTGTTAGTGATCAGTGGTTGGCCCTGAAGCGATGAAAGTTAATAACACTTATATGGCCAATCGGCTTGGTGAGGCTGTTCCAGTGTCTTCTGTCTTTAATAACATCACAGTGGGCTACGCGTCTAACGGTTTGCTCGCAAGGAAACCAGCCGACACCGTACACCTTACCTGGACGGGCGCTGGGTCAACTTGTCAAGCATAATTTGCAGATTACCGCTGGCCTCGCAAATGACTGTAGCATTAGTACAGCGGAATATGAACGGAAACTGAGCGTGATTTTAAAAGAGAATCCCAACAAGGTACTGGCAGCGCTAGACACACCCGTATGCTGACGTATGCAACCAAGGGAGCCTACCGTACCCAAACACGTAGCAAAGAGAGAGTCGAAAGTAAGGAACGCCCCTTTCTTTTTTTTAAACGACCCTAGTCTTCACACAGCTAACCCCCGGTGTACCACGTGTGCATACAGCGAATCCCTAATTTATATCGTCAGCTCGCTCACTAAGCGTATGTTGACGACTGGGATTCGACACAAACACAACATAAGACAAATACATGAAATCCTCAAGATCTGCCATGTTCCTTACTTTCGACTCTCTCTTTGCTACGTGTTTGGGTACGGTAGGCTCCCTTGGTTGCATGCGTCAGCATACGGGTGTGTCTAGCGCTGCCAGTACCTTGTTGGGATTATCGTGTGATTTTAAAAAATAAAATTTCCACATGCTGCAGCTGTGCGTGTTTTGGTTTGCCGGTGACGTGTTGCAGAAATACTAGTCTAGGCGAAAGCGATAACCTATACACACAATCCAACCCATATACTATTATCCAATTTGAATATTATCAGTCAAAATCTGTTAAATGTACAGAGATTTATACCTCTCCCTTTTCCAAGCTCAGTATGGTTCTATGAAAGTATCGATCTTCAGAGAAACGTATGTTATTTATTTCTTAAATTATTTCTGCTAGCATTTATTAGGCACTTGCAGATACAGCAAGCAGTCTAACAAAAAAATAAAAATAAAATGTGTTTAAACCAAAGTTCTCGGCTCCATTCGGCTAGGAGTCGACTCAGCCAGTTTGTTGTGCAACTGTAGTTGCTCACTTAACGTTAAACAATAAACATCCAAATTTTTTTTTACACCACCTCGTCCTCGTGATCTGCAACATGTGACGAGCTAATTTATTTGTGAATAAACACAACTCACCAATGGTCATCCACGTGGCTGGCAGCGCCTTAAGGTCGAGGCTACCCTCAAGTCACCACAACCTTCACTGCGCGGAGTACATGAGATTTTTTTCCTCTCTTCGCCTGTGCTTCGATCGGATGTCCTCAAAAGCATATACCTTCTCTCCTGACACTTGCCCTGTCCGTTTTCGCTTACGGCGCGCACGCTGGCTTTTTATAACACGTGCGCCTCAGGTCACGTGTTGTATTCCGTCTGTGATTCACCGTTGCGCGAGTAATAATATGTTTCTCTCGGCGACCTGTGATTTTGTGATAGACGCTGTCGGAACTGAGTGTACGTGTTCTGAGGGTAGGGGGGAGAGAGTAAGGATGGCTGGTGGGAGGGGGGGACAAAAGAAGAGGAAATGGCGTATAGAAAGAAACAATGTGAGTTCTGTCAATATTTTTATGCCATAGACTTAGAGACAGATATCCGGGTCATTACCTTATCTGTGTACAAATGTAAACCGATCCCTGCTGAAGATTATGGAGTTGGATGTTTATAGTTTACACCAAATCGACAACAAAAGCTGTCCTATGACTCGATTGGTGAGAGAGGGGAAGCGTGATGAACCGGAGTACGGTACCTAAAGAAAACTCCCTGCGGTCAGGCCCTTTTAGCAGCTTGGTGTCACATGCAGAGATATGAGATGTGGCGGACAAGGGATCCGAACCCACGACTATCGATCACAAGCGCGCGTTAACGCTAAACTACCGATGCCCCCCCCCCCCCCCCCC
>SMGT01010087.1:29134-44207 GCA_004794575.1 Lanistes nyassanus
ATTTCACAGCATCGTCACCCTTTGGTTTAGAAACCACTGACCTAAAGCAGTAAAGGTTTTGGTGACGATTGCTAAATTAAATCTACATTTACAAGATCGCCATAAACAAGTTGTTCAATAATTCTCAAAAGTCGAAGTCCAATAAGATAAGGTACCCGCCCGCCGTGACACTCAGATATGCTTGTCTATACACTCCTTATGTACATGCACATACAAACAGATCTCACAGCCAGCATGAACAAGGTCGGCTCTCAGCACATCTCGGTTGTCAGTGAGCAGCTATAGTCGGCTTGAATTGAGGCGACTGAGGGCTAAGATGGCTTACAGTACGAAAGAGTTTCGTAAATGTTCTTTTTCTTGAAAAGGGACTCTTAGTCTGCGACCCGAAGGCAAATATGATTCCCAGTTTTGCCAAAGCAGACTGATCACGTGTACAGGAGTTTCTTAAGCGGACCAATGTGTATCCTTGTTTGCCGAAGGTTTTAACCTTGGCGACGATATTTGTGTGGTACGCACTGAAATTCTTAAAATACATAAAAGATAATACTTGAACGTTAACTCTGTTCCCCTTGAAAACGCCATAGTCAAACAAATGGATTGGTGGAGCGTTTTCACGCCACTCTTATATCCTGTTGACTACACATGGTCTCTGTAAAAGCACGTGACTCAATTGGTTCTGCCCCGAGGTTGTTTTTTTTAACGCTTATTAGGCATTGACTCTCGAGTGACCTGGTGATCTTACACCAAGTTAGGACCCACCAATTGTCAAACAGGGCAGAAGAGGTGGGGGAATCGACACTACTATTAATGAAATAAATTGTCTCGAACACAGCGAGAAGAACAAAGACGCAATAATTTTTCTTCGTTGCTTATTGTTCACCTCGCCATATATTAACTTCTCGTTCACTCAAGTTTTTATTCATCTAGGATAAAGATGATGGAGCTTCAACAACCCTTTCCCATCTCCACCTCGTGATCATGCTAATTTTGAAGGTATTTGATCAAAACTACATCTGACCGTGACGATGTGTGGAGAAAGAAAAGTTCAGATACCCCCACCAAGCTTTAAAAAAAAGGGTATCTCGGACTTAACGTGAACGTGCGCTACGAGCTAATTCTGATGAATCTATTGTGTTCCCTTTTGGACACGCGTCCTCGCTTCTGACTCACCAGCTCCACCCACCACGAAAGGAAAGATGCGACGATATCGACGTGACGGTCAGCAAACAACAAACACCCGTGCGAGCCTCTAGGCGACAAAAAAATCTAATAAAATCTGTCCGAGTGCGTTTACAACGCTGTATCTGCTGTCGTCTGGCGTGCCTCCTATCACAACAATCTTGTGCAAAGATTATTCGAGAAGAGAAATAAGTCGGCTTCACATCAACATAAACACCGCACAACCTGTGTCTTGCTCTCAGTTCTGGGCTGGTTTGCATGAGCGTTCTTATCTGCTTTTCCTTACTAAAGGTGCACGCAAAACACACGGCGAGAACGGGCCTTACGGTCGCTCTTACATAGTATCCGGAAAAGCAGTTACGAACGGCTATGCAAGCCAGCCTAGCATCACAACCTTTCTCCCACCGCCCCAACCAAACACAACCTTGTGCTGATCTGGTTTTTGTTGCATAACGTCCGCCGCAAACGCGGTGCCTAACAGGACGGTGTTGCTCAGAAGTGAGGGTGTCACCGCACTGGGACTGATGTCGCAACACAGGCTTCAGTCCCACCCAGTCACATTATGCCGACACCGAGCCAACCAGTCCTAGTTCTGTTCCCTATAGTGTCAGGCGTCTGGCAAAGGCAGCTACTGGATTTACCATTTTTTAATTTTTAGGTAAGACCAGGCCAGGGCGTGAACCGCCGACCTCCCACCGGACGTCTTAATCAGATTTCCTCCACTCAGGTGTGCGCAGCAGCCTTAGTTAACCCTTTCCATTCTTGATTGCCCAAGCCATGCATGGGGTGCGGGCTAATCTCATGACAGGTAGCCTCGATGTTCACCAGACTGAGTGCAAGTGTGCGCCATGTATGAAAGCGCAGCTGGTACCAAATTGCCGCTGTTAGGGTCCTCACTTCTGCCGAAGTTACAGACCATGGGAGATAACGAACACACCTAGTCTCTTAACAGATGTAATAGCCTCCCTTTATAACTCCCTCTCCTTCGCGCCTTCATCTCCCTATTCTCCACAACAATCTTGTAGATCAGCGTGCAAACATACATATGAAGCTTTCTCAATATACACATTTTCTGCATTCTTTACAATCAGAAAATTTGTTTCAAATGAGTGCACCTGTTCGTGGGTCTAAATACTGCATCTCAAACTGTTAGCACTAGTATGATGATCAACTTCTACATCCAGCCCCATAAATTACAGAAAAATGGTACAATTATAATGCTTTATTATTACCCCACAATTATCAACTTTGCATATCCACATTTATCAGCAAAAAGATAATAGTCTTGGTTACAGAAAAACAGAATGCCAGTACACGTATCGAGTTTCAAAACTTAGCATCTTTTACTCTTTTTGTGCTTACTACAGTCCTCGGTTTTATCATCTTTTCTCTTGCTACTGTCCTCTGGATGCCTTCCCAGTTTGGAGTGTTTTTTAGTCGTGTCATTTGGATCTGAGTGTTTCTTGCTGTCCCCCTGGGCAGAATGGCTATCCTTCCAAGTCCTGGCATCTTGACCACTAATTCTGTCTCTGGTACCATCAGCTTCCAATTCCTTATCATCCCTCTGGGGCATATGATTTTCATTATATGATATTCTTCTGTTTGAAATATGTTTCAGCCTGCGACTACCAGCTGATGAGCTAGCTTCTGATGTTGCATCTCTTGCAGCACTGTCACTATCATCTGGCCTTTTGTGACTTGAGTCTCTGACCTTGCGTTTACAATCACAGCTGTTACTACTGGTGTGACTGTCACAGTTGCAGCTTCTTTGACTCAAACTTTGTTTTCTGTGCGGCGCCCTTCCAGAATATGACAGACCTACTCTGGCTTTGCGTGTATCAGAAAATGAATCACCTCTTGAGCTGTTGTGGTCTACGCACTGTTGTTTGTCAACATACAGACTGCGATCAGTGATGGCATGAGGTTTTGAAGTCGAACAAGAAATCGTTCGAGTCCTGTCTGTCAGAGTGGACATGATCATGTTTCTCAAGAACGTTTTGTTCGGAGGTGGTACTGGGTTCTTTTGCCTGCACACCAAAAAAATTGAAAGCACCAGAAGAATAACTTGACTGAACCTGATACACTGTAGTTTTCTTTTGTAACTTTTCATGCCCAATGTGTACAGAAAAGCAAAAGGCATGATGTGGTTTCAATAATAAACTGCCTAATACTTGCCTGCAGCATCCCAACCGTTATTAGTTTCACCTCTGCAACTAAGCATCTCGAGATGTGTCAGCACGAATGATACTAATTCTTTACTTGGTAGCAGCTGCCAGGTCAGTTTTTGGACAGGAGTGCAATGCAGTTAGATGTGACCAAAAACCTTTAAGTCTGGCATAACAGGCAACCACTGATGACGACTACAGTTAATGATAAACTTGCTCCTTCTCACAGCAAAAACTCTGCCAGTTGATTCTCCATTATGGAGAACTGCTGAGCAATCAAATTAGATTTTCTGCTTATATGGGCAGCCTACTAAACTGGGACCTATATATTGTCATACATTATTACAAGGCACTTTTTCCTCTTCAGATATGAAATGTCCAGAAAGAGATACAGACCATCCTAAAGCACCATGTTTTTGTGCACGCTCTGCACCCCGTTTGATGTCTTTCATTATCTCCTCCAGAGCCATTCTGTAATCAAACAAGATGAAGAACAGCTTTATAATATTTTGTAATGTTTTACCAAGTTCATTGAAAAAAAAAACTATAATAATGCAGGTGAGTGCAAAAGTAGACGTGAGATTCTTTCTTTCTTTCACTAGATTCTTTTTGGTTATTACAGCTCATTTTCATTATTTAAATGTTAAAAAATCTATAATGTGACAACAACAACAAAATAACGGGCCTCGTTGGTTGGTTGGTTATTTAGAAAGACACTATTGGGGGTGGGGTCCTGATACTAATCTATGCACTGAAAGAACCACCATACTGATACCTGCAGCAAGATGGCCAGTGCGAACAGCCAGTTTACTGTGCAGGGGGATGGCTGAATGGAGTTTGCACAATGTATAACTCCAGGAAATAATCCTTGGCCACACCAGGATTCGAACCAGCAACCTTCCATCTGATAGCAGCTCTACCAGATGACCTAGCCGGGCCCCTTATTAACAATGGACCTCCTGTCCCCTTTTCTTTTAACCCATAAGACTTTTGCGCTCACCAAGTTCGAGTAATAGCTCCACCATCTATTACTCATTACTGCGGCCCATATTATAGCGGTAACTCTTGCTTGCCACCGTTAAAGACAGTCACAGGTTCGGATCCCGCACACTGTATTTGCGTGTACCACCTGTGTATAGACCTGGGTGAATTGCATGAGAGTTCTTATCTCCTGTTTATACGTAAAGTTGCACGTAAAATATACAACACAAATGGGCCTTAGACCACACTTGTGACTTTGATAGCGGCTACGAACACTCATGCACTGATGCAAGCCAGCCTTTGGCGTTGTCAGTAGACCCGTTTCGTCTCCCTCTTCCCACAATATCCATCAGCACCCTTTCCTGTCCTACTCCCGTAATAAGACAGCCTTCGTTTTTGACTTGTGAACAATAGTCAACCAACTAACCGTGCATCTGTCGCAGAATCATCATTCAATTTTCATGTTGAATCTACAGTACTTCGTGATTAACCGTAAACATTATACTAGATCTAGCTCTAACAACAACTGGCATCATGTTCTGTGCTGATCCCATCGTGATCTTGTACATCCCATGCTTTAATAATTTGTCCTTCCTGACTTACTTTTCAAGAGTTTCTTCATCCATAATGCAATACTGCATGTGTCAAAACAACCCGATATCAGGAACTACCGCATATTCCGAAAGTTCCTATTAACGGACGAGGTTACACTACCATCCAATTCGAAGACGCATAGTCCCACCAACAGTCTCGGCAAAAGTACTTCCGGGTCATCGACTTGCACCTGTTTCGTCATTTCTCCCCAGCTTCCAAAACAAATTCTTTAAGGAATATTAAACTGGAGTTTCCAAACCACAACCTTAGAATGATATTTTGTCCTCTACATCATCCAAAGGCAGGATTCTTTTACATATAAAACGAAGATATGCCCAGGTTTGCAAAAACAACGCGCAGTCTCGTCTGGTCTCGCGTTGGGAATTGTCAAATTGTGTCATACTATGAGCAGCTGATCTTTCGGAGTATTGAGGTTTCGTCTCAGCCAGCACTCATTCGCCCGAACAGGTTGTGTCTTAAACTGTTCACCTTTTCACGATAAGACTTGTGTGTAAGTCTGATCATTTTCTTTACTGATTGTGCTCAGACTGTAGGCCGTAGAAACGATTACTCTGTTTTATGTTTAGTCATGCCTACATTAGGCACCACGAACACACTGACTGTAGTGTAGGGTCTAGGGATACACTTACAGGGTCCATGGGGCTTTGGCACTCGTGAGGTGAAGGGTGATAACATCTTGATCATCAGTGAGAGTCCATGTACTTCTTGCGAATGTGTTAGTAGTCGCAGTCAAAAGCCAACATCTTTACGTCAGTAACGATTGGTTCAAATCTGTACTGTAGCACAGCAATATGCTAGTATATAAAGTAATAATCACCTTGATGTAGATTGCTATAGGTTCATTCCTAGAAATAGGACAGGATAATACACTGCTATGAACAGGCAGGTCAGACTCTGTGCCATAGTCGCACCTGTAGGCCAGAAGTTCATTTCCATCTGCAACGATTGAAGGAATTACTATCACTGTATCAGAGTATTTCATATAGCAAGAGTTGCAAGTATTTATACCATTACAGATTTTCTTATGGCAAAAGTTTGGGGTCTTAACATGAGCTTTACATGTTTTTTTACTGGGCATATTAAAAAATGTTGTTATTACTCCATGCATACTTGAAGGCTTAGCTTTTATGAGCATGGTGCTGCTAGGAAGAGCTTCAAATGTCACTCAATACAGAATTTGATTATGACATGTGACAGCAGCTGACGTGTGGTCACAGGTGCCTGCATTCCAGTAGCTAGCAGAGAATAAAGAGCAAGTTTAGTTTGCTTGAAATGGAACATTGTTCATACTGTATAGCATATAGTGTGTTACTAAGGCATTGTGGTTGAGTGTGGCAGAGTATCAATTCTAGTTTCTATGAACTGTATCATCAAATTCTTATTCCAGTTTGCAGATTTCATTGGAAGTGAGTTAACACTATCACAAGTATAAATTCCATTGCTAAACCATTAATCTTGTTTACACTACAGATAGCACTGGCAGTGAGGGGTCATTGTTTTATTAATTTGGTGCAGTAGTATGCTGTTCTATATCCAGAGGGGTGACTTTAATCACCTCGGTGTTAAGCCTACTCTCTTATTTTAGTTTGTAGCATCTTTGTTTCCAGGAGTGTTGGGCTGAAAATAAACATTATTCCAATTCTGCAGTTTCCAAGGACATTAGATGCATTATAAAATCAATTGGTGGTTTGAGAATGTGATGAAGGAGTTGTGTGTTTATGAAATCAATAATAGAAGAAAGAAAGACAATGGCCATTTGACAAACTGAACCCGAATGAGAAAACGTTTGAGTTTTGCCAGTCTAACAATATTAGTGTTTTCCCATATTAAACCTTCTTATAAGTTTGCTTTTGTAACTAAAGTACAGAAAAGTGACTGTAAATGATAGTCTCTTCTGCCCCAACCAGTCACCCCTTCCCAAGCCAACTGCCTTTGTGGTCTGGTAGTTAAAGTGCCAGCTTCCGAGGTGGGAGGTTGGTGGTTCATATCCTAGCTGAGTCATGAATACCTAAAACTTAAAAATGGCATTTCAGTAGCTGTCCTGCCAGATGCCTGGCACTACAGGGAACAGTACTAGGACTGGTTGGCCCGGTGTCAGTATAATGTGACTGGGTGGGAGTGAAGCCTGTGTTGCAACAGCAGTCTGTGTGGCAGCATGTTAACTTGTCTAAGTAACGCTGTCCTGATATGCATCTCATTTGCAATGAGATGTTAAGCAACAAACACCTCCCCACTTCCCAAGCCGCATGCATGTTTGTGTGTGTGTGTGTGCATACGGAAGCACAGGTGCCTTTACACAAATGCATGCACATGCACACATATGAATGCATATTTGCATGCACACATGCACACTATTCAGTTAAAGTGAAGTCTGTTGACAGAAAACAGTTACCTTCCCTGTAAGCTGTTTTGATCATCTCTACATTGTTAATTTGTTTATTTTATATTTGTACCTGCTGTTGTTGCAAATAACTATTCTTTAAATCTAACCAGCATAGTGTTTCTTCATTTAGAAATAGTTAGGTGGATGATAGTAAACTGTTAATGTTATTGTGTTATTTGTGCTTTTTATCATATGCTTACTGCTCTGCTTTATGTTTTCCACATTCTGCAGTTACTGGGTAAAGATAAATCTATTTTTAAAACATAATGGGAGGGGTGGTTTTTTTCCAAGGAGTATTTTCAGAGGGAACCTTTCCATTTTATCACTTTGCTCTTTTGTCTGCGATAGGCAAGCAGTCAGGTCCCTTATATATCTGTTTTATTGCAGCCCATGTATTAGTAGGTTAGGGTCCTGAGGCCGCCTGTTACATTACCTGCATCATGGCAAATTTCAAGGCACAGATGCTATGGGAGAATATAAGGAAAGGGGACTTATCAGCTGTCCATGGTTTGCTTGACAGTGGTAACATCAACTTGGAAGAACGTGATGAGGTGGGCAATGACTTTTACTACAGAAATGTCTTATTCCATGTCTGACCAAGGGCAGAAGCTTTGTGATATTTTAAAGCCACAAAAATTGTAGCTTTGCTAGTCTGCATTTGGTATTACTTGTTCCAAGTTGTGTACATCTTGATATTCTATTTATTGAACACAAGTACACACATACTTGACTGTGTGTGTGTGTGTTTGCATATGTCAGTCCATTCCATCAATGTAAACCTATCTGTTGCATGTCTCACATTCTCTGTGATGATTTTGCAGGAAGGTCACACATTTCTTATGATAGCAAGTAAAAATGGAGAGCTCAATATAGTTCGGGAGCTGTTGGAGGCTGGCGTTGATCCAAATGCAGTGGACAATGTGAGTATCTCTCATTTTATTTGAAAGAAGGTGGATGACTGTTGGAATCGGTTGGATTGTTGGTTGTTTTAGAGAGGCGCCGGGGGGTGGGGGGAGGGAATGGGGTTCTGTTACTAGGCTATGCACCGTCCCAAGTACCAGAGTGACAGCTGCAGTAAGATGGCCAGTGTATGGGCCGATTTATGTTTGGGTCAGGGCCATGGAGTTTGCTGAATGTTCGCCTCCAGGATATGGTCTATCACTGCTCCTGGATTCAAACCTGCATCCTCTACATATAAGTCTGAAGCTCTACCAACAAGGTATCCAGGACCCCTATTAAATAGGTAGTTTATCAGGTGCTGAAAATTTCTTTGTCCAGATAATGCAGTTGGGCTTTCTGGTGGAAGAAAAAAGGCAGTAATTTTAAGTGGAAACCCACCAACACAGAGGGTCGTAGGTTTGGAACCCATGTCTAGCACATGGACTCTCTGTGCATGTGGTACCTGTTCACACGTCTGGTCACTAGGGGCTGTCTCCAGATGCTTCACTTTCCTCCCCTTTCCTCCTCTGTCATCACACTCGCCTCCTCCCCCCCCCCCCCCCCCCCCCCCCCCCCCCCCCCATGATACATGAACAGCCTTCATTGCTGACTTGACATAAACAGTAAGCCAACCGACAAAAGCACAGCTACCCATATTAAGCACAATTCAGTATTGCAACATTTCTGCTAGCATGAGTAAAGTTACAAGGACATATGGTCGGCACTGCCGTTCTGTCTGCAGGAAGGCTGGAGTGCATTGCTGTGTGCTGCTAAGGAAGGACACCTAGAGATTGTTATTGAGCTGCTGGAGCGCGATGCTGACATCGAACATAAAGACATGGTACACCTGACTTCTTTGATCTCTGACTTGCTTGTGTACTTAAGATGATGGATGACCTTAAGAAATATACAGGAATTTACTCAGCATCATTTAAAGATAAATCCAGTGTGTCAAGTCACAAAAGGTATAAAAATTAGAGATTTTAATTTTTCTAAAAAAAAAAAAGTATGCTTATGGCTTAGTTTTGACATTTTTTCACTTAGTTTTATTCACCATTTTCACCCGAAAGCAGTAACAAACATGCCAGAAATGTTCCCTAGCTTGCATATTGATTTATTTGGTCATTTATTTTATTATGTACACTTGTTTAAGCCATAGCGTTTTCTTTCTTGCTGCTTGACATCAAATGCATTTCTTCTGTTCTGCTGATGCGGTGCAGTGGGGATGGACCGCATTGATGTGGGCAAGCTACAAGGGGCGAATCATTGTTGTCCAGGAACTGCTTGACAGGGGAGCCAATCCTAATACAAAGGCAGAAGTATGTTGTGTACATAGGCTGAAGATTCTCCATGCTCACCTGTAGTTGCAGTAAGATCATCAGTGCATGCCATTCTGCTGGAATTATCCTGCATCTGCACTTTAGTTAAAAACAGTACAATCATAAAGAGTTTCTGAGAAACTGGATAGAATCAGGTCTAGAATAACACTTTATCAGACTTTGTCTCTTGTGTGTTCACTGTCAGAAGGTTAAATTATAATTCAACGCATTCCTAAATTATAGAAGGTTGTAATATGTTATCATTTATAATGATGCAGCTTAACATGACCTCACTGGCATGGGCAGCTGGACGAGGTCACACTGAGATTGTACAGATGCTTCTGAACAAGGGAGCCAAGGTCAACACACCTGACAAGGTCAGAAGATTATTACAAGCTAGTTTTGCCTTTGGCACTGAGGAATAATGAGATGGGGGACCAGAAAAAAAGTAAGGTTGTGCTCATTTTAAAATGCTTTACAAATGTCAATACATGGTTTCATATTCATTCTCACTAGGTTTCTTCCTTTCCTCTTAACTGAACAGTCAATAATTTCGTCAAAAACAGGTCTGTCCAAGCAAGTAATTGTGAGATCAGGTACAGTGACCTTGTTTTTGTAGGTGGTTTTGAGATGTAAATTCTTTTACTTAAAAGGTGGGCTGTGGAAAGCGTTGCTGACATAAATGCCTTTTAATTGTTATTTTTACAGTATGGAACCACACCGTTGATATGGGCTTGCCGCAAGGGGTACATAGAAATTGTTGACGCTTTGCTAGCAGAAGGAGCGAATGTTGATGCAGCTGGAATGGTAAGGTGGTTTGTATTTTATGTCCATTCATTCCATTAGTCTGTACTCAAATACCATTCTTTGTGGCACATCTTAACTGCATTGAGCAACAGCTTTTACTCAGTGACAACGTAGGTTTTCAGACTGTTGCTACCACTGCGATCGCAGAGGGATGCGGATTTCGGGACGTTTGAAATAAATGCTGCTTGAAAACTACCACAGGTGTAGTAATCTACTTTACATATTTCGAAAGATCAATTTTTGAACATCAAAATAATTATAGAATCTACTGAAAAAATGTTAAATAATATTTACTATTTGGTGTTAGACATAGTCACTGTACGCACTGTACACGCCTACCCGGTTTCTTCCCCTGTGGTCGCTGTGTACCTTATAAAAATATTTTTTTTAAATCTATCACCAATAAAAACATAATTCCAACACATGCTGAAAGAGAAATTTAAAAACTATAGAATGATTCCTACCTGAAATCTATCCAGTGTGAATTCTATGTAAAACGCTGCATTGAAAAATAAAAATATATCCAAATGAATCCAGCAAAATTGGTGCTCCCGATTGCCTCGCTAACTCCTAAACCATATCGCATGGTCTCACGACCTCAGTTTAGAAGAAGTCATGTATTGTGTGGTCTAAGGGAAGGAACTTGATAGAAAAATGATTCCGCTATAAGAAAACACCAGTCACATGCCTTGTCGACCAACCCTGTTCAGTTTAAACATTTGTAAAGTCTTCACAGACCATCCAAGTGAAAAGAACGGCAACCGTAGCAAATATTGTTCGCACTTCTAGCGTAACCCACAATGGCGTTGAGTTAAGAAACCTCATCCATCTGATGGGGTAGACATGCATTAAAAAGGAAAACGAACTAATAATAAGGATCATTGTAGATATATATTTATATGAATATTCCCTTTTTTCCCCTCAGAACTCCTGGACCCCACTTTTGGTGGCAACAAAAGGTGGACACTACGAAGTGGTCAATTCTCTGCTCCTTCAGGATCCTAATGTAAATGCGGTTGACAAGGTGAGAAAATGTCTGACTAGTTTAGCTTGGGTGAATCCAGGAAGGCTTCCGTGTATTGAAAATGAGTTCCCCTCTCCCCTCTTCTTCCCAGTTTCTCTCCATCTCGTGTAGCCCTATGGTTCATACCCTTTTCTTGATGATGACTGAAATACAGTAATAGTATGTCTATGAAGGTGTAGGTACTGCTACCATTTTTTTCTTTAAATCTTCAGAAGCTGCAACGTTTATTTGAAGCTCATCCACAAACCAAACCAAAAAATTACATGAAGTTTAATTGGCAGAACGATGTTCTTGACATTTTTAGCAATGAGCATTTAAATCGTGGCTTCATCTCTTTTTTTCAGGATGGCATGACAGCGCTAGCCATTGCTGCCAAAGAGGGTTATGTTGAAATTGTCAAAGACCTTTTAGCGAAGGGTGCATACGTGAATGTTTGTGACAGAGTAAGAAAGCATTTAATTCTTTGATATATTTTCATCATTGTTTTACTTTGTATAGACAGATATTTATCATTTTTAAGTATCGCAGAGGATTTTTATCTAATTAGTAAAGCAAATGGCAATGATGTGCACGTGGTGAGTAAATGTTGTTCTGAAAAAGCATTATTGCTGCACTCATGCCCTCATCCAGCAAAGAAACAGAATACTTCATGCTGTGTGTGTGGTGGGGTGGGGGCAGAGGGTGCATCCCCTATGTGCTTGTCTGGTGAACACAAAAACATTGCTGTTGTGCAGTTAGGTAGCACTGTGAGTTATGTGTTACAGAATGGAGACTCGGTTGTTGTGTCAGTGAGACTGAATTGAGATTGAATCTTTTGTGTCGGCATGACAGAGTGGAGACTAAATCCTTCATACTTCTGTTACAGAACGGAGACTCTATCCTTATTCATGCAGTGAAGGGAGGACAACTGGAGGTGGTGCGAGCACTGCTGAATAAATATGTGGATGTTGATGTGGCTGGAGCTGTAAGTAATCTTGTGTACATGTGCAGCCATGCGGGTTTTTAAAATGTCCTTGCATGCATGCATACCATTTTTGGAAAGTGGGATCAGTAACATGCTTAAAAATTTTTGTTTTTTAAAGCCTTTTCTTGTCTTCGCTTTAGTAAAATTATAAGCTTTGGAATGTGCACTGGGGAGCAGACTTTTAATAAATCAGTGCATCGTACACTGTGATAAAGCCATGGACATTACGAATATTATGTGTGTGTCACAAATCATTTGCTGATTATTTTTAGGAAGGGAAGACAGCTCTTTACTGGGCTGTGGAAAAGGGTTACAATGAGATCGTGCGTCTGCTTTTAGCCAGTGAACCAGATATGGAGCTGTGTACTAAAGTGAGTTTCTTTTTTTGTCAAATGTGTATGTGCCAGTGTAGCTGTGGCACATGGAATAAGTCTATTTCTTTATTAAAAACTGTTTCACTTGCAGAGTTCTGTTCCCTAACTGATTGTTCGGAATGCAGTAACCCTTGAAACTGATTATCTCAGTGAGGAATGCTCAGACACTTGCACATATTTGTATGGGTGCAATTTGTTAGCAAGCAGCTTACATTGGCTTTTCTTTTAATTGGCCTGTGAAGGATGAGGACACACCACTGTTGCGTGCTGTTCGAAGTCGCAATGAGGAGTGTGTGCGGATGTTAATAGAGAAGGGAGCTAAGGTGTCCCACTGTGACAAGGTAAATAGATATGACAGCTTAGAGCTGCAGGCTGTGTGTATGTTGCCTTGATAGATTAATTCAGTGTTGGAGAAGTGGTTCTTATTTTAACTTTCAGACTTTTTTCACCTTGACAAGGTAGCCTTCAAATAACGTTATATTTTATGAGTCCAAAATATGATTCATGAGTCGGTTTTGTCCCTTTGCTTCTTAAGATGCAACCATCCACTGATTTGAACAGTAACACTGGTGTTGAGAAAGAGATCAAAATTACGATTGATTAGTGTATGATTACATTTACCCTTTGGAGCTACAGCCAGTAGAATAGCTGAGAGCATGTGCTAATGTGACCAAGGCAACTAATACCTTGAGCTATCACCAAAGTGAACATGTCAGCATTTAAAATGCCTATATATCTCATGAACATAAAAAAAAAAAAAAGATTTTGCAAACCCCTTAAAAATTTTCGTACGTGATATTGACATAAGCTTACGTGTTCATGCAGAACATAAGACCTTGTTGAGTGGCACATATAAAGATTAAAAAGTCTGCACCATGATGCACTGTTTCACAGAGAGGCGATACAGCACTCCACATAGCTATCCGAGCTCGCAGCAAGCGCATCACAGAACTCCTCCTGCGAAATCCACGCAACAGCCGTCTGCTTTACCGACCGAACAAGGCAGGGGAGACACCATACTCAATGGACACCTATCACCAGCGTGGCATTCTCCAGCAGATCTATGGACACAGTAAGCAAATATTCTTCCTGGGTTGGTGCAGAAGGAAAGGGTTTCTCCTGCCACCAGTACTGCACGATGCCAACATGTTCAGGCAGTTGAAAGATCATTAACCTCTTTATTTCTGGTGGATTCATGTTACTATTAAACCCATTCCTTTTTTCCAGAATTTGAGGATGTTGAATATAATGGTTTCTTCTGGTATTTCAGTGCACGAACTATTATTAATCTTATCATTGCTCGAATTTTCATCACAAAACTACAAACAGGCTATTTTTATTTGATATGCATTACCATGTCAAGACAGACAAATGAAGCACAAAGATGTAAATACGGAACGTGTGGTCAGCCATCAAAAGTGTGAAGATGAGCTGACAAAGCCAAGCATGAAAGGATTAATTGGAATGTGCCTTTTGATTTTTCAATGCCCACTCATACCTTTAGATGTTAAGCAGAAGTGCACTTTCTTCTGGCCTGTCAAAATGTAAATACCTTTAGTACATGTACATCCAGCGTCTGCCAGCTGATCTAAGGCTCCGTCAGGTCTTCAAACAAAACCTGCTTCTGCCTAACCTTTTCTAGAGCTACTTTTCCCTCAGTTTAAGTGAACATGCATTTAGCTGGTTTCTTGTGCCTGTGTGCAGGAAGTTTGAATGCTACCGATGCGGAAAACCTCCTGGGTTATGATATCTACAGTGGGGCATTAGCTGACATTTTAAGCGACCCCTCTTTGACCATGCCCATCACCGTAGGCCTTTATGCTAAGTGGGGCAGCGGCAAATCCTTTCTCATCAACAAGCTGCAAAGTGAGCTGTTCAGTTTTTGTTCGGTTCTTTTATATTTCTGTATTGAAACAAACATGGCCTTTCAAATGTAATTTGCTAACATATCAGGTAAGGAATGGGACATTTGAATCACAAAAACTGTCGTTCTCTTACGATCGGATTATTACGTGCTAGATAGGATCTTACTGCTAAGTTCTGATTACACCTGTAAAATGGCTCAGGTGAGAGAATAAAAGGGAGAGTAACAGCAATCACAAGCATGACATGAAGAGAAGGGATGCAAGGTCCACGTGAGACAAGACAGGTGAAGCAGCTCAAAGAATGAGTACAAGATATTCCTACAAACCTCAAAGCTAACCATTTTATGCAGTAGGTGAACACAAGGATCACACATCAGCCATACACACGTTTAATGGATATTTTCATGGGTACAACTTTTGGAATGGAAACCGTTTTTTTTTTGGGGGGGGGGGGGGGG
>SMGT01010087.1:62943-79385 GCA_004794575.1 Lanistes nyassanus
ACACTCCATCTGTTACAACATTCTGACAGGAGCCGCCCCACCCTGCTTGTCCGTTCTGATTTCCCTATATGCTCCATCTGTTACAACATTCTGACAGGAGCCGCCACATCCTGCTTGTCTGATCTGATTTCCCTATACGTTCCATCTGTTACAACCTTCTGACAGGAGCCGCCCCACCCTGCTTGCCTGATCTGATTTCCCTATACACTCCATCTCGTCCACTTCGCTCTTCCTCCAATCCATGTCTTTTCAAACAAAAAGGCTTCAAGCTCATTTTGCATGACTTCTGCTGTTTCTCCAAGGCCCTCTACTTTGAAACTCCTTGCCTTCTCACATCAGACACTCTCCTTCCTTTTCATCCTTTAAATCCAACCTCAAAACGTATCTCTTTACCCTTTATTTTAGACAATGTCTGTGTGTGTGTGTGTGCACGCGGTTGTGCTTGTGCATGTTTTTGTACTTTGTCTATTAGCGCCTAGATCAGGGATAGGTGCTTCATAACTACCCTCACCTTATTGGTTTTACATGTGCATAAGAAGTGCAAACCCTCAAACAACCCACTCCTGTCTGCTACCATCTGAAACCACAGCCATGGTGAAACTCTAAGCACTACTTGTAGTCTTCTGCATAACCGACACAACTCCCTCTTGCCCTGATGGAGACACACAAGAGCACAAGCTGCTAAACTCACCTGCCCAGGCTTAGGGAAGTTGACCTTCGGGGAACCACCACTTCTGACCTCTGTACAAGTAATTCTGTGGCCCTTCGAATTAGCGTTGCTGGCCTTTAGTAAAGTAATGTCATCGGCATCCGAGGAAGTACTGTCGTTGGTCTCCGGGAAAACACTGTCATCACCTTCGGGTCTGTGCTTTGGAGAATAACGGATGGGGTTGGGGGAAGATGAAACAGCTTTTGCACCGTCATGCCTAGTACGGCCAGAATGCCGATGATGATGCTTATCCTTTCCATAGGTGACGGAAAGATTAAGCCCCTGACTTTCATTTCTGTTCCCTGTGGTGGCACATTTCAACCTGTCAAACATACCATACTCATAACAGCGCTATTTCCACTTGGTTTCAAAACATCAAACTTGAGAAAAACACTGGGTATGGGGGTGCAGGTACATGTATGCACTTATGTGTGTGGTCGTGGACAGGTGCACGTGCATGAATGAAACGAGCTTGAGTGAACATGAGCGAGTGAAGAGAGGCAGTATGTGTGCTTAGGTGCTTAGATAAACAGTGGTACCTCAACGACTGCCCTAGTCAACAACGTACTTGTTTAATGATGGACGGCCCCAGCATGAAAGTGCCTTGTTTAACGACGTGTTTTGATCAACGATTATTGCATGTTACAGGCTCCCTGCTGGCGTTTTTTCTGATGTTCCATGCTCCAAATGGCAGCCTCCTAGGTGAGGCATGGAATGAATTAACTCAATGCTACCGTAGCGTTCGTAGCTCGAGCCGTCCTGGTGGACAGGGCATTTTTAGCCTTTTTTCAAAAATTCATTTAAAAAATCCCCCAAAACAATAAAAACATTATATAAACTTGCTATCTAACTACAATAATAAAAGGAAACTCATTTCTTACTGTGTTTCTTGGACCTTGTTCCATAATTTTGTAAATCCTTTGATGGAAACACAACTGAAGTTGAAGAAATCAAAAAGTCCTCGCCATTCCTTATACACAGTCTGTACAATACTGTTTACAGCACGTGCGCGCACGTTTTCTCTTCTAATCACTTTCTTGGGTCTTTCAGGCACAAATACTCTTGTCTTCATCCACTTTATCACAGTAAATTTGTGAAACAATGTCATTTTGCTCTTCAGCGTGTAATTTGAAGAGTAAATCTAGCATTTCTCAAGTGACAGAACACATGTGGAAACTCGCTTCAAATTATTGCCGAAAACCGGTCTCATTGTCAGTTTAACTCAATGTCCCCCCCTGCGCTAGCTGACTGGCGTAAAGTATATAAATGCTTGTGACAGTTGCGCTGGTTGGCCAGCGGATGCTGCGGGTGCTGCAAAAAGAATTTTTTGACAAAAAAAAATGATTTGCTGGCAAGGGAAATCACTGGTGTTTTTCTAGAATCATTTCTCTATAGAGTTTCTTCCCTTGATGGACGGAAGGAGACGCCATTTGCACGTTTTATTCTCTTGAGCATGCCACCTCGTTAGCAGGGAAAAAAATGTCTGGTCTGTCGCCATCTTCGTCTAAGTGCCGCAAAAGCCTTGGAATTGTTTGAAAACCATACCAGCTGTTTCGTGGGAAACCCCTGGCATTTATGGATTATTTCCACAACGTTTTATGTATTACAAGTGCTGCAAACGGCTGTAATTGGCAAGTGTTTCGTGTCAGTGGGACTTTTTCAAAACTGTCTTACGTCAAATTTAAAACAAGGGAACTGTACCAAGCTAGAAAAGGGACAAAGACGAAGACAATCTACAGCCTTGCAGCTAACGTGCCACATCTACTGCAGATAAGTCTTTTTCCTTTTCGTTTTTTCATCGTTTTTGTGTCGTCCTGATGAAGGGGTAGTGCCCCGAAACATGTAGATTGTCTTCGTCTTTGTCTCTTTTCTAGCTTGGTACAGCTCCCTTGTTTTACATTTAATTTGGGCTTATCCTCCAAGCGGCAGTCACTTGTTTTTCTTTTATGTCTTACGTCACCTTGGTTACGTAATTCAACACAGTCTTCCACAAAGCGTCAGCAACGGACGGATTTCGGGAAGGACAAATCTTTTTCTACTTAAATTTATCTTTCTAACAACCTTTGAATGATACTTTTAACTTTAATAGGTTTTTTTTACAATTTTTCAAAAATCGGTAAAAATCGCCCAAACGCTGAGATTTCAGCGACGTCGCGCATTGTAAGACGCACTTTGAGAATGGGTTAAACAAAGAAAAGGGAAGCTACTCGTGAAGAAATGATTCAGCTTTCGATTGGAAGAGTTCTTTCCCTTCAGCGATTAGCGGATAAGTTTTGAAAAATCATAATTCACAGTGACGATCTGTGTCTACTACGCCTTCAGTCCTTGCCAATGCAAGGCTATATGTCTATTACGGTAGAAGAGGGTTAAACAATACCCTATGGCAATCTAGGGGAAATCATGCTTTCATGACAGATTTGAACAATGATGATCATCCTGGAACAGACTGCCATCATAAATCAAACACTTCATGTATACATATTTACTTTGACTGCTTGATTACTGTCATGCTTTCAGCACATAAGCCCTCACTGTCAATCATCAAACTAGCAGTGATTTGTGGACAAAAGAAAAATCTTGACCTGTGTTGTATGATGGATTCCTCAGGCACTGTTTCCCACAGAGACGCCTGATATTCCGTCCCTGTTATCTCTACAGCCATCACCAGAAATTTGTCCTTAGACACTGAGCTCAGAAAACCTGCCACACAGAAACATTTTTGTAAACAGAAAAAAACAACCATTGTCAAGAAAATGCATGTCAAGACTAATCACACAGTCATAAAAGAAATGGATTTCTTAACAATAAAAAGCTGCTGCACACTCAACCAGCTGATCCACCACAGAAATCAATTTCTTCTTTCTTTCTATGACTATCTGCAGGTGAAAAGGAATTCGTGTGCTTAATTTGGTGTTGATTGGTTTGGGTATGCAGATTTGTATAATTTACAAACCCACAAACACACATTTGGTTTTATATACTAGATTTATATACCATGTTTGGGCCCCCACTAGAAGTTTTAGTACAGTAACAGCCAGGCTCCAAGTCACAAAGCATGAGATAAAATCTAGCCTCCAAGTTGCCTCTTACTTGGCTTCAAATACACATGCACCTCAAACGATTGGCCTGCCTTCACCACACCAGTACTGGGGTGAACTCGGTATTTCTCTGGTGATGTGGTTTTGATCTAAACAGTACAAAAGTGAAAATGTTTTAAACTAGTTCACAGTCCACACAATATGTAGAAGTCACAGCTTAAGATAATATATATATATATTTTTTTTTAATGTAGTGAAGGGATAACAGCTATCTTACTACCAAAAAGCTGCAACTGATGATTATCTTTCTGGACATTCTCGACTGATTGCCAGAAGCGCAAGGATCAGAGTCCCTAGTGCTGGAACCTCACGGTACAAGAACTCCTTTATACCTACAGCCACTCACATACACAATCAACTGTTACTATGTCATCTGCACACACACACACACACAGTCATGAGCTGGTCCAATCACAAGACATACGCTGTTGTCCGTCTGTTTTCCTCCGCCGTTTTCTATGGGTGTGCTTGTTGGGGTATGAGAGGTGATATTATTTATGAGAAGACAGGCAAGATGTTTGTAACATATATTGCACAATGTAGTAGGTTTGTGCGGTCTTTTGGTGTGACATAGTGTGGTACGCATACAAAGTACATGTTTATTTATGGATTGTGGATAGTGGTAATATGGTGTAATCTTATAACTTCATATGCACCATCTGCATGGCAGGCATCCAAAATGGATAAAAATAGATGTATTGCATTGTATTTCATTCATGATAAGGCACCACACATAAACTCAATCCAGCTACTTGTGTACATGCACACACAGAAACAAACCTTGAAGGCGACGGGCCTAGGCAAATTGTTGGTAAGTGTGATGACATCGAAGGTTTCACTTTCACTGGATTCACTTGAAAACACAAGTTCTTTTGCTGGACTGCACACACACACCAGAAGCACAGCTCAAGGTTGACAGTGAACTGGTGTCTATAAGTATAAAAACGAAAGCTATATGCATTTCAAACCAGCGTAAGCACTGCAATGTGCAAATTGTGATCACCCAGCGTGTGTAAACACTGAAATGTCAAATTATGGTCAGCCAGCGTGTGTGAACACTGCAATATGCATATTGTGGTCAGCCAGCATGTGTGAACACTGAAATGTCAAATTATGGTCAGCCAGCGTGCATGAACACTGCAATATGCACATTGTGGTCAGCCAGCATGTGTGAACACTGCAATGTGCAAATTGTGGTCAGCCAGCATGTGTGAACACTGCAATGTGCAAATTGTGGTCAGCCAGCATGCATGAACACTGCAATATGCACATTGTGGTCAGCCAGCATGTGTGAACACTGCAATGTGCAAATTATGGTCAGCCAGCATGCATGAACACTGCAATATGCACATTGTGGTCAGCCAGCATGTGTGAACACTGAAATGTCAAATTATGGTCAGCCAGCGTGCCTGAACACTGCAATATGCACATTGTGGTCAGCCAGCATGTGTGAACACTGAAATGTCAAATTATGGTCAGCCAGCATGCATGAACACTGCAATATGCAAATTGTGGTCAGCCAGCGTGCATGAACACTGCAATATGCACATTGTGGTCAGCCAGCATGTGTGAACACTGCAATATGCACATTGTGGTCAGCCAGCATGCATGAACACTGCAATATGCACATTGTGGTCAGCCAGCATGTGTGAACACTGCAATATGCACATTGTGGTCCGCCAGCATGCATGAACACTGCAATATGCACATTGTGGTCAGCCAGCATGTGTGAACACTGCATATGCACATTGTGGTCAGCCAGCATGTGTGAACACTGCAATATGCACATTGTGGTCAGCCAGCATGTGTGAACACTGCAATGTGCAAATTGTGGTCAGCCACCGTGCATGAACACTGCAATATGCACATTGTGGTCAGCCAGCATGTGTGAACACTGAAATGTCAAATTATGGTCAGCCAGCATGCATGAACACTGCAATATGCACATTGTGGTCAGCCAGCATGTGTGAACACTGAAATGTCAAATTATGGTCAGCCAGCATGCATGAACACTGCAATATGCACATTGTGGTCAGCCAGCATGTGTGAACACTGCAATGTGCAAATTGTGGTCAGTCAGCGTGCATGAACACTGCAATATGCACATTGTGGTCAGCCAGCATGTGTGAACACTGCAATATGCACATTGTGGTCAGCCAGCATGTGTGAACACTGCAATGTGCAAATTGTGGTCAGCCAGCATGTGTGAACACTGCAATGTGCAAATTGTGGTCAGCCAGCGTGCATGAACACTGCAATATGCACATTGTGGTCAGACAGCGTGTGTGAACACTGCAATGTGCAAATTGTAGTCAGCCAGCATGTGTGAACACTGCAATGTGCAAATTGTGGTCAGCCAGCGTGCATGAACACTGCAATGTGCAAATTGTGGTCAGCCAGCGTGCATGAACACTGCAATATGCACATTGTGGTCAGCCAGCGTGTGTGAACACTGCAATGTGCAAATTGTGGACTGACAACAACCAAATAACCCATTCATTTTAAAAAAATTATTAGAATTGTTTTTTAATTCAGGGATATTATGGTTCAAGTTAGGAAAATGACCTTCCTGGTTATATTTGTTTCTCTACCTTGCACTTTTCAAGCAAATGCTATTGTTGGTGGTGGTGGTTTGTTGTTGTTTGGGGTGGGGGGATTTGGCTTAAATTCCCGAGCTTTCAGCAAGATATTCACCCCTGCTAGTTTACATAGCATATACTGGTGTTATCGCCACATCCGCAGACACCTTGTTTGGATCATGCCGCACTACATACTCACCCCACATCAAACAGAACAAAGCAGGTGAGTATAAAGATGATGATGCTCACCTGATGGTCAACAAATCTCCAACGAATGAATCATTTCTGCTCGAAGCTGTTGCATTTTTATGAAACTTGTCATCAGTTCCACCCTAGTAAGTCAGAAACCAGTTACAGACATTATTTTCTGTACCTTCCTTCTTGTTTAAACCCATCTTGTAAACAGAGTACAGCCTAACACTTTCACACTGGTATAGCACAACTGAAACGCTTTCCAATGCATGATGTGAAGGTTCTTTACAGTTCTTAAAACTGATTTTAACACGTTTCCGCTATTACTTTTAAAATGTAACTTAATTTTAAATTTTTTCCATATTTCTGCACACACACAAAATTGCTGATGTTTGTTTTCCTCCAGTGTGAATCCATGTGTTGGTAGTATGAGAGAAAGAGAGTGTTAGCTGAACAAAGAAATTTTAAAAATGTTTTATTAATTTAAATTTACTTTATTTTTAAATTTTGCTGATTTTCATCACTTTTATTTTGATCTTATCAGTGGTTTACTTTAGTGGTTAAATAGTGTTGGTTGAATAATATTAATAAAGAATACAAATTTTATTAATGAATAAGAATGTATCAATGCTATCTTGTCCTTCTAATTATACTTCATCAATTTTAAGACTTTGCTGATTTCAATTTGATCACTGCTTTTTATCACTGTATTATCTTTGACATATTTGTAATTGAATAAAAGTTATTGAATGATTATGTTATTAACAGTATCGGTGTTGCATGCGGTGCATTACCCAACACATTTACTAGTTTATAATTAATAAGAAAAAGTGAAAGCACCGTTACTCACAGCAGCGCGGCATATGCACCCGTAAAACACCTAACGTAATTGTTATGCATGGTGACCTCTACAGACTACACCCTGAAACCCTTAATTGTTACTAATTCTGACCTTCACACTCTACACCCTGAAACAATGTAACTGTTATCAATGCATGGTGGCCTCTACAGACTACAGCCTTACACTTACATAGTTGTTGTTGACGTTCACCTCCATCTTCTCCTTGCTGAAACTACGGAAAAGGCTGCTTGTCTCAGAAAAAGTCACCTACAAAACAGCATCAGAACAAATCTCATTACATTTAACCACAGATTCCTGGAACAGTAAGTGGTTTCAGTTTGTAGGGATCAGCAGAAGACAATGGAGAGATTGAAGAAGTTCAGATTGTGAGCTCTTGGGTTGCACCCACAAACCTGGTTCTTCCTTTGAAGACTGCTCTCTCAACCATTGATTCAAACTCATCAGACCTAAATTACAGCAGTTTTCATTCACACCATTTTATACCTGTGCTATACAGTTCTTTGTTCCAACGAACTTGTGTAATATTAAATGGCATACTTCTCATTCAATGTCAACACTGTACCTGTGTCTGTCACGTAAACTGGTGCAGTAGAAGTAAGAATTCATTGACATATCAATGTAATACTGTTAAAACGCAGCAGCCTTTATGCTGACAAAATTCTGTGCCCTGGATCTGTTAAGACAGGCTATGCCTTGTCTCTTTTTTTTTTCTTTTTTTTGTAAACCATTTTGATGTGTGTTTGCAAATGTTTGGTTATGTAGTACTTTATAAATTTATTATAATTTTATAAATTTATCTTTGCAAAGTGAGGTGTGCTCTGCATAATACTGGGATACTCCACTATACATCTATAAGCTTCCCATTATTATTACTACTACTACTACTATGAAAGTCTTAAGGTCAAAGCTGATCTAGCCTAGATGGTTGACCACATCATGCACGACACTCAACGTAAGTACAACCTCCACGAGCATGTGCAGCATTTAAGAAGCTTTCCAGAAGTTAATGGGCATAAAGGGATACCACACAGGTCACTGATCAACCTTCACAGAGCAAAAATACCAGACGTTCCTACTGTTACGATCGCAGCGCCATTTTGCTGCATTCATTTGGATACCTTTTTCAACACAGCATTTTAAACAGAATTCACAATAGACGAGTTTCAGGTAGAAATCATTTTATAGTTTTTAAATTTTTCTTTCAGCCTACATTGGAAATATGTTTTTATTGGTGACAGATTTTTTCTACATTTTTTATAAGACACATAGACCACAGGGAAGTCATGGTGGAAAATCCTACGATTTCTTTGAGTTAAACGACGACCTGTTGTGGAAATGTTATTCCCATGGAAATCACTGACTGCAATAGTTCTTAATTTGATAACCATCTCAATTTGTTTCTGAAAGTGCACTACAAAATCCGAATCTCGGACACTATGAAACCAAAGACTTAAAGCCGTTACATCACAATGCAATACAGCAGGATCTTGGCACTGTGACACTGCCTAGCATTGACTTAACAAGTGTTTACACATATTTTGGCACATTGATTTGTCTCACCCTTTTTTTCTCAAGCACTGGGGACTCGCTGGCAGCTGCAGGTTCCAGACAGCAGTAGTGTACTGTGTCAAATGTGTCCTGCGAAAAAAAAAGAGCACTACTCATGCAGTTAGTGACCCGCTAATAACTGTTTGTGAACACATGAAAATCTTTAGTCACACACTGTATTCTATATAGTGTTGGCGGTCATGTGTGTTTGGCTTCTCAAGTCAGTGCCAGAGCCTAGATGGCATGTGAGAGTACGAGTGAAAAGAGACCGCATTTGTAACCTTAGTCTTCTCATCAGTCATGGAAAAAATAAGACTTATCTCTGTCTAGTTTTTAGTCCAAACATTTGCATGCAAGCAGCTACATGAATGCTGTCTTCCTTAGACCACAGGGAAAAGAGACTGGGGTTCACATAGTACCCAAGACAACAACAAAAAAAAACCCATAAATGACCATACATCCCAAGCCCCATGCACTTACATGCATACATGTGCATATGTGCATAGATGCTTCCAACACCCACACAGAGGAATGCATGCCTATCCGTTGCACTATTCTTTTGCAAACACACATGCGAACTGCTGCTATATCTTCAATTTGATAAATACAATCAAGTGTTACAGCTGTATTTCTTTATACATACTGACCGTGCCACCCATATGCACAGGGAGCTGATCAGCTGGGATGTAGTCCTGAATGTCTAGCTTTGTAACAAACTTGATTTTTGCGATTGCTTCTGCACTCAGCCATGTTTTAATGATGCGCCAGGCAGCTGGAACAAGATTAAGCAGTCAACACGCCATGTAATGAAAACCAGGCGCGGCAAAAAGTACTGACGCTTATGCAGCTAAAGCAGCCATTACACCTACAACAAGCATGCCTCCAATAATTGACAGCAGCATCACTGATTTGCTGGAGTTTGCAAAGTTCTCACTCACCATTGAATACCCATGGCATTTCATAAATCAGCAGCCTCTCTGCAAAACAAAGAACTTCAACTTATAGCCTGCATCTCGAACTTGAACTCAACACTGTTCTCTTCCAAATGTTGCAAACTGTGCACACAGTTCTTTCTGTCACAGTTTTCACCATGCTCCAACCGATCACTCTATCATCACAAGCTAATCCCATCCCTTTATCATCACACAATAAACCCATCACTCTATCATCATGTAAGAGGTTCACATCACAGAGTGAAGATGTGTTTACATAATCCAGGAGCACAATACACAGCATATTATATGCAAAATATTATATGCATCACTCTATCAGCACATGCTAAACATGAAACAATTATGTGCATGTAGATGTAAAGATCTGTTGCAGTAAATGTATTTATTTTGTTTAGTATTGTGCACCATATTCATTAAAATCAAGGTAGGCATAGCTGTTCTGTTTTAAAAATCAATCTCTAATTTTCAGTTTAGGCATTATGCATAGATGCCTAGATGCATTTTCTTCCACTCACCCACCCAGCTTCCCTCCCCCCACCCCAAACACACACACACACACAAGCTAACACATGAGTTTGAACAGTTACTAAATACTAACCCAGAATAGTGGGATAGTAGAATTTATAGCAATTCAAGATGAAACGGGTGAGATCAAGGTCCTGTATAACAAACAGCAAAACAAAATGGTTAGCGAAATATTGTATTTGTACGTTACACTAAACCCATGGACAAATCAGTATTTAAGACTAAGGAAAAAGTTATTCACATTTACCTATATTTAATGTCGTATTGCGGATAAGTTTCACTTTTCAGAGATACAAGAACCTTTAAACGAGACTACAAGCTGTCAGCCAAGTGGATGCCCCAATGTTTGAACACCTATATAACAAAGGACATCAAGTGGACACTTCAAAGTTGAGTTTCCAGCAATGTCAGGAAGCTGGTGCAAATTTTTGGGGAACAACCAGTTACTGATACCGAAACATGGTTACACCACTAAGATACTGAGGCAAAACAACAGTCCATGCAATGGCAGCACTCAGCTTTTCCAAGGCCAAAGAAATTCAAGACCCAGAAGCCAGTAGAAAAGGTCATGGCCAGTTTTTGGAGGTTAAGGCGGCGTTGTAATGGCTGAATATCCTCCAAAGGGCCAAACAGTTAATGCAGAATACAGCTGTGTAACTTGCTGTGTTGATTAAAGGAGACATTAAATGGGGGGAAGGGGGGGACAGGGAAGCTGCAGGCAAGAGTTCTCTTTATTTGTAAGACACTTCACCTATTCATAACAGCTGACATGATGGTGAAAGTTTCGATGAAGCTGGGGTTTGATTGCACAGACCATCACCCTACTCACAAAATCTTGCTCCATCTGACTATTTCCTGTTTTCAAATTTTAAAAAGAGTTTGAAAAGGCAGCAACTTTAGAGCAATTCAGAGGTGACTGAGCAGTTGGGCAGGATTTCAGTCACATCAGAATTTTTTGGGGACAGATCACAGAAACTTCTGACACAAGGTGCCAACGTGAATGAACTTCAGGACGAATATGTTTGGTAACTTGGCTTTGCATCATTCCCTTCTTGGTCAGGGCAAGAACTTTTCAGAAACCCCAGGTATTCCACTACTAAATCATCCAAGAAACTCAAGAGTTTATCCTTTCTAAAGACATGTGATATAATCACCATGTTCATTTAAAAGATTTTAGGACAGGGCGTACCACCTATAATTTTCCTGGTCAAATGGGTACCCATCATGGAGTGAAGATGTGTTCACATAAACCAGGAACACAATGCACAGCATATTATATGCAAAAAACACTGCATTCTTGGTTACATGTGGACAGGGTCAATCTGTTTATACTCTGAACCTGATTTACTTTATTCTAGATGGTACACTATCAAAGAGGCTTCAATGTAAGGTAAAACAATACAATGGAACAATCAGAAAACAGCCTGTTCCGTCAAAAAATGTCCCCCACCCCCACCTCCCCAAAAAATTAAGGTGCTTAATGATTTGATGCTGGTTACTATAGATGCATAATACCATAAAAAAAATTACCACATATTAGCAAGCGAAAGGCAAGCAAGAAGTGAAAAACTATGTGGTTCAGTCAGCTTAAGAATTGCCTCTGCTTTTTACCAATATAAAAGTATTCATAGTTGACCAAACTAAATTTTTCTGTGTGTACGTCGTACATATGGTAATTTAGGCAAAGTCTGAGCCCAGGCAATGCTTCCTTTATGACATAAGGTTTACTTCAGAAAATGCTGTGTCTAACACAGCCAGCTATGCCAAGCACAATAAACAGGTAACTTACAAAATCAAAGGGTTACACTGGAATCAGGAAATGTTTAGCATGAAAAAAGGGGATTTTTTTTAAAGAAATGTTTCCAGTAACTATTCCATCTCTGATACTTACAAGCTAAGAAGGTATAAGAAAAAGTATAATAAACTTCTTAAGGCGAAAGACACTCACCAGATTACTCACACCACAAGAACTCATGTCAAAAATTGTAACAATCCTTTCCAGAGGAGCTTCTCGGAAAGCCTTCTCTAGCCAGAACAAGTAGAACTTTTTCACACTTGGCAACAAGCTGACATCTCTTCTGTGCTCTTTGATGCAGATAAACACTGAACACACACACACACACACACACACACACACAAACAGAAAATCTTTGTATTTAAAAAATCTTCATGCTGGCAAGAATTTAAGAAACCCAGAGCAATCATCCGTCTTGATGATCTGTAATGCAAACCATGATAGGCTCAGACAAGGTAATCTGAACACAAAGTGTATGGTTATGCTTAATTCTCTAAAAATATTCCATAAAATGTTCCAGTTTTGTAGCACATCAAGATTCCTAAGAGATAACCCATTTGATCAGCTGACAGACAGTGACAAGTTTACAACAGCAACAGAGAAACATCAAAGTTCAAGCTGAGCCAGGAAAGAAACAATATGACTGCAAAGGCAAATGACATCATCATGGCGGTAATGTATCTTCTCTGCACAGAGCAGTTTGAGCACAGAGCCTTTGCAAATAGCTACATTCACCTCAAAATATTTTACAGGACTGCAGCAAATAGATAAAAGCGGTGCATAAAAAGACTCACGTATCCTGTGTCCAGTCTTGTCATGATTGTGGAAAAACATTCCCTTCTTGTCCCACACTGACTGCTCAAAGTCACTTGCCCGGATGTCTGCACACCATTATTGCCATTTCAAAACATACCATCTGCTGGGTATGCTTGATTAAAGGGTGGACGAACAAATCCAAGCAGAAACAAGAAGATTGTAAGTAGTAACCCCTTAATGCTAAATGTCAAGTGAACGATCAAGACTAGCTGATGATGGGGCCAGCAAGGGAGAGGATGATAAGGCTGTGGGGAAAAGGAAGAGGGCAGGAAATAGGGTCTGAACCCACAACCTTCTGTATACCAGTGGTGAGCCAAAAACAAGGACCTAATAGCCAAAAAGAAGTTGGGGCATGAAGGACAGTGACGTAAGTGAAAACAACAGAATTTTTTAAGCCAGGTTAAAGGACAACAACAGATAGAGTCGACATTTCGGGGCATTACCCCTTCAGCGGGACAAAAAAGGAACAAAAAGGAAACATTCCTCTGTACTGCTTTACCCACCTGTTCACTGTCTATATATAATTCTTTCCTTCTTTGTATTTTGTCCTTTTCCTTTTTGTCCCAATGAGGGGGTAATGCCCCAAAACATCAACTTTATCTGTTTTTGTCATTTTGCTTGGCTCAGACTTTGTTGTTCTCACTGTCTTCACTTCAAAAGTCCAAGTAGCAGTCATTTGTTGCTAACACAGTGATGTAAGAAAAAACAAATTTGACTAAACCAAGAAATGTGAAAAGTGTGAGGATGCATGTAATGATCAGTCATGCAATTTTAAAAGTGAATGGATGTGTATCATGTCATGACTTCACATTGAATTCCAAAGAAGCCTAAACTGCATTCAAAACTAACACATACTGTCAGTAGCATTAGGCATTTATACAGTGCTTTTCATGGTGGAAAGAATTCATATTCACCACATGCAAACACTCACATAACCGGAACTTGTGGCACAATATTATTGGGTTAAGAGATACACGTGGTAATGTTTTTTTAATCAAGATGGGGAGAGGGGAGGTTAAGCAGCACCTCAAAAACGATTAAAGAATGAGTTTGTCAGTAGCCTTCATTCTTTCATTCTGAACAAAGGCAGGAATCCCGCGCACTTCCAACACTTTCAGAGACATGCCAGTTATATTTTTATATCCAGACTTCTCACCATTCACCTCCATCTCCTTCCTGAAACGGAAGGACTCATGCACAAGGTCCACTCCTTCATCCAAACGAGCTGGTCCTCGGATGTAAGTACGGACAAAAACATCGTCTGTTCGAAACCTGTCGACATCTCGTTGGTCATACAGTCCCCCTGTGATGCAGTCTTTAAAAATAAAAAACGTGGTTTCAATGCTCCTCTTTGATCAGATTGCGCTTCTAAAATAAACAACAAAGAACAAGGCGCATCCAACGAATCATGATTGTCATCAGCCCAGCTTGCTCAGGAGAGACAGGAGAAAGCACAAGAAGAAATGGAAGACATGGACACAGAAACAAATACACATAACATCAACATTTTTTATGCCAACATCTGTCGTTTTTTATTTCAAGATACTATTACTGAAATTAAAAATGTGTCAACAAAAGTAGTTTGCCTATAGCAAAACTATACAAAAGATACAAAACTTTCACCTACTTTCTGCAAAACGTCCATGATGTTCTATCATCAAGGACTATGTTTTTTTTTAATTGATTGCTTCTAACAACGGGAAGCTAATACCACAGCAGATCATATATTTCCATTTATTAAATACCGCTGCCCTGAAAGAAGTGAATATTAGCTTGAGGGTACAATTTTACTCCATGATTCCCCCTCTGTGATATCAAGAAAAATCCTGGTCACATTAACTGAAGACAAAAAGTGAAAATATGTGAACATTGAACTTTGATCTCATACAGGAGTGGCATTGTTTTCAATCTTACAGTTAGCGTTACCACAGATTTTCATGGACTAAATTACTGATAACAAGCAGTGGGCTCAAATAGCAAGCTATATAATGGCATAGTAGTTTTATCACGCAATACAAGGAATGCACAACAGTAACAAGCGTAAATTTACACTGACATTGACAAAATTAATACGCAGAATGAGAATATCTTGAACGAAGCTGAAGATGAGCTGTTTGTTCACCTATTTTTTTAGTACCATTCGCTTTTAGTTCTAGTTCAGCCTTCTGCAAAAGTTTCTATACCAGTTATCGTAAGTTTTCATTTCTAAAGATGCTTGAAAACAAATTTAACATGATTAGAAAAACTGAACAGTAAATAACTTCAACTTCAACCGAGACTACTGACGGAAGCTCAAACCCGATCGTACAATTCACTTCCATTCCAATTCCTGTTGTTTAACAACAGTAATATTAAAATGTGCACACCTTAGTCTCATAAACACGGCAGACGATCACTGAGTATCCACTATCTAGTTCTCTCTGTGCTGGGGGGTGAGGGTGAATGGGTGGAGGAATGGATGGATGGGTGTGACACATTATAATTTATTTACACTTTATATGGACTATCGGAGATTCAAAGTTTCACTAGGTCTATCCGTTATGATAACATTAACAGTTATCAGTGTTAAGTCACATGAACTGATGAAGGGTCGTTACAGTACCTGCATATTTTCTTTCAAAGTTCTCTCTCACATATTTGATTTCCTCTTCACCAGTCTGGAACAGCAAAAAGCAGCGTAAGCCCCTGCCTCTTTAAAAGTTCTCGAGCAAGGAATACAAAAGCAACGACTCGATACATACCCTCATCATGTGAGAAATCAAACGGTCTGATCACCATCCGGCCCCTTCTACATCAAGGGACGTCACTCTCCATAGCGTCTATGGATACAATGGAGTTATGCTGCATATAAAGACCCGCACCCCCCACCCCTACCCCACAAAAGAGAAAAGCTCTTTCCGCGGGGAGAGAAAATCGTGGCAAAGTAGCCCAGGGGAGGGTCCATCAACTCTGCCCCGTTAGAATGTTAGACAACGCTGCTAGTTTCTTCTCACTCCGCACGGAAAGAGGGTTTCTCGCAACAGCTAAAGGCAGTTTTCCAAAATCTGCCAGGCCGGGCTGTCAATGTTTGCTGAAGCAGCATTCCATCCACGAACGGCAGAAACGTCTACAGACGTACCAACACTTTATCATTTTATGTATGTAATAGAAATTCTGCATGGACCTCGTACCAAAAACAACCAAAAAATAAAGTTAGGGGGGGGGGGCGTGCACAAGGTAGAGGCATCAGATGCGCCGATAAGTTTATTGTCGTATATATTTGCCTGCAAGACATACCAGATAATTATCCCACAAAACTCATTACTTATGGGCGTTATGGCATATAAGCACAAAAGTCGTGCATATGTTATGCAAGTGTATGTATA
>SMGT01010087.1:93689-107745 GCA_004794575.1 Lanistes nyassanus
CGGGGAACTACCCCTTCATCAGGACGACACAAAAACGACGAAAAAACGACAACAATGAAAACAGAAGAAAAAGACTTGGCTTCAGTAGATGTGGCGCATGGGCTGGACAGCAGGAAAATGACTAAGGGACAGTGAGTAAGAGGGGTTAAAAAGAGGGGCAGCCAATCGCCAGGTGGGTAGGAAAGGGTAGGGAAGGGTGGGGTGGAGAGGGGGCGGGGTGGAGACAGTAAGTGTAGGGTAGAAGGAGGTGAGAGAATAGAAGAGAGAGAGGAGGGGTAAAGAGGAAAAAGAGGGAGGTGGAGGGTCAGTGTTTGAGGTTGAGACCAGTGGGTGCCATGGTACAAAAATGGGCAATGAAGTAGGATTCCATATTCCTGCGGTCAATGGAATCGCCCTTCATTTTCCAGATACCACAGACCCTCGTGTCGTCGGCTGTGTGTGGGGGTGTACTGAAGTGACGTGCAACTGGCGTGTTTCTGCAGTGTTTAGTGTCAGCTAGATGTTCTGTGAAGCGGGTGTTGAGTGTGCGTTCTGTCTCCCCGATGTAGAATAAAGTGGGACAGAGGGTGCATGTGATAGCGTAGATGATGTTGGTGTTAATGCAGGTGAAGTGGCGCTTGATGACAAAAGTGGTGTTGGGTGTGTGGAGTGTTGTGTTGGTGTTCAGGTAGGGGCAAGTGTGGCAACGGGGGACATTGCATGGGGTGGAGCCGCAGGATGGGGGGCGGGTGGTGGTGGCTTTGAGTTTAGAATGTACTAGAAGATCCCGCAGGTTCTTATCCCTGCGAGATGCTTGAAGAGGTGAGGTTCGGATTTATACAGTATATGCCAGTTAGAGAGCAGGATCCTACGTACTGGAAGATTGTGAGGGTGGTGCGTCAAGACGGCGATCGGCCGAGGTTCCGTGTGTCTGGAGTGGTGGGAGGGGTGAAGTGTGAGTGCATGTGGTGTAGCGGCAGCTTTCTGTTTAGCAGAGTGTAGAAGGTTGGGAGGATAGTTGCGGGCGAGGAAAAAGTCTACCATTCTATCAGATTGTTCGAGAAAGTCTGTATCATTGGAGCATAATCTGCGGAGTCTTAGGAACTGCGAGTAGGGTATGCTGTGCTGGGTGCAGGGTGGGTGAGATGAGTGGAAATCCAGGTAGGAGTGTGAATCTGTAGCCTTGTAATGGATGGTGGTTGCAAGGTGGCCGTTCTGCAAGGTTATGTTGATGTCGAGGAATGTAACAGAGGTGCATGAAATGGTGTAGGTGTATTGAATGGAGGGGCGGAAGTGTTGTATGTACTGGATGTACTGCAGTAACTGTGGCTCCGGGAGGGAAGTGGCGCCTAGACCGTCGTCGATGTAGCGTCTGTACAATTCTGGTGTGGGGCCCGTGTAGCTGTTGCAGATGTTATGTTCCAGCCAACCCATGAAGAGACAAGCATAACTAGGGCCTATTTTGGTGCCCATCGCCACGCCGCTAATCTGGTGGAAACACTGGCCGTCAAACTCGAATGTGTTGAGTTTGAGGACCAACTCCGCCAACCTAATCAGAGTGTGTGTAGGAGGGTGGGGGTCGCTGCGTAGGTTGAGCAAGAAAGATAGTGCGGTTAAGCCATCAGTGTGGGGTATGGATGTGTATAGGGATGTGATGTCAAGGGTGAAGAGGAGGGTGGGTGTGAAAGTGTGGGAGGAATTGAAATGGTCCAGGAGTCTGAGAGTGTCTGCTGTTGTGTCTTTGATGTAGGTGGGGAGCGACTGGACGATGGGCTGAAGTAAAGTGTCTAAATAATGGGAAATGTTTTCTGTGGGGCAGCTACAAGCGGAGACAATGGGTCGGCCAGGGTTGTTGGCTTTGTGTATTTTTGGCAGCAAGTAGAAGGACGGTTGTTTAGTGTCTTTCTTGATGAGATATTTCGCTGAAGGTGGTAAAAAGGCCGGGTCGATGGAAGTACGGATCAACTTAGAACTCGTTTTTGTGTCTGCCGCAGCTGTGTGGTCGTGGTGCGGCTCGTAGAAGGTGGTGTCATGTAGCTGCCGGTGTGCCTCGGCAATGTACAAATTGCGGTCCCAGACGACGATCCACATGTGTGGAGATGTCGTGTGGTGGTTCCCGTGGCCTGCGAGGTGCGAACAGTCGGAGGAAGATATCGCCTGTCGTCGAAAGCGATATTCAACTGTCGACGTGTATAAATTAACAATCTCTGCCTCGCCCAGGGCAAAACATCTCGACCCATAATTCATGCAACCCAGCCCAGCAAAACATTAAACCACACGGTGTATTAAGATCTGCATAGAAAGCTGACAGGTGAGACAATAGGCACAAAACACACACACAAACACACACAAAACAACAACAAGAAGCAAAGGTGCATGCGGACCTGAAAGGCAGACATATGGCTAGCCTGATATAGTGATTGACTGCGGTACGTGGAGCACGAAGTCGTTGCCAGGGACCAAGGCCCCGTCTGTGTCCTAACGGTAAACACGCGGCTCCGAACCGTCGTGGTGTGCCCGGGCAGTCCACTTATCGCCGCGACAGATTTGAATACGGCGTCCAGGCAGCCACAGAAGGCAGCCGATCCCTGGAACTGTCTATAGTTTTGTTCTTCAGACTCTTCTCCCCACCAGTCCCCCACGGGACTAGCCAAGACACTGTGAACCGCAACGATCGCTACCGCTCTAAACAGACGTAACACTAACGTGGTTACAATTGGTTTTTAACTCAAGATGGTTTCAGTGCGCATGCGCAAACTTTGAAATTTGGCTTCCGTCACGTTGTAGACCACTTTCACGTTCAAGGAATGCCTCGGTAAGCACTCTTCGATAGCATGGTCAGTTAGCCGATGAGGCATCGAAAACACAGCGGTCCCTCGAGCTTAAGAGATAACAGAAATGATTACGGGTACGCTAATTAACGGTAACCCTGCTTGCCAAGCTCAGTCGATGGAGGTCGCGCAAATTATTGGTCTGCTTCAACCGCTGGGCGGATGAAGTAACAATTTAACAGCGTGACGACGCAAAATCGGATCACTAGACAAGGTGACCTTCTTAATGGTTATTTCGACCTATCCTGACCCCACAGCTTTCGCTGACACTACAGGCGTCTTTCTACCCGGCGACACCACCAAGGTTTCAGCAGTTTCCTGCAGAGCAAGAAGCGTAGTGTACACAGGGTCAAAACAAAGTCAAGCGAGTAGGGGCACGCGTTGTGGGATTTACAACAATTTTTCACAGCACGCCATCGTCTTTTTCATTTCTGTCGTTTCTTCTGCTAATCCTAATCCAAAAATCTTCAGACAGAAATTTTTCTTTGTCAAAATATATAACAAGTCTTTTAATATACCAGTCCGGACTGCTTCGGCGGTGTGTGTGTGTGTGGAGGGGTGGCGGGGGAGGGGGTAGGAAGAAAGCGTGTAGCGATGCCGTCCCTCAGTAGGAAAGCGTTACTGAACCAAACCCAAAAAGTGAATGCAAGATACTGCAGGATTCGCCACAAGGGTACATGATCACTTCTGATAAGCTCGGGTTGCTTTTAAGAGGGCGTGTGTGTGGGTGTGTGCGGCGGGGAGGGGGGGACGGTTAGGGGTTGCTTATTTATTAACATCAAGCTCACCAACTAGATATGGCTATCTCGTAACGGGGGAAGGTGGATGATGGTGAAGGGTGTTGGTGGAACAGGAATGGGGAGGAAACTGGAGCCCACTGCGAAAATCCCTGAAGGGCAGCTCTGTAAACAGGTGCCACATGCAGAGAAAAGTGCGTGTGTCGGACATAGTACCTGGTCCCACGACCCTTTGTATCGGTGACAAGCAAGTGATGTTGCCGCTGTGCCACACGCCCCACTCCCCCCCCCCTCAGGGGGAATGTGTATGTATATTACACACAAATATGGCGAATACGTGTAATTCGCCGGCCACATGGCCACATTGTTGCACTCCAACAGCCTTCAATCTGAAAGGTGCACTTAAAAAGTGAACCCTAAATTTTATATGGGTACATCCATCCTAACAGTACTCTCGACCTCAAACAGGTCTGAAGTAAATGATTCATGCCAACGGAGCGCGCGTTACCAGTGAGGAGTGAAAATCGCTTGTGGGAGTATTTACCTGTTCTCAGAGCGCCCTAATAGGCGCACACGCGCACATGTAGCGACATATAAAATCCGCGTTAAAAAATCACTGCCTGCCTGATCCCACCTATGGAATATTCGTGCACGTGCACACGAACTAACGTGGAACAAGCAGAGGGAATCTGGATGCACGAAACATCTCACAAGATTTACAATGTGTAACTGTACATGCATGCACGCGTTCGTGCGTGTGCGCGAAGGAGAAGGAATAGGCTAAAGTAGTTCGTGGGCATTCCTGTGAATATGAGTGCGCGCTTTACCGCGAATATGAGTGCGCGCTTGTCCGCGAATATGAGTGCGAGCTTTACGCGAATGTGAGTGCGAGCTTTTCCCCTCAAAGCCATTAAAATTCATTGTAATGTATATGGGTTCACAAGACGAACTAATAACCAAACGAAGAAAGAAAGAAAGAGTACATGTAAACACATCTTCACCTATAAACAAAGCGCAGACGAAAGCAACAAACAAAAAAAATCCCTTTAAAATGAACAGCTCTTAATCACCATCAATTCGCTATTACCACCTGCCAATGCATACCTCCGTCAGCCATGGTCCTACGAAGAACGTTCACAGCGCGACTTACCGACAGCGCCGGGTCGGCGATAGGTGTCTGAAAGACGTCCTTGAAATCGCTGACGATCGAGTCCCAGAACTTGCCGCCCACGGCAATCGTGATGCCATAGCACCAGCACTTCCAGAACAACATTTTTTTGCTGTACGTCGTTGTTGTCCCGTTGTGCAAATGGCCGTTCACTCCGTTCTTCCCAGCGCCTGCACGAGCAAGACACGCGCACAGGTTAACATACTTGGAACTTGAAGACACCCTAAATTATATGTTTCATCGTCGGTGACATTTCCAGAACTTAATATAAAATATAACAAAATAAACGTCGTTGGGGTGGGGGGGCTTTCCTTTAAAAAAAAAAGAAAAAAGGGGGGGGAGGGGAAGGTAACAGGCCCCAAAGCGCGTTTTCACCCGACCCTGACTGCCATGTTTCGATTTATAAACGGCTCATGATGGTATATGCGCTGTACTACCTGACCCCGCTTTCCCGAGAATTATCCAATCGACGCGCGCTTATGGCATCATCATTGCGTCAGCGGGAGTCCCTGCCGCTTCCTGTGTGCGCATCTCTTCAAACAAAATTTTAACCAAAAACTGGTCCATTCTGAAAAGTATGTTTGGCTTTTTAAATCAGTGGAGACTGATATGTAATAGACGCGAATGTGGGCAGTACAGTTTAGGCCCGTTAGCACGTAGCTGTGAGACTCTTATACAAGTCTTGACCTTTTATGTTTTTTTGGGCTATAAGTATGATTTTGTAGTACCCCCCCCCCCCCGCAAACATGATAACGCTTGATAGCGTAAGGTACCGTGTTTACTTAAATTGTGCCATTTTAGTCTCTCTCTCTCTCAAACTATATGTGCATTAAAGGAGGGGCATGGTTTAATCTCGAACAAACTGATTATACAACAAAGTGCCGCCGCGCATTATCAAAACACTCTAAATGAAAATCAGTTGACATTTATATTCGCTTCAGTTAAAAGACGCCTACGACAGCCTGCATGAAAATTCATTGGCATGCTCTAGCTACTACGTCCAATCCAGACTGTTGTTGTTCTTGCAATTTAAATCGTACAGTGGTGCAACAAAAACAGAAACGTACAGCAATAGCACCGCAAATAAGAATACAGCTTTGCAGCTTCTGACTTTGGCGCTTTTAGCCTGGAACGTGCATGGGCACAGAAGGCAGTAGGGAAGCCTGCTGACATGAATATCAGAAAAGCGCTCGCCAATATGCAAATTTCCCCAGAAGGCGTGGTAAAACCTTGGAAACAAACAGTTATTAATCGACTCTTCGCACCCAGCTCCTAAACGACTGCCTCGGTGGTCTAGTGGTTAAGGCGGTCGCTTCCGAGGCGGAAGATCGGTGGTTTGTAGACTGGCTGGGTCATACCTAAGACTGGCAATCTAATAATTGCCCTGCCAGATGCATGTACAGTTATGTAGTTGTTGTATAGACTAGTGCTGATGTCATCACTACTAGGGAACAGTACTAGGACTGGTTGGCCCGGTGTCAGTATAATGCGACTGGGTGGGACTGAAGCCTGTGTTGTGACAGCAGTCCCACGTGTGGCAGCACGTTGTCTCAAGCACCACCGTCCTGATGTGCACCTATTTTAGGCAACAACAAACCCAGCTCCCAAATAATTTTTGCCGAATATACTCGATTGGTAATATTCCAAACTTGGATGGACAAGTGCATAGACATCTTTGTCTAAACGTTGGTGTTTTCCGCGTCCTAATAAATGTATTTCAAAAATCTGAAATGCACGGCTTGCAAGTACAGATCTACACAAGTTGTCAGTTTAACTCATGAAAATACGCATTCTGTACTTAGCTTGGATAAGCCCTTCTCCAAGACAGCCTGTTTTAGCCAAAGGATCTAGTTACTGATGCCTTGGACAGAATAACATGTAACAATATGCGTGTTTTGTAGGTTATTTAGAAATAGACCATAAAATAGGTACAGCACATCTTATACAGATCAGAGATGTAGACTAAAATCCCACGCACTGAAGGACGGACATAACTGATAGGTCAGACAATAGCCGTCCCGCACTCATGTAACTCCCTACAGAGACAACATTAACCATAAACATAGAAGCTGTAGTGCCCCACATGCCAATCACACTCACAACGACACACACAGTCCGTGGGAATTGGACAGTCAATAGTGAGGTATATTAATATAAACTTTTGGGGGGGGGGGGATAGACACGATACAGAGAGAGACGGATGAAGGTGGTTAAGTCGAAAATGGCGGTATAGAAAGCTCAGCTTTAGTTACGTGATCGAACTACAGTGTCTTGATGTATGTTGGACAAAGGAGGCCTAGTGCCTGGTTAGCCAGATCAGGAGGAATAAAAGACTGAACGGCAACAAGGCATTTGTGGTCTTCTGTGTTTGTGGCCGTGATACTCTATGTGTTGACGACCTTTTTAATATTATATCTGGTGCCGATGACCTTTTTAATATTATATCTGGTGTCGGTGACCCGTCCCGATGACTCACTCTACACAACGCTACATTGGTGGTGCCTTGGCGTCTTCTACACTTCATAATTCTACCTTTGCGCGGCCTGCTGGACATACGACCGTCTACCTGCAGTCGACACGTTAATATTACATTTGGTGTCGTGACCATTAAGGATCGACACTTTAATATTACATTTGGTGCCGATGACACATTGATATTACAAACACAAGCGACGACTTAACATCCCGCGAGAACCTTTTTTGATTAAGTTGGTTATTACAAAGAATTAGCTTGTAAATATACAGGTCCTTTCAAAAAATTGAAATTTTGCATAATATATAACATATAATGAAAATGATCTGCATGGTTAGAAAAAATTTGCTGAGCAATATTAGAACGCTACGCAAACAAGAACAAATGAGGACAGAGCGCTATAAAATCGTCAAACGACAACCCCAACAAAGTACTGGCAGCGCTAGACACAACCGTATGCTGACGTAAGCAATCAAGGGAGCCTATCGTACCCATACACGTAGCAAAGAGAGAGTCGAAAGTAAGGATCTGCCACGTTCCTTACTTTCGACTCTCTCTTTGCTACGTGTATGGGTACGATAGGCTCCCTTGATTGCTTACGTCAGCATACGGTTGTGTCTAGCGCTGCCAGTACTTTGTTGGGGTTGTCGTTTAACGCTACGCAGGTAACCATTTTCGATCGCAGTTTACAAAAAAACAAACAAACAAACAAACAAAAAATCGCCGCGCTGAATTATTTCGGGAGAAGAAAGAAAAAAATTATCGCCGATCGACACAGTTAAAAGTGAAACGCAGTGGTTAGCGGACAGGCGGAAATTGCCAGGTCCTGAGTTGATGCCTGATTTAGTGCTGTGCACAAGCAAAATACCTGAGATCGAAAGAGGGTTGGCTCTAAAGGCTGTCGGATACCGCCGAGCAATCCCAGGCAAAACGGGGGGGGGGGGGCGGTTATTTTCTGCTTGTACCTACGCCTGCGTCAGATATCAGTATACTGTAGCAGAAAATTACTGCTCCACGTTTTGCTTGAGATTGCTCAGCGCTGTCTGCCAGCCTTAAGCTCTGCGGTCGCTACTGAACTTTTTCCATACCAGGTTTTGAAAATAATAAGAAAGGCTTTTAAAGCTTTGTTGTTAGGAGCGGGGTGCGTTTCCGTATTTAAGCCGTGTTTTAATCTACCTAAGCTTCGGCTAAATTCTCCCTAATTCTTACGTCGCAAAGAGAAAAATTAAGAAAGACCAAGTGGTTGAGTGCTTCTCTGGCTGTGCTAAATCTTTAAATCTTTAGCAGAGTTCGCCGCGTCCGCAGCGCGTGCTGATTAGCTGGAGACTAGTAGCTCTTTCGCACGGAGGTGCGAAGCTACGCAGCAACACAACTCACTTGCGTTTACATCACCTCGACCCCTTCTGCAGTGTATGTAAACGCAACAGCTACCGAAGTCAACTTCACGAATTGAGCTGTGCACTTCGTTCTCTTTGGCTACTTCGGCAGAGCAGAACACGCCTTTACCCGACTGCTGTTCAAGCCCCCTTCCCCCCACCCCTCAAAAAAAAAAGACCAACAAAATTAGGAGCCGTTTGTGAGAAGTTGCGCTTGCATGACGTGTTTCAAGACCTGTGTTAAAGACTGCGATTTGTAACTACATATACGGAAGTGCCTTGCATGCAGACGTAAACAGCCACAGCTAATTATATATACGCAGCGAAGTGTTTCTTCCTCCTGCTAACAGACCACGCTTGCTTTTACGTTTTAGAAATCTTAACCCTCCCACCCACCCACCCAAAAAAAAATTTCTGGTCACCCGACCGGCCCTAAGATTTTCTGCCGACCCCGACACATTTTTCCCTCTGATGGGAAAAAACGCACGCACGCGGGCGCACGAACACGCAAAAAAATTTAAATTTAAAGCCGACCTACCTATCCTGTTTTTGGCTAGTGTTACCTGAAACAATTTTTTCTTTTTGGCCTAAGCGCTTCCCGTTTTTCACTCAGTGTAGGCTTTTCTTTGAATGAACAGCATGTAGCCATAACTTCTTTCCAACGTTAGGAGGAAAGCACAAAGATTTTTTTTAAAAACACACACACACACACACACACAAATAGTGTGAAGGATTCGAGTGAAGCACTGTGGGAAAGAGATTCAGTGCAGAGAAGGGCGGGACTTAAAAGCCGAAAAACTTGTTTTAAGGCTGGGCTGGCTAGGTGGTGGATGTTGTACATCCCCATCGAGTTTCTCAATTTACGAGAAACTGTCGTACATCTAAAGCCCTCCCCTCCCCCTCTCCACCCAAATATGCACTGTTTGGAAACCCAGCCAGTCTCAAATGACAACTGAGTTTCATTGGCATCACCACCAGCTTACAAATGGCTACATCCTTTGGTTTGGGTTTTTTATAAGCGGGGGGGGGGGGTACATTTTCCTCCAGTAGCCAGGTGGAAGTTAGCTGATCTTTTCATTTTATCACAAGATCCAGCAAGCCCTCTGTTCCTGACTTAAATTTTCTTCCAATAGTCGTCGTTTTAAAAGCCCGCGGCTTGGAATCTGTCACTATCGCACCCTACCACCAATTCCTCCAGCGGGGTTAAGTTTTCTTCTTCTACCTGTTCCCCAGCTCCTACCCCAGTTCCCAGCTTTTCCGAGTCTGCCAGAGGAAGACAAACACATTTAAAATACTTTATAATCGAGACACGCCCCCAGCGTCTACAACGCACAGAAAGGGTGGAGACAGTATAAGATGAAGGCCAGAAGCGAGAAAGCGAAGGAAGGAAGGAAGGAAGGAAGGAAAGAAGAAAGAAAGAAAGACAACAGTGGTATTTCTGGACTTTTGTCTATAACGGTCACAGGACGTCTGAAACCAGCCCAGCGTTCTGCAGCCACTTAACAAAACGTTGAGGCGCTACGAAGCTAAACATTTGTTTTAGGTGCGTGTTAACCCTTATAGAGCTTCAACTTCCAGTATGCTGCTGTCAGCGGCTTACACTAACAGAAGGCGCGGCTGGAGTTTTCTTACCCGAGGTCCCAGACTCCACACTTTTCCATGGCAACTCTGCCTGCTTGGCGGGATCGAACCGTTTGAAGAAATAGAAGAGAACTCCGAAACACAGGAACACACCACCCAACCCGTCACACATTATGTCCACGTAGTAGCCGGTGGAGTTTCTCACCGACTGATACACGCCTGTTGAACACATCATCATCATCATCATCATCATCATCATCATCATCATCATCATCATCATCAATCAATCAATCAATCAACATCATCATCATCATCAACAATCATCGGCGTTGTAGTCGCTCCCGTTTATACAAACTTCGACCCAAGTGTTTCAGGCAGATCCTAACATCATCACTGCTATCGTTATGGTTGTCATTGTCACTGCAGTTGTTGTATTTTTCTTCGCTCTTGAAGCTGTTGCAGATCATGGAGAGTTTGGTTTCTATCCCACACAACTGCTCTCTCGCTCTCTCCCCGCTCCCTCCCCCTCACTTCCAAAACCAACGCCAGCAGTGTCCCACCCACAATACCGACGACGACGACGACCTACCTTTGGTGTGCGTGTGGCTGCGGAAGACGACGCCGTCCAGCGTGTCCATGCACGTGCGGATCTCGAAGAGAATGACGCCGAGACGGCGACTGTGCAGCGACTCGGAGGCCACGAAGCGGCCGGCCAGAAAGGCGATGGCCAGGTGCGTGAAGGAGATCATGTTGGGGGTGATGAAGTCGAAGACGTTGCTGAACTGCGTCAAAACGTCGAAGTACTCGACCGCCGGCGACACGATGTACTGGCTGGTGTGGTCGTTCATCAGCTGCTTCACGGACAAGTGGCTGCACGACAAACGCACCCAGCAGCGCTAAACGACTGCATGCAGTTTTTGCACTGTCCGACTTGGACTTGACGTGAAAACGACCGCCTGCAGTACAGACTTCCTCTTCCAGTGCATTATTTGCACTTTATTTACAATATCGCTAATTTCACTTCACACTAAACCTTACACTATTCACACAACCATGTATACAGGGGACGTGAAGGGGTTGTTAACTCGGCCTTGATACCGTTTGTTTGAGCTCTGCAAGTGCAGGAATGCTGATGAGTTACTATCAACCTAGTTCATTCGCAACCGGCACTCTGCCAACTATATCGCAACCCCCACACCAACAGTTCAACTCCGGTCCTTCCTGCTTCAAATATTTTAGGAACCCTACTCATCGATCTCTAGCAATCCGTAATCTTCGGCAAACAATGACCGCGTCTCCAAGACCTCGAACAGAAACTCGCTCCAACATGCTCACCTCAAGGGACCTGCCTGTAAGCTCCTTACACCACAAACCAGACCACTGTTCTATTAACGCATACACGTCCTTTTCAAAACAACACATTAACCTGCCACTCGTCGTTCGTTCATTCACTGTCTTCCTCTTTCACGCCTTTCTAATATCCTTCTTTATTCCTCCTCTCTTACTTTCTCTTCCTCGCCCCTCGTTCTGTGGTGTACCAGCCCGATTCTCCAACATTTGAAATTAAACCACCTTTCAAACATCTCTGCACTTTCATTTTTCTCCATCATTAACACAGATATGACGAGCACTAGGAGTGACCAATCATACAGGATCTTTTAGGGGATAAAGGTATGCAAAAGGGAATACATACGTAAACGGCGAGTACAGCTCATCATCCGAAGCGCCCTTGGAGGACTCCACCAAGTTAGTGTTCATGAAGGTGATGTATAGAATCACATCCATCACGCAGTAGTAGCAGAGAAGAATCAAGCCAATGACCTTAAACAGCGACATCTCGTCCCGAATCACTTGAAACCCTGGCAAGGACGGCATGGCGACTATCACTGAGGTTATGCTAATCAAAGAAAAACAAATTTTTTTCTCCTTATCCTCAGCTTACCAAGGCGTCAAACACTTAGCTCGCTCAAGACAACCCTGATTTGCAATAATTTATTCGGCCGCTCTTTCTTTCGGGCGACCTGTGGCGCTGGTTGAACTCTCTCGGTTATTTCAACCTCATTCGCTTCTTGTCGTAAGAGCTGTAAGGTGCCGGGGCTCTCCTCATAAATAGGCCTCACACGGGCAAGTTCGATGCGACCTGCTCCGCCTCATAAGCACGCAGTCGACATGGACACCGCACCCCAGCTCGCCGCAAGGATCTCATGGGGACTGCTGTAAAGCCGACTTGCAAACGAACTGACACGGCAGGCCGCCTGAAAATAAATAAACGCAATGAGTCAATGTAAATTCTCTCCCTCTCTGGATATGTACGCAAGTGTGCGCTCGCTCGCGCGTGCAGTGCCGCGCATACACTTATATGCTTCTTATATGGGTTTGCAAGTGTGCAGTAACAGATGCATGTGCACTCTCTTCGTGACAAAGCTGCAGCTGCCTTATAATATCAAGTAGCTTTCCCTGGGTACTGAATAAACTTTTTCTGTCTTTCAACGACATTAAACTGGGAGACGACTGAATTATCTCGTGTGAGAACAGCCATCTTTATCCCAATTTCTTACTCACTTTGCACATGCACGCACACTCGCGTGTAAGGCATTCTGTGCTTCGAGGGATGAGGGGAGAATCTGTCAGTAAAAACGGATACGTATCTAAATATAGCTCCGAGCGATGAGGGGAGAATCTGTCAGTAAAAACACAGATCTAAAAATAACTCCGAGTAACAATAGGTCTGCTCTTTCTTTGCTTCCCTCTCCTACGTTTCTGCGTGGCATTTACTGACGTCAGACATGTTTACCTTTTTTTTTTTAAATCCTCATATCTGACTTCCCACCACAGCCTCACCAGTGGTTGTTTCAGTAAACACCTCTCTGCGTAATAACATTTTAGTACTCGTCTAAGTATCTTGGTTGAAATCGCTGCAGAAGATGAACAGTGTTTACTCAAATAAAGTCGCATTTGGAGACCGTTTAAGCTACTTACTGCAGACCGTAGATGCGACGAGGCAGCAGTGCCGAGACAATATAGTGAGAGCTACAAAATAACACTCCCCGCTTAAAGATGGAGGGAAGTGGGATCAGATAACGGAGGAAACAGCTTAAAATTTCTTTAGTAGGTGATTCCACGGCCCGATGCAAGCGGCATTTACAGCCTGAACGATCCATCCTGCACGCAAATGACCGTGCTGCTTCTCGCAAGCACTGCCATGTCTTTTTGGTTCCGTGCATGTTCAGAGTCCGTTTACTCTGTGGAACCAACAGGTTCTAAAGTATGGAAAGACTATATAAATGCTCGGGCCAAGCAAACCCTCCTCGCTTTGCTGACTTTCCCAAAGGTGAAAGTGGGTACGCAGTTAGTTGCACGGTATCCGTACAGCACAGCTGTCTTGCGGGGTCAAGAAAACTGTCGTCCAAGTAAGAACACAGCGGTATTCTAAATTTTGTTTTCGGCGAGCTAGTTCTCTAGCCAGCGGGCCACAAGGAGTTTTTTTGATGAACACATTAATATTTTAAAGTCTCTTCGCGAATGAAAACCCAACGCAGCGGACTGCATAAACTGAATACATTTCGCCGATGTTGACAGACAGCGGTACTTCTAATTGATGACTCACTACCATGCATTTCAAAGTTCATCATTTCCCTCACGACATCATGCGCAGCTTCTGCTTCAAGACACAATGCAGCAACATCTCGTGAGTGGAGTGAGGGAGCGAACGTATTGCTGGGTGAGTGACAGTGCGTGCGAGCCACTATAAACGTTTCTCTTTTATTTACGCTATGGTGTTCTTTCAGTTGTGTTGTACTAGGTTCCTGTACAAACTGCACGTAACACGCCAAAGTACGCCCACCCCACCCCGTGAGTCCTTTTTTTTAAAAAACAAAACAAATTGACAAATTTGCTTCTATCACAGTCCC
>SMGT01010087.1:108054-121899 GCA_004794575.1 Lanistes nyassanus
CACGCGCATGCGCGCAAGCACTGTCCGTTTTGTACCACGGTCATTACATACGAGTGGAAACGAATGAAAAGGGGCGGAAAGTATGGAGAAAGACGATATACTGGCAGGGGGTTCCTACTCGCAAAGTTTTACAATGAGACGCCGCAGCTAGGACGCGGTGAGCAGTGAAAATGGATACACGTGTACTTTTGCTGGGGTCGTGCGTCGAGCTCTGGTCACAAAACAGGCGACGAGGTGGGATGAAGGGCGCGGCGTCAGTCCACCTTCTTTCACAAAACCTTTCGCCACGACCCTGTGCAAACGCAGACTGCGAGATCTCCGCCTACGGCTGCAAATGGACCGAGTGTCACCTGATCTGGGTGTGACTGTTCACCTGTGTGTGTGTGTCTCAATCTCACTCCCACAGATACAGATGTTTTTGATGTATTCTTGCACTGAGCGAATGTTTTGTCTTTGCGTTCGTTCACGAGAGGTCGGAATACTTTTCACCATATCTTAAAAAATACTCTAACTGAAAATCTGTGTGGCAAGTAAAAGCAGCTGTCGAAGCAGTTCAGAGACGTTTCATGAGCATTTTATAATCTGAAGCTTTTCATTTAAGTCTGCAGATCCAGATGTAGGCGCCAAACGAGTGCTATTCGCAAAGCCTCTAGCGGCAATAATATTGCACTTCATAAACCAGCTGCACGTTTTAATTTAAGCCTTCTGCACTAGCAGTAAAACGTATCGTTGCACAAACTACTTCCTCGCTCCCTCTTCGCTCGGCCATTTCGGAAGCAGAAGGACAAACGTGCTTCTTCTAGTTCCCATTTCACAGTCAGCGATAACATCAAATGACATTACACGACTGACAACACTAATAAGAAATCGTCTTTGTATCGGGCAGCGAGGGTGGGTCTGGAATAATGTAAGCGTCCAAACATACAATGACACGGAAATCCCACTCTGAACGTGACTTAGATAAACGATGAATGGAAACTGCGGCTATCCGACATCCCGAAACATCTTGGAATGCACGACTCGGACTAAAAAATAAACCAAACCCCCAAATCAAAGCACACAATCCCACGTGCTTAAATTCCTTCTCAACTACTGGCAGAAAATCAGAATTCTGACATTAGTATGTTTTACTCCGCAAGCAGCTGCATGCATATGCGAAAGACTTGTGACAGCAACCTGTTAATAAGGTGCAAACTTTCTGATAAGCGCGCAGACAGATCTCATGGTAACAATTAATGAATAGAAAGATGAACTGTGATAACTCTAGAAAAATTAAAGCTGGTGAAACTATGCCAACGTAAATTCTGAGCGATTAAAAGTAACAGCAAATCCTCTTACCTACCGAGACAGCCCTTGTCAGACGCAGTAAGCCAGCGCGTCACGAGCACCACACAGTATCAACACACTACACGGATGTGACCTTCGCACTCTGAAGTGCCCAGCCACGCAGGCTGGTCATGTGTTGCGCTCTCCTGACAACTGTGCCAAGCAGGTGCCCGTGCTAATGTCATACACCTCTATACATCTAAGCTCATGTTTACTATAGAGTGGAAGCACGCTCTTGCGCTGGGTTGAATGAGCGTTGCGTCTGCCCTCCTGAAGAGCGATCGCAAGGCCCGTGTATTTTACCTGCACCTTTACTTATGGGCAGGAGATAAGGACAGGCATGCAACCCGAACTTGGGACCCGTTTGACGCGTTTCGTCACAAAATGTGAACCTCGCGGTCCGTGCTACACGCACCTGTTCCTCACAAACTGTCGAGCTTTCTCCTGTGACGTCACCTTCCTGGTCGGATCAGCGGTAGTAAACGTGCGTTCACAGATAACAGATAACTAACAACAATGTCCTGGCCAGGCAGGGAGAGTCGTGCACTCTGAAAATCGTGTCCGCCTCTGGAATCTGTCTGTATGGATGTGGTCCCTGTTTGCAGCGCTGGATGTTTTGTCCGATTCCCTCTACATGCTCCAGGCTCCTTCCACTTCCACTTCCTCTTCCCTCCACAAGTTATCTCCCTTTGCCCTCCAACACTCGTAGCGAGAAAACCTTCCAAGCTGACGCAGCACGTTAGAAGCAATAATCATCCAGTCGTCTACCTCTTTCTAATTACATAATTGTCTCATATCTATCTCATAAATCTCATAAAAGCTCCTTCAAACACCATTCGGTTTGCTAACGTCTAATGCGAACTATAAACGTCGAAACTCAGTGACTAAAAGTCATGGTGACAAATACAATAACCCTAAACCTCCAAAGGTCTTCAAGTTAAAACTTTGACTCACGTCATCAATACATTGGTGTAGAAAGGGGAAAAAAGGTGCCACAGTTTAGAAACAAAGGTTAAAATGTCGGGAAACTGTTCTCATTTCTGCTAGTCTAAAAACAATCTGAACAATATCCACCAACTGAGAAATTGCCCCTACCCTCTGGAGGAGGGGGTGGGGGGAGACTTGGAACGGGCATCACGTGCATGTTTCAAATGAGGGTGATCTCACGCAGTGTGAATCCCACTTGTTCCAAACTGTTCAACAAACCTTTCTGAAAGGGATATATAAGCAGCAATTTCTAGGTGGAGAAAAATCAGTATACTCCTGCGGGTATTTTGCTTTAAAGGCCCAGAACCCAATGTGCAAAAGTGCCAGTGCACTGGTCCTCTGGCAGAGACAATAAACCGCTGTCATTTGCGCGCAGCTCGACGAGATCCGAGGTATGATGTGGCTGACATTTTTCCTTCGAGGCTAATGTCCCTTTACATTCGTATTCCATATAGCACTGGGGTTTCGCTTTATAAAAATTCCAAACGTTCGTTCATTAGCATTACTCAGCATTTTACTCATCGACCACGCTTCCTGCATCCGCTGCTGGCATCCGCCTGAACTTTGCCAGCAATCAGATGCTGCAGTTGTCTGACAGCGCAGACGAGCACTTTTCCGTTCCCCCCCCCCAGCCCCCCACCCCCTCATTGAAAGATGGAACTGTTTATTGCCGAGTGTAAACAATCCCTCGCTGAAAATCTGCTTCCACTACTCTTTTTAAAAAACAGACCAAAACGGAAAGAAAGGAATTAGAAAAAAGAAAAAGAAACAAAAGCAAAGAAAAGAAAAAGAAAGAAATAAGAAAAGGAAAAAAAGAAAGAAATCGGAAACAAACAAACAAACTCAAAAAAGAAAGAATCGTAACCAGGTAAATGATGAGAAAAACTTCCTTCAAGGATTCAAATATCACTCGACCAGTGTCTATGTCATCAAGTCTCACCTAATCTGTGACCCATATGTGCTATCCCCCACCCCCATACAAAGACGCCTAACCAAAGAAACCTCGATCGATCAAATACTGACATCTTCAAATACTAAACATCTGTATCCCTGAGCAAAAAAAAAAGGGGGTAAAGAAATTAAAGCGTATCATGTATTTCTGGGGTGGTGGTGGGGGGGGAGTCTCTCTACAGCGTTAAACAAGGTCCCTGGTTAAACTAAGGCACGCAGCACAACGTCTGATATGTCAACATCCGTGATCCATCTGCAAGCCTTCGTCGAACGAAACAAAGACGATTAGTTCCTTTCTTTCGACCCTCTCTTTGCTACGCGTTTGGGTACGGTAAGCTCCCTTGGTCGCATGCGTCTGCATACGATTATGTTGGGCGTTTCAACTACTTCCTGTTGGAGTGATAAAGACAAATAACTTTATAGACATGTTTGGTCATGCTTGAAGAATTACCCCAACACCCACGTACACGAAGCTTGTCAGCAGCCGACAATTGCACTTAAAGTCACATTAAATTCGGCAAAATTGCAGCCGCGACCGCAGGCTCGGGTTACCGACTTTAACTCGCTGGGGGGGGGGGGGGGCGGAGGCACTGGTGCGCCCGCTGCTTGACAGCATGCAAGAAAATAAAATGTAGACAGGTACAGTGGTTCTATGGACCTACATAACTGTATGCAGGTGCACCAAGTGCGTGCACAAGCTCGATCGAGCTAACCCAAGAAATCTACCACCCCTCCCGGCCCGATCTTCTCCACCCATCACCATTCACCCAACCACCCCACCTGCACCTACTCTAACGGCTTGAGAAGTCCAAGTGATCGGAAAAGTATGAGGGTCACCAGTCAATACCAAAAGTATGCCACGCTTGAAATCACGCCAGGGTCATCCACAAGAAAATACGGTTCATGAAACGTACGAAGGTGGCCACTCAGGATGAAGAGGAAACACGAACCAGGAAGCGCGCGCATTTCTTCGCCGGTGGGCAACACGCGCAGCCAGGCGCGCAAAAACCCAACGGACCAGACCCGCGGGACGTCCACGTCTACACTCCCAGTATGCTCCCTATGGCCATTTTCAATAACGCATGAAAACTACTCTTGCTGGATGTAAAACTAATATTAAACGTCATACCACATGTCTTCCTTTGTGCATGTTCACATACAGGGGCGGATCATGGTTCCCATGGGAAGTGGGAGGGAGGGGGCGGACAAAATCCCCATAAAAGTCTGTATACACCTGAGCGCCAATAAGGACTGGTCGAATGTAAGTTGGCCGTTTCTAACTCCTGACACAAAGTCATAATATAACGCCCACCTCTCTCTCTCTCTCGCTCTCTGCGAAACATGCCCCCCACCCAAGGACTCCTATATCATAGTAGTCCTTGCCCCCACCATATAATCCGCCCATGCATTACGAAGTTCTATAATTAATCAGAAGAACTGTTTAACTTCACAACGGTGGGGAATGTTCCAATAACACATGTACAAGTTTTTGTAATCTGCGAGTGCCATGTACGTTATTACGTGCGTTCTACAAACACAAATCACTGATCAAATCGGATACTCGGGGCGAGTCCAAGACAGCGTACTGTCACAGACCTCTGGGCGGATAGGCCGGGTGACATATTACAGGTTACGACATGAAGACTTTACTGCAACTATCACAAGGATTTTCTGAACCATGCAAGCGCCCGTCTTTGTTGGATGAACGTGAGCATTTTGTACATACTGGGCAAATTGGGACACACATTCATCCAGTTAACCACAATTATGAAAGGCTCCTGGGGTGTGGGGTGGCCCCATGTGGTCTATAACCTTGGGGATTTTTAAATTAAATATCTTCATTTGTGAGTGGTGGAAATGCTTATCTTCTGTTACTTCAAAAGTTTAATACAATGCCAGGTCACAAAAACACACAAGCCTGTTTCTCGATGGCATTTTCACTCTCATCTAGTACGAAAATAAATCCCAGTTTTATGAAACCCCATTCCGTATTTGTTACTTTTTGAAAGCCAACTGAAACGTGTGAGGTGCATCACAAATAACAGAAAGAAGTCTGTGACTTACAAACAGTTACAAAAGCTACAATATGCCTAATCTAAAATTGTATTTCAGTTTTCAATGTTCTTTTTTTCTAAATTTGCTCCTCTCAGTTTCCAGAACACTACAGGTGCAAGTTCTGAATGTCTTTATAATGAAAAATAAATCCAAAACAAACATTCAAACAAAATCAAAGAGCTCAGATGTTGTTTGTGAATTGGTTGCAGGAAAGTGCAGTTCATCTTGAGAAACAATTAGAACACTGTGAGGGTTTCAAATATCACCATACCTGACAAGCGACAAAAGTGAATGTGTACAGGCTGCGCATCAATTATATTTAGCATCCAGTCAAAGAAAGGACAAAGCTGAAAGTCAGCTGCAGCTGTTTCCAAAACAGAAGCCTTTGTCAACATGCTTCCTGCAGTCAACAGCTGTGCAGCATCCACAGCAGCTCTGATTCTCTAAGCTTAAATCAAACCTGCACAGGGTGGTGATCTGTGCACAAAGTTTCACTGGCTTTTGGTGATCTTACGTGTGAACTAAAGTTTTAACACAGAAATGACAAGAGGCCACTCACAATGCCAGCTGTTATTTTTACCTCAATTTTGTCTTTAAATACATTGAGACTGCTCCTCTAAATATTTATTACTATTTACATGACATGAACTAAGCTGATTTGCATGCAGAGGGATACATAAACACTGATATTAAAAATATACCCCTTTTTAGTATTGAAACCTTGAATGGTGTCTACAAATTTCACTGTTAGTGTTCCTTGCACCATCTGTGCTGCAGTATTTCAAACCAGTTTCATCCTTTTTAAAATTAAAGCCTTGAATACAATCTACGTTTCATTGTCATTTATCCTTGCAGTGTTTACGCTGAAGTGCTTCAGCCCCAGTGCCTAGTGCTGAAATTTCCTTAACATTACGATGGCCTTCATATTTTATATAAGCTATGAAGTTTTGAGACCTCAACAATGCATGCAAAGATAACTTGAGGCTTATAAAACAAAAATTAACATGAGTTTTATGAACAGGCCAAAACGTTGCTTGTTTTCTCTTTCAAAGGACAACCTACATATTATAGTCAAATCATTTGTCTGAAGACCAAGGTAAAGTCAATTTTTAAAACATGAATACAGGGCATACATTTTGAGTAGCCTGCCTCGTAGTAACGACCACTATCATGACTTCTTTAGAAAAGGTCCTCAAAATGACACCAAGACAAAATGGTACAGCACGAGCTCACTCTCTTAGTGCACAAATCTCATACCAACAATAATGCAGACAGCAACAATATTGAAAGTGATAACCTAATAAATCTTAAAACTTACACAAAAATCATGGCAGCATCATTTCCAGCACATTATGATCATTTAATCTCCCACATACACATAAGTATTTTTGTTTTTTGTCATTTTACCCTCTTTTCCTCATCTTTTCGTGAGAACTTCCACTGCTGTGCTTCCGTTCAAATCAAATATGAACCGACTCGGAATCTGAAGATCAGGGTATCAGTTAACATAAACTGGATTGGTTATCAAACCTATAATGGTACTGAAAATGTAAATAAGCCTTGCAAGTTGCATCATCAACATCAGGCATTTTTATATCTCTCATTCTATTGCGCTGTCACCTGACCTCTATTTTGTCAGTTTCACCCCCTCCCACTTCTCCATTCCTTTCTCTGTCTTACAGCAGTGGTCCCACTCTCACTCACCAACAACTCCACACCTTCTATTATGCATACAAGAACGCACAGAGATGACACCATGCTTGCATGTGTTGGTTGTTGGTTGGTTCTTCTGTTTAATGTGAAGTCAGCAACGATGGTTACATCATGACAAGGGAAGAACTTGAAAGACTGCCAGAAAAAAGGAAAGAGGGGAGGAAACCAGAGTGCCTGCAGACAGCCCCGACAACCAACCCTGTAAACAGGCAACACATGCAGAGAAAGTACATGTCAGACATGATCGAGTTCTGAACCCATGATTCTCAATCTGTCTCGGTGTATGCTACAGGCAGCTAGCCCATGCTTGTGTTTATGTTCCCACAAAATGTTTTAGGTGATCAGGTCCTAGGTTGTATTTTCTCAGTATTGTCAAAGTTCCAAGTTCAATAATTACAACTTATAATCCAATATGCTACTGACAGACAACATGATCCATGACATCCAGCCACAAATTCATGCTCACCAAAAATAGTTGTGAAGGGACTGTAAATGAAATACATTACTGCTAGTATTACTAAATAACTGAACACTCTGCTGTGCTATATCATTCTCTTTGCTTTGCTGTTGTTTTGTTTTGTTAAGAAAATGTGTGTGGTGAGGGCTGGTGCATGTGTAAGAACTGATGCATTATTAAGGGATTACAGAAAAAAATCAGATTGGATATCCTGAATAAATCACAAAAATCTACGGATTTTCAGTTGTAAATGTAATCAAAATTGTGGACAACAATAATTTGCAGTGTGCAACTGACAGTAGCATAAACTAAACCACAAGGCACATGTGCCGATGTGGAATTCATTTACGCAACAGTACAGACTTTGTTTTTAGCGCAATATGCAGGACTTTTACTTTTCCAAGAACAGCAGAATTGCATGGGTCTTCTGGAAATTCTATCAACGCTATTTTGAATGTTGTGCTTTGTGTGATAGTTATACGCTATAAGCATATTTATGTACGAGTGACATCCAGTTCATGCCTCGAACATGTTGAGCGATCGAGGAACCTCTGACCCCTCAGTGTCTGATCGCAGAAAGCTCTCATCACCAAAGACAGGTGCAACATATTTTATCGGTTAATCATAAAATGAATATTTACCTAGAATTATCACATAACATCTACTTACCCATCTGTTCAAATGTGACGGGAAACCCGCGTGTGAAAGAAACATTCCACGCTGCTGTCAGTTGTGACCTTCACCTCCAATTCTGAGAAAACACCTTACAGGATGGGAAGTAATTTTTTTTTTTAAGACACTAACAGAGCGTTCAAATTCTCAAACGTAGAGTTCTCATTAAATATGGTATGCAGGGTCTCTCAAAGGCACATGTTGTTCGCAGCGCAGAACACAGACATTTTATATCAAGCAGACGATGTGCGTAGTGACAGCATCTGGCTTAGGTCCGTGATCTGGCCACACGCCCTCAGTGCCTTCGGGAACTATCGACTTTGCTCGGCTGCTTTCGGGCTTTCCCTACTGGCTCATGACGTCAGCTATCGCCCCATGTGTAGGTTGGCTCCCGGTTACGTTGCGCAAAGTTGCCGGTGTTGTGAGAATAGTTATCCGACTATCCGGGAGACTTAGTGCACATGCCCTCTTCACGTATATGTAGTTCATTGAAGTTTTTCGGTTCTCCGCAGTATATTTACTGAGTTTTAATTGTTAAAACACTGATCTAGAATTCTTAAACGTATGTCTGTCAACTGTCTGCAAAGTCTAATCGATCCATTTGCCCATTTTGTTCCTTGACTTTAAATACACACAAAATGCTATAGTTGTCGCATGGGATCCGTGCATTTCAGTACGCTAGCTGTCGTCAATATTTTATTTGCTGATAATCTTTAAATTTAATATTGAAGTATTTTAGTTTGCTGTGGTAACAAACGTTTGATTTATTTTACTTAATTTCCCCTTAGTTATTTTTTCGTTGCCTATATAATCACACAGGCATGCCTTGACTCACACACAGTGAATATATATATATAGAGAGAGAGAGAGCCCACCGGATGTCACATGTCACTCCTAGGTTGTCACCTGTCACTCCTAGTTTAGCCTGTTTGCCCTTCCCTCTCTTGACACCTGGTAGGTGGGCGCTACGTCATTAGTCATCGCAGTTGCCCTGCTCCACATAGGCTGGCCAGAACTGGTTTAAACTAGAATAAGGTGGTACCCGTGAACACTGAGCGTGGTGGGCGCATGGTACTTAAGCAGGCAAAATGTGAGACTGGGAGATACTCGGACACAGGACACGGAGAGAGAATTAATGTAGGAAGACCAAAAGAAGCGGACACGTGTAGACCCACGGACCTCTGCCCCTCGCCATCTTAGCCAGGACGTCGTAGGAGCCGCAGCTAGTTATCACGCTAAATACACGAAGTATTTTGCGACACGTCTACGTAACAGACGAGTAAGTGACTGCTGGATGTGCCTTATAAGTTAAGGACTGCTCTTGGCATAAACTTATCTTAGAGTCTGGGACTGGGGTTGATTTAGGATAGGTGGTTTTATCCTGCCGGAGACATGAGAGATCATAAGCTAGAGGCCGGGCGTACGTCAAGAGGAGTTTGAGGGAAGTGCTGGTCGTTGCGTTTGCGTTGTCACAAACTTCGTGGTTGGGTCATCGTACAGCTTTAGAGCTGTGTATTGTGGTAAAGCAGTTGTTTTAGTAGTGACAAGAGTAGGTACTCTGTTGTCGTCACTTACTGTATTTGTGTATGGAGCGGGATCATAGGCCGTTTTGCAGTTTGATTTCCCCTCTGGAGTTTATCTTCGTTGTCTGATTCCTCGTGGTATGACATAATCAGGCAGCGTCTTACCCTAGACACGAGCACGGTGATTCTTTGTAAATAATATGTAGATATCTTTGATGCTGTCGAGTCAGTGTTTGAAATATATGTTGAATAACGGTTCGCTGCAGTTATGTCTTTTACGAGGGTGGGGGCTCTGAGCAAGAACTGTTTTGCCTGTGTGAGACTGAGCGAACGTGTCAGAGTATGAGAATCTTCTCCCTGGGTAGATTTCTCTAGTTATTCACATAATTTCATAGCGTCGTCGCCCTTTGGTGTAGAAACCATTGACTTGAGGCAGTAAAGGTTTTGGTGACGATTGCTCAATTAAGTCTACATTTACGAGCCACCATAAAAGTTTGTTCAGTTATTCTGGAGAAGCCCAGGGCTGGGTTGCATGAGCGTTCGTAGCTGTTTTTTGCGATCAGAAGAGTGGTCGTATAAGGCCCGTTTGCCTTGTGTATTTTACAGGTTTACGTATGAACAGGAGATAACGTTAATGCAAGCAACCCCTGGTCCATTTGTGGATCAAAGCTAGGGGCGGAATAGTGGTATACGGTTACGGTATCAATGTATCATGTGGTGGCGGTTGCAGGAGTGGGAATCGAACAGCGAACGCTATAAAGCAAAAGTATGCTTTGGTCGATCTATGGTTGCATCAAGTTTGTGATGTGAACACAAGGCGAATGACCACTATATAGTGCCTGGAAGGGGAGTAATGCAGCCCGGGACAGGTCTGCCTGTCCCCTTCCACACCCCGACAGAAAGGAACGGCAGCGCGTTCCCCCACCCCACCCACACAACCAACATACATGCAAGTGCAAGGCGTGGCAGGAGCAGAGAACAAAGAATGACTGATTTTGTATGGCTTCTGGGGTTAGGACAGCGCGCCTTTAAACACTGTGCAGTCAACCAAGGAAAGCGTTATGGCTCGAAGGATAAGGTCGTAAAGTGTATGTAGTCTGGCCAGTGCTCCAGCCACCACCACAAAGTAACTGAATTTATATTCAGTTACTGTGCGTAAAGTTCACCTAAAGGGCGAACTGGTTAACACCTCCTCCCCACTCCCTCATGCATTCCCTTTTATTACAAGTATTTTAGTCCTGCCCAATAGTTTAATAACATTCTGTAAGCTTGCAAGCCACGTGCATCCAGGTCCAATCTTTCATTGTACATGTGCCGTACGTGGTGTGTATGGATTGCCGACGGTGGCTCTAGTTAACAACCACGTTTAAAACCGCCAAGGACACTTGCAGCAGCCTAGCTCCGTGCCTGCAAAAATGCAGCTCACGCTTCTTCAGCGACAGTTCTGATCGATAGTATCGGATTAATTTTACGTTAAATGTATACGTGTTTGATAATCACACTTGTGCTCCCTTCCGCCGCCCCCACCCCCCCCCAAACCCCAAACCAAAAAATTTCAGACGTTTCATATTTGGAGAACCAAGCTAAGACTGCTTTTCTGTGCTTGACATAGCTGCATGGAGAGGTACCTAGTAATGAACCATACAAATGCAGATCATCCCATTATGGAGATAACGCAGAGAGTCCCTATGGATACCAGTGTAACGTTATGTACATACCAGTTACAGAAAGTGCATGCGTGACAGAACCATGAAACGATTCCCCCACATTCTTACTAGAGACTCACTCAAGACTCTCCTGAATAAGCATCCAAGACTATAAAACGTCGATTACAAGCAAAATTTGTATATTTCATTATAGCACCCGAGCATGTCAAATGCATCAAATATGTGCAATTCTACAGGAACAAGCGCCATTATCACATCACATCAAGGTAAATATAGCAGAATCCATTTTTTATATTTAAAAAATTTACAACATGCAAAACTTTACGTAAAATAAGTTTCCAGTTAATCTAAATATTGCATATGACAAGATCCTGAGCACTTAGCCAAATTGTAAGAAAACAAAAAGCCATCAGGATATTCTCTTTTCACCATTTTTTTTATTGGTGTCCGTGCTGCTTGTACCTTGTCCTGCTTGTGTTACGCCAACTCTAAAGGGGTAATGCCCAATAAGTCTGACGCTTTTCCATAGCACAATGCCCTCTTTCTTACAACACATTATGTCCTAGCTACAGTAACTTGCATTTTATTTGGGCTATACACATAAAAAAAAACAACAAAATCACACAGCAATGCTGTTCTCTGGCAAATTAATATCAAGGGATGCAAGTTAGAAGTGACTTGTCACAAAACATTTGCTAATGTGAAACACATCTTTAAAGTATTTCTACTTACCCTTCGTCAGATACATAATTTGTAAAAAAAAATCACAGTCCTTGCTAAACATATTTTTAACAAAATGATCTAACCAGAAGGCCACACCAATGTAAGGAAATATCTATCTTTAAAATCTTGACTATATATAAAATTAAATAAAACATAAATCTATATAAAATCTGCAATTGTTGAAATTGGCAGTTTGTATAAAATGATGAACGATATAGGTCACCTTTCCTAACCCTTCCCTATCACTACCCAAACCTGTTTCACAAAATCTCAGCAAATCACTGTTTCCTGTTTGCAGAAACATCGCCGTTCTCACCTGGGCATAAAGAGGTCAGAACCATAGCATCATAGTATAATGCACTGGCAAGCCTCATCAGGATGTTTTCAATGCTATTATTTTCTACCCTCTTCTATTTTACAGACCAGCGTATGAGGTCAGGGTTTTGATCTCTTACAAATGACCTTTGTCTGAAAATGGCAAAAAAATATGGCTTTTAATGATGTTTGCTTTTTATATGCTTGTAGCAAAAGCATTACTACAAAAGAAACATAACTACACATTATAGTTAGAACCGCATCAAAAAGCAAACAACAAAAACTAAACCAGTATACTGAAGAAAACAAAAGCAGATTAATACTTATACTGTATTAACGAAGACAGCCATCGCCACAAAATTATTTTTTTCCCAAATGAGTTCTGCCCCAGCCCAGACATGCGCAGACCACTATTCATCCTGTTTAGTGCAAGGACACAGGCTTGAACATACATGAAAACAGAAGCCCTACCTAATACCACACCCTAACCTATGGGTTTGGAACCTGCGACATAAACATGAAACCCAATTTCTTTACCAACTCAGCTACAAATCACTACGGATTGGGGTCTTCACTTAACTATAAGAAGTCACAGTGTGTAGAGGTCATGGCTTGACCTATAATTATGTGTTGTGGTTATCAACTGGCATTTGATACGCTGTGCATGTGCACCTGGGTTGTGGCAGAAACCGTTTGGGGAAAAGATTTCGCTTCCTGGGTTTGTTTCCCCCCTGGTTCTGAAGCATCATCGAAGTCTTTAAAAAACAGAACGCACACACTTTCATCATAGTTATTCAAAAACATAAGGACAATCTTAAAAATGTAATTAGTCCAAAAAGTTATCATCTGCCTACCGTTACATCAGCTTGACACTTTGAGAAAACTTGAGGGATGGTGTCTCTCATGAACCATCACGGTCAATCAGTCATGCCTTTTAAAGGCTTTTGAGGGAAGCTTTTAAAGCAAAGGTCTATGAATGGCGAAAGCAGGGAGGTACAGAGCTCGGCGAGAAAAAAAAAAGGTATGCAGCTGCCAACACAGTGCAGCTGACACCACCGCCAGCAGAAATACTGTGGTACCAGGCTCACAGGAGAAGACCACTGCTGCCCCGCGCAGATAAAACTGGCAGTTGACAGACTGTACATGCACCTTGCAATAGCAGGAAACAACACTCCTGCTCCACATGGGAACGAAAGCAGTGACAACTTGCTAGCATGGACAGAACTTATAGACCCCAGCATGCTAATATTTTCTGAGTTGCTAAAGGAGGAAAAATAACAAAGCATTCCCATATAGTGCAATTTCCTCAAAGGGCTCAACGAACTTTTACACAAACTAGCAAAGTAATCAAAATACAAAAGAGTTACACTCACACAAGTTGTGACAACACGCAAGCACACGGAGACACACCACAGACACCCATCCTCACTCTCTCTCTCTCTCCCCCCCCCCCCCC
>SMGT01010087.1:121913-142102 GCA_004794575.1 Lanistes nyassanus
CCCCCCCCCCCAGTCATGGCACGGTGTCTGCATTACCAACAAGCTCAGTGAAATCAGATGGAAATTGAAATGCAAAATGAAAGAGATAGGTGTTTAGCTTGCTTTAAATGAAGCAACCGAAGGAGCATTCCTAAGTGTATCTGGCACTGGCAGCCAGTTCCAGACATTAGGGGCTGCAAAACTAAAAGAACACTGGCTGCTGACCAAAACCTCTGAGTTCGGGTTTTGAGACCATAAGAAGTTTTTTCAGAGGAAGACCCGAGTTGAGCTGGACCTGAGATGGTAGGACTACTTAGGGAATAGGGGCAGACCAGTCTCAAAGAACACTGTGTGAATTCAGTTGCACATGTAGTGCTGCATGTCCAAGTGTCAACAGGGCAAGGAGAGAGAGAGAGACTCAGAGAGGGGGAGGGAGGTGGGGGAGCGACTAAGATGGGATTATGGTGAATTCAGAACTATGTGTAAATGGTAAGGGTTGCATGTATGGTGGAGGAGGGTGTGTGTGTGTGTGGAATAATAGATTAGTACTAGCAAGGTACTGGCAGCGCTAGACACACCCGTATGCTGACGTATGCAACCAAGGGAGCCTACCGTACCCAAACACGTAGCAAAGAGAGAGTCGAAAGTAAGGAACATGGTATGCAACCAAGGGAGCCTACCGTACCCAAACACGTAGCAAAGAGAGAGTCGAAAGTAAGGAACATGGAAGATCTGCCCTGTTCCTTACTTTCGACTCTCTCTTTGCTACGTGTTTGGGTACGGTAGGCTCCCTTGGTTGCATACGTCAGCATACGGGTGTGTCTAGCACTGCCAGTACCTTGTTGGGATTATCGTTTGATGATTTATAGCGCTCTGTCCTCATTTGTTCTTTATTAATTAGTACTAGCAATAGAAATGCAAATGCTACCCATCTTTTGTAAATATGAAAGTATTTCGTTTGGAGGGGTATGTGTAATCACTTCTAAGATACTAGTAGCCAATAATTAGCAAGGGACTGATAGTGAACAGGAGATAGAGGCTGAGGGGAGGGGGATGGAGCAAAGGGGGGAGGGGGCAAAGGGGGAAGGACGCGACTCTAATTTTTAAATGTAAGCAGGCAGTTGTAGTGAAAAGTATATGACACCTAACAATGCAGCATACAGTTTGAAACTGCACATTCAGGAAAGGTTATTGTGTTTCAAACATTTCTACTACACTGTTAAAGTTCAGCTTCAAGTTTCATATTATTTACAGTTGGAAAGTTGCGAAAAAGTAGTAAACTAATTTTTTTAGAGAGAACTACAAATTTTTTTGAAGTTGTGATACAGTAGTGAACTATAATTGTTCAGCAGCGAACACAACCCTGAAAATAAATGACTGATGGTATAACAGTAGCAGGAATATTAGGGCTCAAACAAAGGTTTAACAAAATGCTGTAATATTCACCATAAAAGATTACTCGTAAAATGAGCTTGTTTTAAAGGGTTCAAACGAAACCGTTAAAGTTACCATCAGTTTTGGACAAGGCATCGCTTGAGGGATAACGAACGCATGTTTAGCATAGGAAAACGGCTAAGGCAGCTTTGCACAAAGAATTGTCTCCAGCAAGCGGCCGACTCTGTTGACAACATTTCTTCCATTCAGGTGGGTGATGGAAATAAAGCACCTCTTCATGAGGCTTGCAGAATTGGAGTGGTTTCTGTTACTGAATTCGAATCCACATCTCTCTGAAAAAAAGGCAATGTTACAGATTAAACTAGCTGAAGCCAGTTGTCAAGAGATTCTTTGTGGTCTACTCTTTCAAAATGTGTACACAACCATTCTGCAACGCTCTTGAGCATTAAACATCGTTGCTGAATGCTCGGCATTGCTTTATTTTTATTGTAAGAAAGGAGTCTTTCTACTGTATGCTTTATACTAGTACCTGCCCTATATTCAAATGAACCTGTACAACAATAAAATGACTCTAAATGATGTCAGACCCAATCAGCACCATAAAGAACACAAACACAACCAAAATAAGTCATGTGCATTTGTACTCATGTCACACTTATTACTCAAACTCCCAATTTAATCATGAGATACATTGCTACCAAAATTTTTCTTCACATTGTTGGATTCTAGATGTTTCAGCTAAATCTTTTCAAATGCTTCGATTCTGGCAGACATGGCCCAGTTTTCCCCTCCTCCATTCCACCAGGTCCCAACAGCTTTTTTTTTTTTAAGAAAGATTACAAAGCAAATATTTATTGTCCATTACGTAGTGCAGATTCTTCATGAACAGCAAGGCTTTAACACAGGCCTCACCCCTCACCAGTAAAACTCAGATGAACAAACAGTAACATTGAACTGAAACATACTACCAACAAAATTCAGACATATCAAAATACACATTCTGAACAAATAATACTTGAACATATCACAAAGATTTAGAGTTCTTCTTACCTTTTTACAGAAACCACATTTGACAACAGTGCAGATGAGGCAGACAATTAGAATGAGGACTCCAGCACTGATAAGGCCATACTGAACACCCTCTGCAATTTTCATAGGTGTCAGCACCTGACTTTGGAAATCACTGGCAGACTTGTCATCGATCACTGCACTCTGTTGGGGGAACAAATCAAACAACAGCTGCTCTGGTAGGGTGCCCCAGCAATTTATCTTTTAAACGGAACCTATCAAAAGTGCTGTTACCTTTACAACAACGCATAGGACCTTAAACAAAAATTCTGGAAAGCAAAAGCATGCATGCACACATTAAACCTTGTACTGCTATTTTGCAACCCAGCTTTGAGGCATGTAAACTCACCTCATTTAACCAAAGTATGGGAAGGACAATGTAATCATGGATGTTTCGAACATCACTGAAAGAGAAGGCACAGACATCCAAATATCAAACAGAAAATCCTTGGCAAAGGGGGACTGCCCATCTAAAACCATGCCCTTTCCCTTACGCACACTAAACAGCAGCAAAATTTGTATTCTTTTCTCAGGAATTTATGCAAGCAACGACATATACAAGGCCTAATTCTACCCCTGATCTAGTGGTGAACCCAACAGGTATTTACGACCACCATTGTTTATGAGAACAAATAAAGCTCTCAGTATGTTATTCAAAAAGTAGCTAAATGAAACAACTAGCCAAGCAGCCATAAGAATATACATGTAAGTAAACGTACATGATGGTGGAAATGTTGTGGATGTAGGCATTTATTTGGAGACGCTTTGCAACATTCATAACGACGCCAGTCATCTGCAACAGTAGAAGGTGAAATCCTGCACTCATAATTTTTACTTAAGCCAATATAGCAGACTTACAAATTATACAATAAGCTATTTAAGTAAACAAGTGAATGGTGCTTAACTTCACACAGCGAAAACAAGACAACTGAGTCAAGCTACAAAAAGAAACAAACAAGTTTTGCATCCATCATGAAGAAAGGTACTGTCTTGAAACATTGATTTCTGTTTGCGTTGTATCTGGCTCCGTCTCCTTATTTTTATCCCTAGTTATCATCCAAGCATCAATCCTCATTTATTTTATTTAGTACTCAAATGCAAACTGAAGTGGATTCAAACAGCTATCTTTATATACAGTGGATCACTGAGCTTATGTGTAGTTACAAGCATTTAGTGTGTAAGCATAGTATGCAAGTAAACATGCATTTCCTTTCATACTCTTTCAGTCCATACTATGGTCAGAAAGGGCTGCTCATTTAATGATACTTTGTGTTTTTAGTAAACAAAACAATTCGTAGGAAACTATCAATAAGCATGCAAGTCATAACAAATGAATAATTCATAAGGAACTATCAATACACAAATGCTAACCAAACAATAACTCATAGAACTCAGATCAATAAACAAGTGCCATGTAGCTCTAACAACCGTCTTAAAAAAGATAACTTAATGACAATTTACTGGCTCTATATCGACGATACTTTGATGTTCTTCTTGCACTGGGTGCAGTCCATCAACCCGGTTCTGGACGGTTTCGTCTCCATAAAGAAAATGTGGCAAAGAAAAGATAATGGGTGCACCTGGAAAGATAACAAAAAAGGATTTTCTTTGTCACAAAACTTTCTTTAATCGACATGTTTTAACACGAAAAAAGGTCTGTGAATCTTTGCTTTTCCCCCCTCAACTATTGAGATTTGCCGGGTTTTAAAATATTCTATAATTCTGTCCAGATTTATCTGCTGCATAATGGAAAAGTTTTGGGTATTGTTCTTCTGGAGCTGTTCTGTCTTCTGATAACCAGCACCTGGACCATTTGTTCCACACAGTGGAACTTAAAGGTCCTGGAACACAAAGTCGTCAAAGCAAAAACATACACCAATCCTCCTAAAATGCTAAATACAGGTATTTATCATAGTAACAATTAAGTTTCTCACTATATGCTCGCATTCAGTGAATAACAGATCTCACAGGTTTTACTATGACCGTGTCTACTGTGGACAATTGAGATTTGTTAGGTTTTAAAATATTTTACAATTCTGTCCAGATTTATCTGCTGCATAATGGGAAAGTTATAAAATGCATGTGAATCAGCGCCTTCCCATGTTCTCACAGCCGACTCTGTAGAACAGGATAACATGAGAGACGCGATGTCAGCAAAAGGAAAGGCAGTCGTTTCTTTTCTGCGGAGTCACCTTGTTACATCACCTGCTGGCCACGATATTTCCTCCAGCAACGTAGCAGAAGAAAAAAGTCTTACATTTACATGGGTGCTACTCAGAATTTGTCAAAAACCTGAAAGGTGAGGGTCCAGGGGCTGTTAGGTGCCTGGCAGGGTACAGGGGTGGGTGTAAGCGGGTGTGAAAACTCGGATCGGATACCAGCTGGCTATCCCAAAGTTAGTCTCTTGCTTACCAGCCGGGTATCCCAGAGCTAGTCTCTTGCTTCTCAAATTTCCCAAACCGGCAGTGCTGACAAAATCAATTATCAAATACCGGCAATCCAGCTCCTAGGGAGCAGAGTAGCACCCATGGATTTATAGATTACAGGAGCATGTTTTCTTGATATTATGAAGAGTTTCGCAAAAAATGCATTCACAACAAACCAGTTTGTAATACATAGTAAAAGACAGCTGTTGCATGTACTCGTTATTTTGTGTCCGAGTACCTTTAATAAAGAAATTCTCCCTTTATCAGTGGTCCTTAAGTAAGAAATTTTAACCACATTTAAGATGCCACGAAAGGTAAAGTATATCAACAAATAACTACAGTATTCAAATCTGCTTCAAAGCATATCAACAAATAACCAAACCATACAAATTTACTTCTAAAATCTTTTTAAAAAAAAAAAAGGCAACAAGGACACCTTGCTCACCGCGTTGACAAGCAGAGCCATTTAGAAGGCCACCTGGTAAACAGTTCTCAGGCGGTGTACAGAAACCCCTATTGTCTGGGTTCACAGTCACATTGGCGAAGACCCTTGGAGGTACCACAAACCGATCCAGATCAATGTCCTTCAGTTCATACTCATTTGCGTAGTGAATTTCCAAGGATCTGCAACAAACAGCCAAATTAAAACAAATCTTCTTTGGAGTTTCCCACAGACCAAAACGTTTAGGGGCCACTTCCGTAAACTTTTTCTGCAGTTCTTATGTCTTTCTGGATATTATTATTAAAAGTTCTTTATGCATTATTTTCTACAAATTTTGGTTGTCATGGACATCCTTAACTTTTTACGCACCCAAAGCCCAATCTGCTTTATTTACACAAATATGTATGCTATGGCACACTCTTTTTTTTTTAAAAATTGAAAACCAGCAATAAAGATCAAACTATAAAATACTATGTATCAAACAATTTGTGGTATGCTTCCAATCATACAGTATCTAAGATTTGTAATAGTTTTGTCAGCATGCTGTATCTTCATGGTCAAAATACATTTGTTTGTTTGTAGCTTGGTGAAAAAGATTGCTGGAGGTTTTCTTTTAAAGGATCCCAGAAGAAATTCACCTGGTCCAGACGTGATGTTACTTGCATCATACAAATGTGCGGTGACTCACAATGTCCTGCCCTCATACTTGTTATTTTGCTATTTAAAAAAAAGGAAATTGCATTCTGGATCTAATTCTTCTTCCTTCCCTTTGCATGATAATGCAACCTACCTACAAATATCTGAGGAGAAGAGGTAGTGAGGTTTGGAGGTGTCAACAAATGGAGGATACTGTGTTCCATCTGAACAGAAAACCGAAACAAACATTCATATTCATCTGCATAAAAATTTGCTGGACTCAAAAATGCATATCTGTTAAAAAAAAAACCCCAGATTTTCTCCATTTCTATTGCAGGAGTGCCAGTGACCTAGAAAACCACACTAGTACATGGGGAAGGACTATTCACAGCCTGTACTTTTCAATAATCTGTGGGAAAACCTCTTACTTCGAACATTTCATGATACTGCAAACTGCACTGCTATATGCTGTTAATAAAAGACTGGAGACATGACGAGGTGCTTATACTATAGCAGCTAAACTTATTACCAGGTCTATTGGGGTGCTCACTAAGGACAGAAAAACAGTTATACCTGATCCATTTATCATGTTGGCAATGTCACTTGTCCAGAAGTTCAGTGTTCTGAAAGAAGTGACAGCATAAAGGCAGAAATTACATAAGATTTCTTCAGTTTCTTTAAATTTTAAGGTAGAAACTTCAAAATTGGCCCACAGATATAAAGAAGGCAAGCTCAGAGAGAGAAATCCAAGACAAGATCAATATAGTCCACAACTGTATTATTTAATGCAAGTTGTAATTCAACAACAATTACAGTTTCCAGTTCAAACCTATTATTTCAAAACCACAGTAATGGTTTTTTACCATAATGGCAAATAGGCTGTTGTACTCATCAAGTTCTGTTTGACTATGATACATCCGAGAAGCAGTATGCTTATACTACCATTATACTTAAACAGACAACTCTTAATTTACTTAAATCAATTTGTGTTACTAAGGGATCTTCTGTCCGAGCTATCATGTTACTTTTTTTAAAGTCCTTTCTTGTCATCTCCTTTACCACACATAATTATACAATGGCAAATTTATCTCGAATCATCGACTTGAACATGTATCTATAATACCATCTTACTGCTAAAAATAATTTGTTTGTTTCTTAAAGGGTCAAGTCAACCAAAAACGTCATATCAGGACCATTTGTCAAGAAGTTTTTATCAGTACCATAACAAGTTGAAAAACATCCCTGTTGTTAACAAATATTCACATATATACATTTCATGTTATGTACACTATAGAGTAAAATAAATTATATTATGAAGTGTATACAGTGATCTGATGATGATTTGATAATCAGCTTGATAGCCCACCAAACATGAAGCATGTTACATGCATAAATGTTAGGAGGCACTGGAGATGTTGAGTGCTCACTTTAGTTGTTTTTTTTTTAAATTCCAGAGTATGTAAATGGTAAAAAAAAATTAATTAGAAAACCCTTAGAGAAAAGGAACTAAATATATTTGTAATAAGCTGAATTTACCAAATACTAGTGCCACATGGTGGATAACTCCACCATACGCCAACTGATGCACTCTCACCCCAGCTATGACTCATCAATGTGGGGGGCGGAGCCATCAAGTTGAAAGAAAAGTATTTTTGAGAAAAAAGGCAGATAACTGGACCAGAAGATGAGAAACAAGAGATGTCACACAGAACACAAAAATCACATAAAGATAAAAGAGAAAGGATAGAAAAGTGTAACCAGTGAATAGCTTTGTATTTACACTTATAGGGAGGACATCAGCAACCTTCGAGGAGCTAATATAATTTTTAAAAACAAAAACAACAAAAACTTAAGGAATCAACCCCATAGCAAATGAAAAAAACTTACCGGAAAAAACAGCAAACCCATGATTACGCATATCACTGTTTATTAGAAAACATGTATGAATAATGCTTGAAAGCATGTTCAGCTAGATATCTTGCAAAATTCTTCGTTAAAACTTCCCCCAACCCTGCTGCCTTAGGTATGACGTAAACAGTACTGCCACCGAGACCCTAAATTGTCAAACAGAAAAACATCTCTATAATGAAAACCAACCAGGTATTTGTCAAGTCTGAGAACTGATGCACCTAAGCTGTACTAAAAGGGCAAAGGAGAGCAACACTACTAGATTAAGTCAAGCAATACAGATGACTCTTATGGGAACATTCTGGCATTGAAACAAAGATTTAATAGTGCTGAGGCAGTGTTCATTTCTGGAGAAATGGTCTAAGCCAGCAACCCCTTGGATCAGAAAATAAACCAACTGGATTTTCAATAGGCCAGCATAGGCAACTACTTTAAAGTTGCAGGGAAAAACAAACAAACTGGAGCATACTGTTGGACAGATTAGTGGATATTATAGATGCATCTAGCTGCCCAAAAATGAACATGGCTGAGGATACTTCAACCAGTAAATAGTAAATCACTGTATAACAGATGAATGACATACATATTTATTTCATATGAATGTAACAGCAAACTTACCTGTTCCCATTCCATTCCACAATGTCTGCCAACTGATCTATATTGCCAGTTCCAGTGTAGATTTCATACAGTCCTGTATCACTTCCATTTTTCTGTTAGGGATTTTTAAAAAATTGTTATAAGTAACATCAGCTAAACTTTATAATTCTTTAATTTCATCACTCACAAATAATCCTGTTTTGCAAGGAAAATTTAAGTACCTCAAGGCTTTCAAAAAAAAGACCGCTTGAGCTTGAAAAAAGAAGGGTTTCAAAATTAATATTAACACTGTAAACAACATTCAAAGTTAACTTGTTCATGGTTATGTTCAGTGTTAAAGAACTGTTGGTGCATTGTTAACAGAAAATCTCAAAGCTCCAACATTCCAGACTAATATGGACAACTATGAATTCTTCTGTATCCCTACAGACTGTGACAGTAGAATGGTTGACATTGTTGACACCTGCAGACAGCTCAGGCCAAGTGAACAACACATCTCTCTAGTCAAAGCTCCATGCTAAGGTAATAAACGCAGCTAAGTCTAATGGTTTGAAGATGATTGGTCGAAATGCTCACTGAGTTTACCATGTAATGCTGTAATTTTTAAAATGTTGGTGCGCATACTGATTTCTTAAATGCTGAATAAATAAGAAGTCAGTACGCAACCTAACATTTTAAAAATAACTGAAATCTACAAAAGCGACACAAATGTTCAGACTAGATACTATAATGAGTTTTTACTAGCTGTATCAAACTTTTAAATTTAGAAAATTTCAAACCTGGTAAAAGATTCCAAATTTGTCATCTATTGTGACGTTAAAAGAAGCCAGTACTTCTTTTACAACCTTCAGTAGATTGTCCTCATAACCCCATAACAGATCAGCAACTGATAGTGTCATAAATAGAGCTTCCTTTTCTAACGTCAGAATGACGTCAGCTACTTCCTTGATGAACCAGTACTCATTCTCCAGCAATGTCGCAATAGTCTGGGGGAAAAAACAAAAAATACAAGCATCCTGTAAGCACTTGTGGTTTAGACATGAGATGTGTTTTTTGTTGAAAATGAAAACATCAATAAAATGCACTCATTTAGTTACTGAATATGTTCTCCAATACTAACACCAGAAACACAAAAGCACTGAATCCTCAGGATGACAATTTTTTTTAAAGAGAAAAGAAACAGTTGAATGCAGCTTGGAGTAATAAAGGTACAACGAAGAGAGAAGTTGGCCAAGTGAGACTTAGACAGGAAGTCGATGTTTTGGGGCATGGCCCCTTCTTCAGGATGGCACAAACAGATACAAGAAGATAACAAGAAGCAAAAATCACTTAGCCGACCAGCGTCCTTGTCAGCTAAGTGATCGCTTGCCCCAGTTCTCTTTGATGTAACATTGTTTTTTAACTTTACATATGTTGGATGCAACCTATCCAAGTTGGACATAATTCATTGTGAAACATGACATGCAACACAAAATGATAAAAACTCCAATCATTTAAAATTAATTAAAATCCAATGCTTTTCAAAAAAAATTTCATAACTTTCATAACAAAGCACTGAGAATTGCAGTAACCATGCTAATGTCACACATCTATTGATCTAGTGAACACAGTGTTGGTTGGTTGCAACAGTGAACAGCAGTTGGATGTAAATCATTGCAAAGCCCTGACCCCCAAAAAAAAGGCAAAAAACTCTCGTTTTCTCCTTGTGGTCGCTATATTGAAACTGAATGGCTGGAAATTACTATGGGGAATAACAGTTTACGATGTCCATAGACCTGCAGTTCAAAGTTGCATTTGCACAGATGTTCTCACATATGCGCATACAGATTTTGACCTCCAGTCTGCAGCCATACATAACAGCATAGTGATAACAGATGCTCACAAGCATAGGTAAGTTCACTGTAGTGAAGTTCTTTGTTTCATCACACCCTGAGCAGGAAAGGGAGCGATCAAACACAAACCACTGCTTTTCCCTGTACAGCACTGTATCATGATCAGTAAAATTAATATCTCCTTTGCGTCGTGTCTCCCTGCCCACACACAAAAAAAGACATTTGAAAACCTTTCTTTTCAAAGACAAGAATGCAGCAAAAAGTGAATAACCCTGATTTCTGTGATCAAGGCTTGTCAAATCTAATTAAACTTTCAATTCTGGCATTCACACCTGATTTCTTTGCCCACCCACCCCTACCCACACTCCAGATGTTATTAATGTTAAGTCCCCAAGTCCAAGAATCCAAACTATATTCTAAATGCTGATTTCAGCATGCTTCCCATGGGTAAAATAAATTTTTTAAAAAATAAAAAGAAAGTGTCTATATTTTTGTACGATATCCTTTCTGTATTATTATTAAAGGCACTAGGATTGAGATGTTCCATAAAAAACGGGTAACTTCTGGGTGAAAAAGTAACATGTCAAACTGACTAAAGTATGCCTTCACTGTTTGTATGCTTGCACAAGGAAAACTAAAAACCTGTTGTCTAGTATTTTTTTAAAGAAATAGTTTTCTTACAGAGACTTGTGGGGTGGGGCAGGGTGAATAATTTTGCACAAAAATCAGACAGACAATTCTTTACACTTCACAGACCGAGCAGTGAATGGCAACAAAATGAGCAAACACTTTTTGACAGCGGTTAAGCTGGTGGCAGATTTAATTTGCACTCTGATGTGGTAGTATGATTTTTTCAATGTCAAAAAGAACTCGGAGAGGTGCCCACAACAAATTATGGTGTGTAGACACCCTCAATCTGAATTCAGTGTTAATGGAAGTAAGATTTGTGGACTGAATTTTCAAGCAACGTAAGCATACCTTTGCGTATGACTATAAAGTCATGTTGACTTTCGATTCACCTTATTCATATTTTTCTTTGTGATGGTTTACATACATGCATTAATGCTTAAAATACTTTATAACTCCTATCTCCCACCCATACACCTATAAAAACTGCCTTCAACCAACAGATTAAAAACTTTCTTTAGCACTTTTATGATCAGAAATATATATTTACATTTATAAGACGTGCATGTCATCCGATGGGAGCTACCGCAAGTAGTTCATCTCTCTTTTGTACGATTTTTGAAACTCAAGACCACTGCTAGGTAGGTGTATGGCTCTCACAGAGTTCGAATTCCTGACATAACCTTTCACTTAATCAGACAGTTTTATTATTATTATTATTTATTTGATGACAGGTGGATATTTAGTTCTGGTGCTGTTCTAAATAATTCTGCAACTTATGTCTACACACTTTCATCATCGTAACCATTTTTCCCTTGGATGCAAACTGTAAGCAAACTAAATTGCCATGACAGGGCACTGCCCAGTCATTTCTCACACTATTTATCTACTTGCATCTACCTAAACCACTAATCAATTATCCCAAATAATTTGCTTGCTCCTCACATAAATTTTAGAGGCTTTGATTAACCATTGCAGGCAAAATTGGCAAATTTCTAATTCTTTTGCCAAAATCTACTTCCCCTTTTCTCATTTATGCCAAAAGTTCACAGAACAAATTACCACCTGAATTTTAATCTCGGTTGCTGGAGGATGTCACAATTTACCTGTATGTAAATGGTCCTATCTGATTCAGATTTGGCTTGGCTCCAGATTTAAGAACTTCATCATGATTAGTCACATCAAAAACCCAGATCTGGAAAAATATTGGTGCTGGCGGAGAGACCCAGTTATTGTAGCTGTCCGATCCATTCTTAAGAGGCATGCTCTGCAAAAGAGAATGAAACGGTTTTCTATGAACACTCATCACATTTTTTACATAGTCCTACTAATCAGCTAGCAATAATTATAACAATGGAAGACCAACAGGAATAAAAACATCAATTTTTATGACTGGCATCTACTTCTACATGCTGTAAAATTCTTTTTTGGAACACCAACCATATAACCAGTCTAAAGAACAAATCGATTTGTATGAGTATGATAAAGACGGGGTAATGCATCTGCACTCATTTTTATAATTAGTAAGAACACTGAACCTAAGCTATTAGTATTATTAAGAATAAGTTAATATAAATATTAATGCTGAGACAGCATAACCATGACAATGCTTCGTCTGAAATGTTTATCAGAATTTGACTAACAAAACACAAAGATTGTTGACACAGACTTGCACTGGTGGTCGTCAACAGTAAATACTAGTGCATATGTTGCTCATTGACTTAATTACACACGATAGACTAGCTCAACACATCAGGACAAATGATACGAACGACAAACTGCGCATTAGTGTGAAAACAGTCTGAAAATTAAAAAGAGGCCGAAAAGAGGGGATACTTACACTATCGATTTTACTTCGTTTCAGGTTGTCGAAGACGTTTATCAAAATGCATCCTGTGACCAGACACGCTACTCCTAGTCCCAACCACACCGTCGTGCAGACAACGCACTTTCGTTCTCCCAACCCCATATTCGAACCCTCTTTCTTTTTCGCTTTGTTTTTTGTGCTTTCGAGAGCAACAGGTTTTTCTTCTTTGCGTTATAGCGAACTCAATGAGTGCACGCTGAAGACATAGCGGTCTTATGAGGATGGTTCATCAAGGTTGCGGCAAGTGGCTTTGAAAACAATGGGCTGTCACGAGTTGCACCTTGCCTCTACCCTATAAAAAAAAAACAAACATCCGGTTAGCGCTCACGAAGGGAAGGGAGAGAAACTCCTATGCGAGTAGTTCTAGCTGGGTGAGAGACTCAGTGTTGGTCTTGGTAAACAGCGACTAATCCAGTAGATACATCATCCTAGGTTCTAGCCAATGACGTCTATATTTAGACCTCTAGACCGCGCACTGGCGGTCCGAGAGGGTTGACTTCCGGTACAGGCAAAAGGTGCTGGCGAGTGCTGATCACGCAATAGAAGATTTTAACTGTGCAATTCACAAAGTGTTTTTTCACTTGTTGTGCTGTTGGGTGTACCAATCGACAAACAAAGGAAGGCTGCAAGTCTTTTCATCAGTAATTATCTAATATCTGGTAATTCTGTTATATTCAAGTGAAATTTAATGAACATAGAACTCAAGCTTCTGTTTATTACCAAAGTAAAGTGAATGGGTATGACTGTTTATTGCTCACTTAGTTCTACTGCAACTACTATTAATTACAATATATTTCATTTATTTTAAGATATTCATATGAAAAGATTGTTGTTTCCGATTTCAGATGCTAACACAGGCACTAGTACTGCAATAGTACAATACTAATTTATGGCCATTTAAGTTAGCAGAAATTGTTCGACAGTCAGGAAAGATCTGTGTATAGCAAACTATATTACCCTAGCAGGTATTCAGTCTTATTGTGTACTCCATCAGTGGTGCAGAAATAATGGAGTTAATAGTTATGGCCCAATTCTCACTGTCACAATAGGGCTGAGTTTGGGTCATAAGCATGCTGATGCTTCAGTTGCTTGTTTACGTCTCTTAGAATTCCATCTGATCAACCATGAAGGGCATTGTGGTTAAGAGCCATAAACAGAGTGGACACCTCCAGAAAACCATGGATCCCTTCGGAATGTCAAGTAATCGGTTCTGATCATTTTGTGCCAAAAGATTTTACAACCTCCAGACAAAAATAAACGTAAGGCCAAGTTGACTATGTAAAAATTTAGTATATAATGTATAGTAATAATTTTATCTGAGCAGACATCAAGCAGAAAGACAAAAACAGGTGCCAAAGCAGAGGAGGTGAAAAAGATGATGTGGGCAAGGACTGTGACAAAGAAAACTGTGCTTCTGAGGCTGCTGGGATCATCCCTATGTTTCAGACACACACACACCCTGAAAATCTGAGTAATCTCAGTCTCACTGGAGAAATTGTGAGAAACAAACTGACAAAGACAAAATTATTTAAACACCAGTAGATACTGGTATGTATTGTCATTTTATGTATTTTGTACATATTACTACAATTTAGGATTTAATGAACTGAAGAATGAGCATCCAACTGCACTGTTAACTGAGATCAGTGGGTTAGGATTAGACTTAATTTTATAACAAGATGTACTTTTCATTTTTCTGTAAGCTTTAACTACAGTGGGTTAGAAGAACTAAAGTATGACCATAAAGCTGCACATCAACTTTGAAGACTTTTGTTGTTTTTCTAATCACTGTCAGGATTATGACGCAGCAAGCTTTACTGGTCATAGAACTGTGTAGTTCAGTTACAAATATTAAAAGAACTGAACTTTGTACTGTCATTAATGAGTCATGATTATAAGTAGTGTGTGTTAACTGCAACCTATTTAGTGCAGTTTTTGAATGACAGGTCAGCGGGATTGTTTCCAGTTCAGATATTTTTTAGTTGATAGCTTAAGGAAAATGTGCATGTCTGGAAAAACCTTGTAGTGCTCGGAAAAATTAAAACTTGTGTGCATACGCACACTGAAGATTGACCAAAACATTCATTATGCTGATAGGAAAACATTATTATAGTTCTGTCATACAGTTATGATAAAAAAAGACAGCTGCCTTTGCAGTGTGAGAGTGTATGTGTGCATGTGTATATCTTGCATTTAGGAATTCTGATTTTGAAAATGTTCAGTCATTTGGTACTTTATGCCGAGTCAGCAACCAAGGCAATATTATGGCAGTACCATATACAAAGGAAATATTTCTGTCTGAAAATCAAATCTGTATGACCCAAGATTCTCAGTCTGGGAGATAAGCACTGTCTGATCCCTTTTAACCCCCCTCCCCTCCCCCCCCATGATTTGCTCTTTTGAATCCAGTGAATATACATGCATGCATCATTATATCACAATATTATGGTGGTGGTGGTTATTTAGAGGGACAGTGCTTCCACCTCGCAGTGATTTCGCACTATGGGGTATGGGGTCCTATTACTAAACTATGCACTGAAAGAACCACCAGACTGATGGCTGCAGTTAGATGGCCAGTGCGGACAGGCAGCTTAATTAATGAGCAGGGAGATGGCGGAATGGAGTTTGCACAATGTTTAACTCCAGGAAATAATCCTTGAGTTTATTTCAAGCAGTTGACCACACCAGGATTTGAACAAGCAACCTCCGTCTGCTAGTCCGCAGCTCTCCCAACTGAGCTATCCAGGCCCCAACACAATATTATGATCTGTCAACATGCTGAAGACATCCACTCTCACTCACGCAACTCATACACTGACAAAAACACACAACCCACTCACTCTGTAGATTCAATAAACTGGTCAACACTATTTCTTGTCGTTTAGTTTTTGTCCACAGTTTCAATCTCTGGAAAGCAACACCAATTTTTCCAGGTATCACATTATAGAAACGCCTAAAGAAAACTTGTTTCTAAAATTAAAGTTATTACATGTATGAATAATAAAAAAAGAAAACCATGCTGTCAACAGGCTTTCCAAAACTGAAGTGAATCTGAACTGTACATCACAGTGTGGAAGTTTCTGAGGAAATATTAAAAACAAACCCTTTATCCTTGAGTTTCTTTGACGATTTAAGGTTTCCCAGCAATGTAACTTATTTGCCACTAACGACTTATTACTCCAACAGGAAGTACTTGAAACATTCAAGCGTTGAAACATTCAAGTACTTCCTGTTGGAGTGGTAATTTAAGCGCTCAGTCCTCATCTGTTCTTTATTAACTAACGACTTAGTTAATATCATTAACACACACCAAGACTCACAATCTTCATTCTGTACCACTAAAAGCATGGAAAATTGCTATTAATCACAGGAGGAAATCTGCAATTCAAACTAGGGAATTTTTAAATGACCCAATCAGACCATGAATTTTGCATTGCACACCAATCCCATAGCTGTCATCGTCGCTTGTAATAACAGGGTTTTAGTGTGATTGACGGTGCCGATTTGCAACTGGCAGACTTTTCTTTCTTGAAGATGAGCAGGTAGAACATTTTGCTGATCATTGTCTGTTGAAGAGATGTAAACATGGCCTAGCATTAAAAAATTAGACCAAAAAGCTGTCCTGCTGGTGCTACCATAGGAAACTTAAGAAGAAAAATGCTGATGCATTATGTACAGCAACGCAATGGACTCGTATAACCTTCCAAGACCAAAAAGGATATCCTTTACAATAGGCAACACAGTCTAAGTCGTGATATTTATAGGCAACATGGCAAACAACACAGTCCAAGTCGTGATACTTATATGTACATGTACCTGCAAAATTTGACGTTCTTGATAAAATAAAAAAGTACATAAATTTTGTTTAAAAAAAGATAAAGCTGTCCAAAAAAATTATCAGAAAAGTTTTAGAAGCAAATTTACCTTCCTCATCAGCACAAAGCCCAGCTGCTCAACCTTACTGACAAAACTGTTGACTCCCTGGAAACGACTGACCACCTCTGCCACTAGCAGCAGTCCTCTATGATGAGACGCCAGAAAAAGGTATAAACTCAAATGAAAGCAGTCAGAAAGAAGGTCAAGAAGAAGAATTAACCATCACAAACAACAGTTTCCTTGCAAAGTGTTTTGACTGATCACGTAAAAGGACCAACCACACAAGCAGGTATAGCCCACATGCAGTGCTTTGAGAACACTTTCAAAGCTTCTTAGCTCGGAAAATTTTGCTCTTCCAGCCTCTTGGAATTATTTTAGGTGTGAAATAAGATATGTAATGCTGACACAAAAACACACATTCATGCACACACACACACACATAAGGCTTTTGCTTTATACCTTGTCTTTAGCACACGGTTCGCTTCGCAGAGATAGTCTTCTAGATTAGTTCCCATCAGAGACAAACAGAAAACAGCAGCATCCACGCTGACATTTGGTAGTGGAACCTGACAACATAACATCAAAACGAAAATATTTATATTATTTATGACACGGCACACAGCAACACACATATCAGTGCACCACTGAGATTTTAAAAAAACAATGTATATGCATACTTTCACAGAAAGAAAGAAAAACAGACATATACAGAAATTTAAAAAAAACTTGAGAATTTCAAAGAGCTAAATCAATAAACTCAGTGCAAAGTACATCTAATACAAATACTGTGACTTTGGCCTTCACGAATCATTTACATTATGGATTTAGTGATGAGCCAAGATCATAAAACAAAATTACATACCTTAGACATGTCACAAACAGTGACACATGGTTTTAGTGCAACAAGGTCAAATGAATGGACAGTCCTCTTTGGCAAGCTCTCAGCAAGCTGGGCATCTCCGCAACCAAAATCTGCTATCACTCTGCAGGCAGGTCTGAGAATAAAAACCAATAGACAATATGACAACATCTTGTACATAGCCTGCCAGTAATTAAAAAGCATTTTGCAAAACCTTAAGGGGTGAACATTACTACAACATATTTTACTTGTTGCCACATAAAAAAGTGAATAATATTTGCCTGTCCTCAGAAGAGAATACATTTTTAAAAAGTGGCTATTTTATCCCCAAGCCCTACAGTAGCAGTTTCTGTTTGGCTGGTGATGTAGTATGTACGATGTACATGTACAATTCTGGGACCCCTCACAAAGCATTGGAAAAATGTATATTTTCAGGGCAATGTAACAATCACCCACTTCCAAAAAAAAAAAAAAAAAGTGAATAGCCTCAGTTTCAGTTAGGGTTTTCACAAATCTTCAAACTCACTTGTTTTTAAGTTGCTGCAGAATTATTTTCAAAGGATTCACAGGCCAGTGAGACACCTGGGCCTGAAAACCTTGATGATAAACTTCAAAAGCCTCCTCGTCATCTCTGAACATCTTGAGGGCTTCCTTTCCAGTACTTGTGTACAGCTGTTCATTTAGAAATCTGAAGCGAGCAGCATCCAATTTTTCTCGGGCCTTGTCCAGGAAGGATGATGACTTTTTAGGCTTTTTAGCCTGCAAGACTGTGCCAGTCTCACTGTTTATTGAATTAATCTTTGTTTCCACATTTCTGGCATTCCTTGATTCATCCCAGGTCTCTGATTCGATCTCCTCACTGCCACTAGGGACCGAATCATCATCGTCGTTGTCAGCATCATCATCATCATCCCCATCATCGTTATCACCATCGTTGTCATCGTCATCATCATCAAACTTTTCACTTCTGCCTGCAGAAGAATCCGCGCTATGTTCACTCGCATGCCAGAGCTTCTTGGGCTTGTTACTGCTGCTTATCTGTTCTAAAGTAATCTTTTTCTTGTGTCTCTGAGACCCTCTAGTTTTGTCTATACCTGGTTCGGGGTCTTGAATGTGGCAAGACAAAATCTGTTTTCTGAGACCATCATGGTTACTTGTGTGCTCATGAAGATTTTTTACTTGAGGTTCATGAACCTTTGTAGGCGTTTCTTTCTGTGACTGGTCCATCTCGGCAACATCCTTGCTGGAGTCCCCACTTGCCCTAGCATCCTTGTTACTGACAGCAAGATGTTTGTATTTATTCTTTTTACTGTTGTTCTTCTTCTTTCTGTTTTTCCTCCGTTTTGTTTTTGATGTGAGGGATGAGGTGTTGCCCTCTTTATTATCTGGGAGACAGCTTGGAGTTTCAGCCACATGTGTTATTTCTGTCAAATATAATTTTGACATTTTTTGGCCTGAACACTTACCCTTGACCCTTTTCTCTGATTCAACCACAATATTTTTCTGGCTTTTGTTCCTTATCACTTGTTTTTCAGTTGTTGTCTTTTGGCATGCAACACTCTGTGCATCACAGTTGCCTAGATGAACTGTATTTAAAAGCTGTTTTAATTTCTTCTGTGTCAGTTCTTTTTCTGGTTTCATTCTGTGTTCTCTGCTTTGTGGTCGTTGCCTTTTTACGTCGTCTCTGTCTGCTTGGTCACTTTCATCTACAATTGTCATCTCTTGTCTTCGTTTCAGGTTTTTCTTTTGTTTTTGAATCCCATTGTCCTGTTTCTCAATTTTACTGTCAAGCTGATGAAAAGCTGAAGAAGATATTTCAGAAGTCTTCTTTTTGCGCTTTCTTCCTGCGGACCCTGTCTAGAAATAAAAGTGGAGATCTATGGAATTTTATTTTTACAAACATTTCACTACAAACCTTTTTTATCTTTAACACTAAATAGATTTACTGTTGCAAACAAAGTATAGCTGACATGCATTTTGCATCATCTCCAGTGAATACAAAATTAGCAACAAGCAAAAATGTAAGACATATTTATTGGATTGTGATGATGATTGGTGCCCTGCACCAGGCCTTCCAGTGAGCAGAGGGTGAGTGAAGGATCACTTCCCACCTGAATGCTCACTCACTGATGGATCATCCACCCAAACTCCAGGGTTTAAAAGTGGAGGAAAACGGATAGATGGCTACCCATGGGGAATGGAAGCATGAGTGGATGATTGGATGCATGTGTGTGGCTGCACCTAAAATGGAAGAGAGAGGCTGCTGGGTTGTATGTAATGATATTTTCTTAACTCTGATGTGAGTACTCCCTATCTCAATCTTTCATTAATCTCTCTCAGCTAATTCCCTTCCCAGGAACTCAGAATGGAGTTTCTGATGTAATTAGGCCTCATTTTAGCTGATCTGCACTGTACTTAGTGTAAAGTGACTTTTCCCCACAAAAAACCTGTTACATGGCTCTAATTTTGACTAAAATTGTATGCATAATGCAGCTAACTTCAGTAGATACATGTGGATTTATTAGTTTTTTATACTCTGAATCTGTATATCTACTACTAGGTAAGAAAATAGACACTCACATGCGTCTGTTGTTGATGGCCAGATTGTATTATCAGCCCATGTCCAAACAGTGAGGAACTTAAATCATCTGCAAAGCTGTTCTTCCCCCAGTCTTCC
>SMGT01010088.1:2674-37674 GCA_004794575.1 Lanistes nyassanus
ATCTGTGACGCTGCTTTGAGCGCTGTCGGCTGCGTGCTGCAGTAGCTTTCTCCCTGCCCGGGTACCTGACGTCACTCATAAAGGCAACATGGCGGCTTCCATGTAAGGCCGATGAGGGGCATTAAAAGCTGGGTTGTAAGTGAACAGTTCTTTTGTAGCTTGAAACTTAGGGTTAAAAAGACTCACAACATCAATATTCATCAATTCAAGACAGGTTACTTCTAAGGTTAAGTTTCCCTTTAAGGAAGGAAAGCTTCCACCAACGTAACTGACCCCACCCTTCATGTCAATCGACCCATCCATTGACCTCTAAGCAGAAGAGGTCATTATTTTATACCGTCAGTTTTGCGGCTGTTCCAGCCCGCCTTTCTGAAGGGTGGGGGTGTCATAAGGACAAGGTATGGCTGCTACAGGCAAGTGTAGGCCCGTGTAGGCATGTGTACCACTACTCTTGTTGGAAAACCATGATCAGCAGTTAGGCTGCATGACACCTTTATTCTATTCCGACAGACAAAAGAAACGTAATGGTCTATCGAATGGCAGATAACAATGTTGACAAGAAATGTTGAAACAGATATCATCATTCGTGGCAAGCATGATGGGAAAATAAAGTTCCTTTATGTCAGTATAAAACAGTTCATTGAAAACATTTTGTGGCAAGCATTGCACTTAAAAGCGGGTATGCCGCACCTCTGGCAAAGATATCTGCTTGATATCCGGCTGGCATAGAGCGGACGCGGCAGTTCACGGTAATTTGCACGTTAGGCAGATGTCCTTGACTGCCTGTTCAGGAGCTACTGTTGTGCCTGGCCTTGTTGCTTGTTGCTGCTTTGGTAATGGAGAGTGCTTCAACCTCGCGGAGATCTCGCACGTGCCTGGCCTTGACTGCATGTCGCTGAGCTCCTACTGCAATGTGTCCAGAAATGTTCGATGGGTCAAGATCAGTGTGCGCGCTGACTATTGCATCACCCTGATTTTATGACCATACAGCAACTCTGCCGTAAATCTGGCTGTGCGGGGTCTGGCATTGTCTTTCTGCACAGACGTTCCTGTGCTAGTGGAAGAACGTAACAACAGCTGACCTGAACACCTGGCCAGGGTTCACTTAACGTTGCCTCGTCCTGCTCCGATGTTTCGGAAGACTATGTGTCCCAGAATAGAGCCAGGCAGATCCCACACCATATCACCACCTTGGGCCACTCTTGGCAGCAACCCACTGATTTCTTCTCCTCCAGATCCCGATATGACTGTCGGCGTGGCTGTTATAGTACCGACTTCATAGGTAAACAGAATATTTTGCCATTTACACTGTAGTTGAGATGTTGTTGGGCAAACTGCGGCCTGGCCTGCCGGCGCTGATCTGTCAGCACAGGCCCTCTAATGGGACCTCAGCAGCACGTGCCTCTTTCAGTTAGTCCACGTCACGCTGTCTCCCTTTATCCGCTTGTTCTGGCCGCGGACATTGAGGACATTTCTGGCTGTTGCAGCTGCACTGTGAAATGAGTTCTGTAAATGTTGTGGGTCAGTTTTGTAACTCGTGGTCTTCCGCTTCTGACCAGGTCATTGGTGGATCCTGTTGCCTAGAACTGGTACCAGAGACGGCAGATGGCTGATGGATGAACACCAAAAATATTTAGAAGGTCACTGGATTCCCCTTTTTGTTGCCAACTGACCCATTGTTTTCTCACGCTGACTTCCACTGATTCTTGGCATAGCTAGTTTAGAAGAAGCATAATTACTATCAGTTATAGGACAGAAACAGTGAATACATAAAAATGGCAGTCAGCACTTTCGTTGTCTAGGCACGTGGACCACAATGGCCTCTCAGAACAACAGAGAACATTTTTGCAAGGAGGTTTTCTCACTAAAGCAACAGTGGAAAACGCTCAGGCTACAAGATGTCTGCAAGTTCTGTCACACTCCTCTTGCTGTTCATGCCCTCTGTGTCCTATCTTTGTCTCATATCGAAACAAGGTTAACATCTTTCTAACTGAAAGGTAGAGTTCGATCACCCAGACCGATAGTTTCGGAACGACTGCTGCGACCGGTGGCTCTTGTGACAAAATAATTTTTAGCAGTCCAGTTTTAGTCACATAGGAGGCCGACATGTTTATGGGAAAGTATCTGAAGCAGGTGAAAAATCTTGGGAGCGTGAGTCACGCTGGCTGGGAGACCGGGAGCGGTGTACCGTGTATGGCATCTACCAAAGCATTCGGATGCTTTAGCAACCAGGACGAATGTATTCCACAAGGAAAACAAATTCTTCCGTAACTGTCATGCTGTGTACGTCTGCGCACCTGTCTGGACTGGTGGATGTTTGAATCAGGCCTGGCTACCTTTTGCAGCGGGGGAATGGGGCGGGGACCTGGTGGTAATACGCGCTTGCTGTTGATACACAAGGTCGTGGATTTAGGCGCCCGTAGCTTTTACTTGCACCGCTTCTGGCTTGTCCCTTCGCCCAGAACCTTCATCCCACACTCTTCTCCCATTCCCCGTCACGATAAAGCCTTCCTTGACGACTAAACAATATTCGACTACCTCCCGTGTATTCTGGTTCTAAAACGCACGACTTTTGTCCTAAAGGGACAACATATTTGGATGTCTGGATTCATTTTAAATAAATGCAAGTTGGAGGCATGTGCGTGGGTCTAGCCTGGACAGATTCTGTTTGATCTAACACACTGTAGACCCCGCATTGCTGGGCCTTCCAGCTGCCCCAGTCACACAGTATTACAGACCAAGATGGCGGCGTACCGTTCTTCCCCCAGTACATGAAGCGAAGAATGTAGCTAAACATGAAGGGAATCGTCTCAGAATGGCAGAAAGATCGCACTGCCTCCTGCGAAACTCATGACGGTGCTTTCCTTTAATTCTATTATCTAACAAAAGTGATTTTCTAATTTTCTAATTGGGGTTGGATGCGAGGTGTTGCAAAGAGCCCACCCCCACCCCACTCCAATAAATGAAGCAGTTGCTACAAGGGGTGAGATGTGAATATATACATACGTTAAATTTGCTGCACTTTTGTATAAAACTCATTGCTTTGTTTTGACTTTCTTTTGCAGCTTGTGTAGGGAGGGGGTTCTATATTCTGGTTTTTATCAAACATTGGTGGTTACCCTCACTCCTTTTTCTAAAATGAAACGGCTTCGGGCGGAGCTGAGTTCGGGGAAGAGTGTTTGATTACCCAAAACACCCCTTCCGTATCTGGTCTTGAACGTTATTAACTTTCATATTTTCAGTTTTACAATTTGGATTTTACGCCTATGTAGGCGTTTGATCAGTTTCTGTGCTCAGTTGATTTGCGATATACAACATTTTTTCGGGAACTTTTTATTTTCAAGCAAAGGAGAAAGCAAATCTGGAATCGAAAGCTGATCTTGATCGAAAGATGAGAAGATGCTTGTTGTCTCTAATCTGCCGAATTGGATAGGTGTGCTTGTCCGCTTGAGACAATCCTTGGAATGGTAGAAAGGCAGAATTGTAATACAGCAGTCTCGTGGTCTGGGTGGAAAGGTAGAATTGTAATACAGCAGTCTCATGGTCTGGGTAGAAAGATAGAATTGTAATACAGCCGTATCATGGTCTGGGTAGAAAGGTAGAATTGTAATACAGCAGTCTCGTGGTCTGGGTGGAAATGTAGAATTGTAATACAGCAGTCTCATGGTCTGGGTAGAAAGGTAAAATTGTAATACAGCAGTATCATGGTTTCGGTAGAAAGGTAGAATTGTAATACAGCAGTCTCGTGGTCTGGGTGGAAATGTAGAATTGTAATACAGCAGTCTCATGGTCTGGGTAGAAAGGTAAAATTGTAATACAGCAGTATCATGGTTTGGGTAGAAAGGTAGAATTGTAATACAGCAGTATCATGGTCTGGGTAGAAAGGTAGAATTGTAACACAGCAGTATCATGGTTTGGGTAGAAAGGTAGAATTGTAATACAGCAGTCTCATGGCCTGCGCATAAGAAACCCCAAATGCAGCGAATGGCAAAGAAAGTGAAAGGGTTTATAAACAATAGAATTAAAAGATTTAGTTGGCAGCTCCTCACAGTCAGAGCGCTGGGGTGGGGCGGCAGTCTGGTCGTTCTATGCAATGTATTGCCATCGCTGAAGAAAAGGGAAAAAAACCGAAAGACATTGACCTAGGTGTGTCCTCAACAACCCGAAAATGCTATTTTAGGGAGGTCGTTTCGCCTGAATTGATTCAGTGTCTGTTCAGCAGAGCGAAGCTGCCAACTGGCCGATTAAGCTGCGGTGAGCAGTACCATTGTAAATGTTCATGTTTACCCCCCTCCCTCCGCACGTGAGCGAGGTCGCCAGGCTACTTTTTCCTTTACACTTTGTTTCAAACTTTCATGCTGTATGGTTGCCCTGACAACACTCCTACCTTCAATTCGCAAGTGTCAAGGGAAAAGGTAGGTCTGTTGTCCAACTGGACCATTGATTCTCTTTGTCTTTTAAAAGAGATGACACTGTTTTCTTCTGGACTGAAGTCTGTCAATATTACCCAAGAATTTCCTGCCTACGAGCGAGCGATCGAGTGAGTGTCTGTGAGAGAGTGTGTATGTGTGGGTGGGTGGGAGAGAGAGAGGGTATGTTGTGCACATAGATATATGAATATCTGTTGTTGAATGTGTGAATGGTGTGCATGTGCACGTGCATGTGCGTGGGGATGGGTGCGTTAGGTGGATATATTGGGGGGTACCGCGTCAACCCATATGTGCATGATGGCATGCGTGCCTGCCTGTGCAGACGAACACTTTAAATGCATTTCTTTCCCAGACAGTTGTAGGCATTTTATCTCTGTGAACTACAACAAATACTCTTTAAGCCCATCTCATTACTGAAGTTTCCTCTTTTTGTTCTTTAAAGTACTTTAAAATATCCCTGGCCTGTAATGATCTTACATACCCTTAGATTACCTTCAATGTCACCAGTACTGATGCTGAAGAGCCCTAGAGGCTTCAAACAAGAAGAAAGTAGGAAATCTTTTGTACGTCTTCTCACTTCGATCGCTGTCATTAATTTCATAGGTAATAAAATAATGGAAACCACCTCTTTGACCCAGCAGTCGTCAGCTCTATCGTATAAACCGTCTTAATGTTTCTTGTCGCTTCTTTATTCCCCTCCTTTTTGCGGGGTGTTGGCAGAACCTGGTTATCGGATTTTTTCCCCTGTTCCTGGTGCCGATGGTGATGGTGGTCCGCTGCTCATCTGGTGTCTGTCTGTCTTTATTATCTTTCTTTGTTTTTCTTTTTTTCCTTTCTTCTATCCTTCCTTCTTTGTATATTTCTTTTATTCTTACTTAATACAGAAGTCTTCGATATTCGTGTTTAGTAGAAGTGCATGTAACAAGGAGACACAAGTGTGAAAAGGAGTGTTGATTTATGACGTACTCTGGTTGTACTGTTGTCTAGTCAAAAGCTGACGCCGTGCTTTCTCCAAGTCGGCGCGATTATATAGGCTTGCTAAGTTTAGCACCTGTCCATGTTAGGGTGGGGGAGGGCACATTCCCAGAGTGAGGGCAAGCTGCGCGTACTTTTTCTTCCGTTCTTTTCTAAATATATACATATAAAGTCTTTCTGAATTTCTGCTGTACAGTCTGTCAAAGCCCCCCAGCCTCCCCGCTCGCTCACTTACTCAGAGACGGTAGAGAGAGGACCGAAAGACAGGGTAGGGCGGAGGGTGAGAAAGATATAGAGGTATCATGGGAGAGACAAGTGGACTGAGAGGCAGGCAGCCACACTGACTCACACAAGGTGGTCCTCTTTTTCAAGAACGAGATTATTCAAGAATGTTAAGTACATGAGAAAAGCTGGACGTTGGGCAGACGTCGCGCTGTGGGCGGGGCTAGAAACACGCCTGTCTGTGAGGAAGTGCAGAATGAAACCAGGGGTTCCTGTTTCCGTAAGACAGATTAAGTCCGGACGACGAGGCTACGCCAAGACAGGCAATGACTAATATTCTAGAAACGCCCGTCTCCGCTGCTGGTCAATGAGTCCTCATTTCACGTTGTCTGTTGCTTCGCGCCAAACCCACAAAACCCATAAATCGTTGGTGGTGATATCAACAACGATACGGGTATGCGATAAAATCTGGAACTCTGTTTACTCCAACGCACTGACTGAATTACTGATAAAGGGAAAGGAGTTCGATAGTAAATAATTCTATGTAGATTGCCGGCATATTATATCTAGTTCTGAAAACATAATGAGATGATTTCCTCTATTGACATGATTTGTTGGCGCTGTCGTTCAGGAGGACTTCTGTCTAGCCAGCCGACTACATACCGCGATTTTCACTATCTAGGTTGCATATATCGGTGATTGTGCAGGCACACGCCCTCTTTCTTTCTTTCTGTCTTTCTGTCTGTCTGTCTGTCTGTCTGTCTGTCTGTCTGTCTGTCTGTCTTTCTTTCTTTCTTTCTTTCTTTCTTTCTTTCTTTCTTTCTTTCTTTCTTTCTTTCTTTCTTTCTTTCAAGTATGAGCACAAGATTCGATGGAGAAGCGGATGCCGAATGGTTAGAAGACTGATCTTCGAACAGAAAGACGCTGGTTCAAAGCCATGGACCGCAGTACACTTCTCCCAGTTGACCCGTGGATCATGAGAACATAAGGCGCCGAGGGCGAGGAGAAGCCTACCCACAAAATAGTTGGTGGCGTCCCATACACACCCACTTCCCCGGACGATCTTTACCTTTCTGTTTTACAACAGTCGGCCAGAAAAAAAAACAAAAAAGAAAAAGAAAGAAAAGTGTTATAATCGGCGCTTGAGCACACACGATGTTTACACATCGCTATTTATACACAGGCTTTCTCACTGTGTGTGTGCGTGTGAAGAAAATCTCGTTGTCAGACACCGGCGGTTAGCTCACAGTGCTGGTTCAAACAGTTAAATCTCTCCACAACAGGACAATGGCTATAACTCCACTCAACACTTTCATCTATTCTGCCCTCACTCCTTTGACTACTGACTGACTAACTGACTTGATTGACTCACTCTGTTGCCGACTCACCGGCACCCTCTCTGCCAAGTCTACCTTTTACATCGGAAAGCCACACGGAGCTTCTAGTAATAGAAAGATCTCCAACATTCTAGAACATTCCCTATGTTAAGACACTGACACACACTCTGACAACATTGACAACCCTACAGGCTAGTGATTTATCATGTTTAATGGCCTAGTAACATTCCTGGTGGCCTGGGGACACCAGTCCACTGTGCTTTGAATTGTCCTTTCGTGGCGTATGCACTGCAGGCATTTCAGTCACCTGCAACATTATATTTTGTTGCTGTGTATATCTTTTCTCAAATAAACTCTCACTTCTTGTCTCTCCCACACGCATTCTCGTCAGCGCGCATGCAAGGATGCACACATTCTCTTCTCTCACGCCTCTGTCGCCTCATCTTTACCTGCATCTTCTTGTTTTTTTTTTATCTTATTTTGTTTAGCATTTTTAATTGCTCATTTTTCCTTGTACCTTTTTACTGCTAGGACTAGAGTGTCAACTGTGAGCGACAGGAATACTTTAAGTAAACTGATGTAGTTATAATAATAATGAATATTATTATATTCTTGCCATAAAGTACTGCGAATTAACTCAAGAACAAGTATATTTTTATGGTGAAACTAGATCGTTTTATACTACTATCAACTTCAATACTTACCGTTACACTAAACAAAAATTGTATTTGTGGGATTTTTGTGTGTGTCGAAATCTGTAGAGGGGGAAAGGACGCCCTACCCAGCTTTGACATCTAATTGCCTCAGGCAGAAGGATATGATACACCTGAGATAAATTTTGTGGACGTGGGAGCCGTTGGTAAAACTAGGTAGTGACGCCACAGGCAAGTATGACGTTTCTGACATCACTGTTTGACTTACAGGTGGTCCTAGCTTGTAAACACCTGGTCACAGATGACGTCAATTAAACAGGAAAGCTTAGAGCGGTGGACGAATGTGCTGTTCTTCCCTCGACAGCGATTTCAGGCTTTGGAAGCTGGTTACTGGATACAGAAAATGATCCTGAATCATTATCGCGCTAACAGCAAACAGGACAGGGTAACCTCTCACGAAATAGAGCATTTGTTTCGTTTGGGGGAGGTGGGGGCGGTGGGGGCAGAGCGGCAAGAGAGATTGTGGGTTTATTCCCGTGTAGTTATCGGCCGAGAAAGATGCACGCGTCACTGAGATTGGCCGCCATCGCCTCATCACCTGCTGCTTATTGCATTGCTTACTGAAAACCACAGTGTTCCCGCTGACAGACACTAGATATTTGATGACGTCTGAACTATCTTTAGCCTTTGGTTACATCAATACATTAACTGATACATATAAATTACTTCAGATAAATAAGAACCGTAAGCAGAGAGTGCTTATGGTGGTTTTTCGTAAATGACAGCTCTGCACGATTCACCGATCACAAGTGAGATAAGAAATTAGCAGGAAGGCCTGAGGTGGGGAGAGGTGAGGGAAGGGAACAGAATTTACCCGGTCACAATAATATATACACATGTAGATCCAAACGAAAACCCATACCCACAAGAAGGCATCTCTCTCTATATATATATTCGTGTTTGTACAGACACCTGTACACATGGCCTAGTGGTCAAGACGTCTGTTTCCGAGGCGAGAAGTTGGTGGTTCGCTCCACTGCTGCGTCACACCAAAGACTTTAAAACCCAATCCAGTAGCTGCCCTGCCAGACGCCTGGCACTATAGGGAACAAAACTAGGACTGGTTGGCCCGGTGTCAGTATAATGGGACTGGGTGGGACCAAAACCTGTTTTGCGATAGCACGTAAGCTCTGTCTAAGCAACACCGTCCTGACCCGTACCTAGCTTGCTAAGCAAAAAACACCCAACCCAAACCCACCTGTACACAAACACATATATAGTCTCTGCCTTTTTGGTGAAACCTCACTGTGCGAAACGCAAATAATAATAATCCCTAAAGATAGAGAATATACAAAAGTTTGACCACCAGTGAGTCAAAACTTGGTCGCCTGCATGACGAACTCGCGTAAAAACTGCATAGATAAAGCGAATTCTTTCTATGGTACGGTGAAATAAAATTTTGAGGCTAATTCCAAATGGTAAGTATGGAAAATCTATACTTTTAGGACCATAGTGTTGCAATGCGCCAGATACAGACTCTGCTGTCACAAGAAACTATACAGTGCATCTATTTGCAACAAAACATAATATCATTAAATTAATATTCTTTGCAAAACAAATATTTGCACTGAAATCTATAGAAGAAAAAGCTTGCGAGAGATATTCTTCATCGAAATTAGACCAAACCTTTTATGCACGCAGTTGGATTATAAACTTTTTTCGACTGCTTTCATATATAGTGTGGTCAAGCCGTATGTATTCCACATTACAAATTGTAAACATGACTACTGGAAAGAGAAGTAGATGTTCAATTTGAGTGGATGAAAAATACAATTCACATACGGTTCCACCAATTAAGAACTATTCTAACCGTGCGCCTGTGACACACCTCAATTCTATTTTTATCAAACAGTCCTAACGTCTGGAAAATTCGCTGTATTCGTGTTGCTAGAAAGAGATGCTGGAATAATTTTTGATTCGGAGATTAGAAATATGTTTTGGATTTCTCTCTCTCTCTCCAAGTCGAACCACGTAAGACCAACAATAAGGCTGTGTTTAAGTCTTGGACAACATTCGTCAGTTTATTGCTGGTGCAAGCAAGATTTGTTGACAACATTTAAATAGTTGGCGCAAACTTACCGGAAACGAATTCGTTGAATAATGTCCTGTAATTGATGAGAATGACAGAAGGTTATTCCAGAAGAAAGTCGTTAATATTTTCCTTTTATCGCTTGCAAGATTCCCAGCAGGATTTTGTCCGCATGTTGTATTGCAGGTTTTGCTGGAAGGTCGTCGTCATCGTCATCATCATCGTCATCATCATCTAAACTACTTAGATGTATATTTGAATCACGCAGTTTTGATGCTCGTGACTCTCAAGACAAGTAATCCGAGTAGGTAAATTGATCGAGGCCCTGTTTGCAGATCACGAGAATGGACTTTAGCACAAAAATTTAGAATTTTAGTCTGTGAGGAAAGAAAAGAGTTTTACTTTTACTTCAGGGTGACAGTGTCATGTAGATAACGCTCACACACATGCAGATAATAAAGGTGATCCATCACGCCCAGCAGCGACGACCCCTAATTGCCTTCTGAGGGGTCATGAGGTAGTGAACCGTGCGCGCACAAAATCCTCCCCCATTTTCCTGCTTCTAAGGTTAAAAACTAACTTGGCGGCTACCACGGAAAAGACTTGGCAAATGGATGAAAGATAATATCTCTAATTATTTAGAGTGTCACAAGTTCTCGAGGACAGTTTTTTCTCTCAAATCGTAAAATGGAAAACTAAGGGTCATTGTGCGTAGAAGTCACTCACCGACAACACGAAGAAAGTCCGTCACTTCCTTTGCTGTCCATCAAGCGAAGATCATATATAATGTTGCTTCGGGCATCAGGCCGAACTAAATAACAGATAAACAACACATCAACAACTGACAGAGCTTTGAAAATAGGCAAGGCAAGGGAGGGGGGGCAACAAGGGCCTCAGTCCCACCCAGTCCCATTATACTGACACCGGGCCAACCAGTCCTAGTACTGTTTCCTGTAGGGCCAGGCGTCTGGCAGGGCAGCTACTAGATTGCCAGTTTTTAAGTCTGAGGTATGACTCGGCCGAGATGCGAATCACCCACCTCCCGCCTCGCAAGCGGGCGCTTTAACCACAAGGCAAGGAAAAGCGTCTTCTTAACACCGGAGGGTCATAACAAATTTAAAACAAAGTTTACACATGTCATACAACATATTTATGAAGCATAAAGTTATAATAAGCGAAACAGTAGACCCGTAAGTAGATCAACAGTGGTGGAAGACATAACAACGAATGCCTCTTCGTTAGCAAAGATTATAATTGTTACTTGGTTTGTATGCCATAGGTTGGGAATAGACAGGCAGAGAGGAGAACGAGAAGGGAGAGAAATCTGCTTCCAGTGTCTTTTTCTCTTTTATTTTCTGGCTCATGTCAATGCGTTGCTGGTTACCTACAGGAAACTCTGTGGGCTCATGATATTGACCTACCCTACCAACCAAAAACAGCCCCCCCCCCAAAAAAAAAAGAAATCTTGCTCTTATCCTGTGGAGGACAGTGGCTGTGTTTGGGGAATAACTATTTTCAAGAGATCACGTTTCCCTGTAAAGATGCTGCTATTCGTAAAGATTCTGTGTCTCTGTAAAGTTGCGTTTGTGGGAAATTTTCTTTGTTCCTGTTAATTAAGAAAAGCTCATTTTGAAAGGTCCTATGCTCGTGAAAAGACACGAATGGTTAGAAAGATTATGCGTTTCTTCAAAGATGTCCTTGATCCCGTGTTCTTTCATTTATTCTCTTGTTTAGGAAGTTTCTGAATTCTGCTAAAGATGCGCTTGTTTATAGAGATTTTGTGTTGCCTAATTAGAAAGATTTTGTCTTCCTGTAAAGATGTGTTTGTTTAGAAACATTTTGCATTCCTAATAAGATACGCTGGCATAGAAAAATTCTATTTCTACAAGGATGCGCATTTTACTATAACTATTTTGGTTGGTGGGGAAGGGGAAGGGATATTGAGGTTCGTTTTCAGTTTCGGTTTATACATATTCAGGTGACCCAGTATCCAGTTTCCTTGTGATTCTCTATCTAGTCTCAGTCTAGCAATTTCAAACGGGGTTTCCTCAAGTTTGACTTATGGGGCGGAGAAAGAGGTTCTAGATTTTATTTTCCTCACTTTTCTTGGTGACGTCAGGTTTCTGTTAAATGTTAGTAGACAAAAGGTTGTTAATGCTTTAATGGGGTTTCCTTTCTGCACTGGGACATGACAACTATGGTGGCGTGGTGAGAGTGACGTCCCAGTCATTTTCCTTTTCCGACATTCACAGTAGTAAACACGTTTTGTTCAGACACCCAGGGACATACACTACACGCTCTCTCTCTCCTTTTCTGCGCTAATAACTAGAAGACAGATTGACTGTGTCTGGGCGGTAAATTAACAGCGACAGTTCTTCTGCCGTAACAGCTGTTTCTTCAGATTTACAGTACACTATGTTTAGTCTGTCGGAAGGTTGGTACTTTTAGCGGGACAGTGCTTCCACCTCGCCGTGATTTCGCACTATGGGGGATGGGGTCCTACCATTAAGCTATAAATGCATTGAAAAACTACCAGACTGACAGCTGCAGTAGGATGGCCAGCGTTGAGAAGCAGTTTAGCCATAGATTATATTAGTACTCCATACTTTTTAGTTTAATTTTCGGGGGAAAGGCCATATGGTGTCTGTACGATGTTTAACTCCGGGAAATATTCCTTGACCACACCTGGATTCGAACTAAATTTACCTAGCTTAGCCTGTCCATCAAAATATAACTGCTTTTACAGTCTGTGACGGCAAACCCATTCTAGGCTTTCCGGGTAAACATTATGTCATAATCCCACTATTTTGACGAGTTTCTATTGTGAAATGACAGCAGCGGTTAGTAAACAAGGTGAGGACTAACCACGCAAGGTGTTTAGGCACGAGTACCCTTTCCTGCCAGCACCCTGTGCAAATGTCGTTTATAACGTAAGCCACACCCAGGGTGGGCCAGGAGTAGGCGTGTAGCCTTTTCACTCCTCACAGTGCAAGAAGATGTGAGCTGACGTAAAGACGAAACTATATACTGGTATCTCGCGTAAACACGTAATCGGCAGTGAAAAGAACACTGAAAATGCACAGATTGAAAAGACTTTATGACAGATTTCATGGTCGGGAAACAACGTAAATTCTATTTAATCCATGCTGCAAGTTTTTTGTTTGTTTGTTTAGTTTGTTGTTGTTGTTTTTAAGGGAAGATATTTTCTTCGAATTATTGGAGCGGAGAACCAACCAAAAAAAAAACCAGCCTTAGAAACCTTTGATAAAACTATTTTTTCGGTGACAAAGCGCCGTTGGGAAGATTATATATATGGAGCAAAGACAAGAATACACGGCCATACAAGCAAAGACCTGGAGAAATGAAAAGTACGATTTGAAGAAGCTCAAGTCTGACTGACGGGGGATAAACGAACGAAGAAGCTCCGGCATGCGTTCTTTAATTTATTCAACCGCTGCAGTCCCGCCTCCTGGTCTTTTCCCCAGATTGACTGTATCCCTCCCTTCTGCCACTCACACGTCCTCCCCTCGTCTTCATAGATTTGCGCTGTCAGTCGGGGCTGGCTGCTTTGAGAAAAAAGAAAAGAAAAAAAGAAGTTATTAAAATTCTAGGGTAGACATATCAGCCAGCAGACGACGTCTGAGCGTTTCGGGGGGCCTTTGTGAGGATGGGTGGGGAAGCAGCACCACCGCGGGTGTGACGTCCTGTGACGTAGTAGGCACGGTGGGCACCTGGCTGTCGCACGCGGTGCGGTCAGAGTTAGACCCCGCCTTTCTTTTCACCTCTCTCTTCAACATTATTGTGCGGTCGTGAACGAGACGAGAAAAGAAACGAACAGAAACAGCTGGCTTACAACTTGAACTGTTCCACATTCCTCGATTAATTTCGTGTTCATACGTCCTTTTTTCAATTTCGTTACAGTCTGATGTTCAGCTTAGCGTAAATTTAACCCTTTAGTATCTTTGTTTGAAGTTTAGGGCTTGGTAGAGCAGTGTGTTTACAAGCCCGTAGCTTACAAGACGTGGGCAACGCGCTGGCGCTCGCGCGGATACCGAGTGACAAAAGCGAGTGACGTAAATGGCCGGATTATGCTGCAATAGCCGCTTATAGTGCGTAGGAGACTCGCTCGCGTGTAGCCAGTTCCTAACTTCCGTTCACGTTTCTCCGCCCTGTTCTCACCCACCCATCCGCTCTCCTGTACCCACGTTTACTCAGCGTAGACACCGCACGCTAGCTCACCACTTTCTTGGGGGGGGGGGGGGGGGAACAGACAAACCAAACAATCGAATTAACAAGTATGCGAAGCGCCTGACCCATAGCGCAGACAAGACTAATATGTGGCTGCCATTCCTGGGAGGAAATACGTTAAACATGGACGCACCCTCTGTGAGATATAAAAAGCTTAGCCTTTTGGGATGTATATAAAGGCCGCAGTCTTTCCAGCGCTTGGAGAAAAGTCGTGCATGAAACTGTGCCTAGACATTAGTGCTCTGCATGGTGTGGGTACCAGGACTAACATGACCATGAAGAAAAAAAGTTGATTCTGCAGAGCCGTAATTTTTCGGTTTTGAGTAAATAAGCTGTTTTTCCAGAGGAGTAGTGAAAACCCGTAACTTTTACTGAAAATTGTGAGACAGCTACCAGAGATAAATATTTACTGTTACAAGTTTAAGCTCACTTCATTACGCTACAAAAGCGTTACACAGTATTGACAACTGCACTGGAAAACTTTTCAAGGAATTTCTTGTGATTTTGTGTGAAGGTGAAGGTATCTACCTGAGTGCCAGAGGTCTGGTCACAGACTTGGAAGATGAAAAGAACGGGCCGAGTGTTTGTTTACTTCTCGATATGGGTTTTCCTGGCGCTGGGCGCAGTGGTGCTAAACGTCTGGAACATCGACTGGCACGAGACCCACATCGTCCAGGGCATCATCGTCATCATCGTGCTGGGCGTGCTGCAGGGGTCCGTGCTGGAGTTCCCCGTGCAGACCATCGCAACCCTCATCATTGGCGGTGACCGCCGGCACAACAACCGCGCCCCGGCCGACAACCTGACTCTGGTGCTCAACTACAACATCCTGGCCACCAGCAAGGACGACGTTGACGAGTGCCTGCAGACGATGTACGAGGCCTACATTGGCAACTTGTCTGAGAACATCAGCGCCGTGCTGGTCAGCGCCACGGGCGACGAGGCGCTCAGACAGTACGAGCTGGAGGTGCGCGACAACTACCGCACCCTCATCTACGACGAGCTGTTCCGCGAGGGGCTTAACTACGCCGCCGGGGACCTGTCGGCTGTCGACCCGCTGCACCTGACCCACGTCTGGTCCAAGTACGACCACATCGACCGCAACGTCTTCGCCCGCGAGTACCTGGACGGCGTGTGTGACGAGTTCGCGCGGGAGTTCATGGTCTTGCACAGGGTCAGTCGCGTGCTGCGCAAGTGCGGACAGTACCAGGACCTGATGCTGTTGTCCGAGGGAGATGACGAGGGCTACTCATATTCGGACCCGGCTTACTACGGGCGTCATGCCCGGCCCTACGGCGAACCGCTCTTCCACGAGTCGGCCGACGTGGAGAACGTCTTCAACCGCAAGTTCGACTACACGCTGGTGCTGGACGGCGACACAGGGGTCATCAAGGGGTCGGTGTTCGAGCTCCTGCAGGTGGCGGCGGCGAACCCCGAGCGCGGCATCATCCAGCCGGCCATCAAGCTGCACTGCGGCAGCATGGACACCATGTTCATGCACATGGAGGCCATGCGACAGTCCATCTACGAGCCCATGACCAACGCCCTGACGGCCCTGCTGGGGCAGTCCTCGTTCTTCGGGAAAGGGCTCATCAAGAACCGCATCTACATCGACAACGTCATCGGCTCGCGCGACAACGTCATCGAGCGCGTGCCCATCGACGTGCTGAGCCACGACACGTTCGAGGCGGCGCTGCTGCGGCCGCTGTACTGCGGCTCCGTCTTCCTGCTGGAAGCCCCGTCCTACAACTACGTCACCTGGAACATTCGCGAGCGTCGTTGGAACCGCGGCGAGGTGCTGCTGGCGATGTATTTCTGGAAGAACGCCATCGGCGTGCCCATGCGCTGGATTCAGAAGAAGCTGCAGGGGGACAAGTTCGTGGCCACCAAGCTGCGGACCGAATCCAAGCTGGACTTTGTGACTTCCTACATCGCTCACTCGGCCCTGCGTCAGATGTTCATGAAACCTCTCCTGCTCATCTACATCATCATCCACTACCGCACCAGCCTGCTGTACCGCTGGGCGTCCATCATCATCATCATGTTCCTCGTGCTGGTCTTCCCCAAGTTCGCCACCTGCAACCGCTCCAACTACAAGTACGTCATACTGGAGACGGTGGCATCCATCTTGCAGTTCACGCCGGATGCGCTGGTGGGCTGCATGCGCATCATCCGAGCGGTCCAAGCCAACCTCGTTCTGAACGCCAAGTGGGTCCCCCAGCGCGCCGTGGAGGAGCAGTTCAAGAAGTCCAACCCTTTCCTGTCCAGCTTCCAGCACCTGTGGGGCTACTGCGTCTTCGCCATCGTCGTCGGCGTCCTGGTGGGGGTGTTCGTGCAAGAGACCATGCTTGCTTTAATCATGCTGCTGACCCTTGCCCTCCTGCCTCTGTACACAGGGTTCACGTCCTTGAGTCCCGACCTTCGCTCTTCCAGAGCTCTGGCCCAGAGAAGACAAAACCTGGAACAGGGAGCGATCGCCACCATCGCCACACCGGGACAGAAAGACCAGTCCGGGGGGTTCCCCGGTTTCGCGAATTTCGCTTACGTTTCGGAGGAAACCCCTAAGGACAACAGGCGTTCCTTTGACATCTCTGAAGGTTACTTTCCCGCAAGACTCTTGCCGACAGCGCCACCACTGTACCCATCTCTGGGGCATCTTCACAACCTCGTTTTGGATACCGGAGCTAGCAACACCGGTAACGTCGTCATTGACCGTAGTAACCATTTTGGTGTGCAGGCAGCTCCAGGTGAGGTCGCACCTGGTGTCCTCACTGTTCATTCTTCTCAAGAGCACGTAAGCGCACAGACTCTGTCTGTTGACAATCCGAACTTTTACAGACCTGAGCAACAGACCGCTTATTTGATTACCGGTGTAAAACCAAATGAACGAGTAGAATATGCTCCACCCCCTGTGTTATTCTCAGAGGTGTCAGAGTGGACACATTTATAGTGATGTTTCGGATATTCTGGAATCCATTCGCCTATTTTTCTTGTTGATATAGTTGTAAATATTTCATTTTTGGTAAATATTTCATCGTATAATATTAAAGTATTCTGAGTACAGAATTCCAGATGCTAACAGACTGGAAAAAATATAAATGTTCAAATCTATTTATGAAACTACCAACCAACCAACCAACCAACCAATCGGAAATGAAAGAAAGCGGACGATTAGGCATTCATTGCCTAGAGTTTATTTTTGATTGTCATTTATCATTTGTAAATAGATTATTCTTTAGAACGTTCAACTTTTCAAGCTGAGAATTGTTGATACCGCCTGTTAGGAGTGCCACGCTGACAGTAGGATGTAGATAGTGCAACGAACGATCCTGAATCAAGGGACCAAACGACCAAAGGAATTCCAGTAGAGAGGTCAACTGGTGTTTGGGGACTTCCTAGGCTCAGCATGCTGGCCATAAGCAATAACATTCAACGCCCTCCCCTCTGCTTCCAACCACCCTGAATTACCTACACGAACAGTTTTCATTTTTTTATTTTAAAAAATGCTGACTAAATGATCCTTGTGCTCTTACAATTGTCTAGACTGTATGACCTCATGTTGAGAACTGTGTTATGTAATGTGTCCTGAAGTGATTTCTCTTTGACGCCTTGAGCCCTAGTCTCGTTCAACGGCTAGAGACCCTGTAGACGTCACTGAACACAGAAAAATGTTGCGGAGAAGCGCATCCCGGATGCTGGGAGGCGCTCATTAATTTATTACATGTCAAGGCGCACCTCCAGACGACAATGCCGGAACATTCTTGTCGGTGTTATGAAGAGTTCTCCAAGTTTGAATTACTTCCGTTGCCCGAAAACCAACAACAGGCGACGGATGAGTGAGCGTCAGATTAACGTTGTCGGAAACTTTTTGGCTTACGAAATTTATCGAGCCTTCGTTACTTCACCTTCTGTGTAGGTAATGGCGCTCCGTGGGAGTTTCAGTGTGGTTTTCCTCCATATCTTGGCAATATTCTCGTTGACACCTCGTGCTGGCGCGAGGACGCGAGATGTATATTTAAAATTTCTTTGTGTATACATGGATGGAGGAAATTATACTTGGATGGATGGATGGTTGAGACAGGAAAATCAATGATGGGTAATTACAACTGGTGTTTTTTCTGCGGGCTGATGTTAATAAGGTACTTCAAACACAATCACTCCAAACGTATTAATCAATCACTTAACGTTCTGTAACTAGTTTTTTTAATTGAAGTCTTCCAATCTTTCATTAATTTCTTACATTCTCAGGAAATCCGATTGCTCTACACCCACATAATGCATGGTTTATGTTAAAGAGTATTTCTTGATTTGCAATCACATGGCATAATTCGATTTATAATGTAGAAACGATCGAATCTGCCTCTTTGCTCACACGCTGATGATTTGTTGGTTTTCTTTCCCTTTTCTTTCCTTTCCAGGTGTGATCCAATCCGTTTTCTGTCACAGCTGCACTCATAGACGATAAGTCTGAGAGAGAGATAGAGATTGAAAAAAAGAGAGTAATGAACAAGAAAGGATAGAACCAAGGACGCATGTTTACTGCTGTTTTCTTTTGAACGTTTGGGATACGTTAATATGGTTTATTCGACGTCGGGCTGTGCAATGTAAGTAGAACCTAGGGATGTTAAACTGCTGAAAAGTTACTACATGTGGCTGCTTTTTATGCAGCTGCTCATGTTTAAGCAGAACAATGTTCCTTAACTGCTCAAAAGCTAAGACGCTTTTTAAGCGAGCCGTGTTAGGCTAAAGTGTGATAGCTATGGTATTCATAGTCATAAATATTTTTATTCATAAACCACCTTAAATGCAACAAAAATGAAATAAATATTTCTATTTAAAAATGTAGACTTTGACCTTGCATATCGTTATTTTATTTAAATCGGTGTGATGTGTGTTTGTGTCTGTGTGCGGGCGCTCGTGTATGCGTGTGCCTGTGTGTACTAATCAATTAAAATATCTGAAGGTATGTGTACGTTTATGTTTTAGGAGAATTATCAAGAAAAAACCAAGTCAGTGGAAAACTTGTTTTAATATAAGCATTTCTCAGTCCCTTATTTTCTTGTGCTGTTGAATTGGTACTGTTTATTGTTCAGAGAGAAGTTGGAGGCAATTGAAAGCTTATGTTGGAAGCGGAACGAAACCGAGGGCCCGAGAAAACTGTCGACTGCCAGCCCTGTAAAAAGGTGCCACATGCAGAGATAGAGCTTGTCATACGAGACCTGAACCCGCTCCCTCTTTATCTGTGACAAACACCCAGGTCGATCCCATTTTTTCTGCCTCTAATGTGAGAAATAAAAGGGTCGGTGGAGAATTGACGCAACAAACGAATGACACAACGACCAAGGAGTGCAGTTATCATTTTTTTTCATTTAGCGTTCCCTTTTTTTGGTCTCTTTGTGGCTTTTGTGACGAGCTTTTAAACCCCCCAAAATACTTTGGCGTCTTTCAGCCTGTGTGTGTGCAGAAAGCTTGTGAAAGGTTGTTTACAGAAGGGTGAAGTGTGTCTGTGAGTGACTTCAGGGATGTGGGTACGGTGTACGTGAAGGGGGGAAATACTTAAGGTGTGTGATCGATCAAGTGTAGGCAGTTCAGCATGTGTTATATAGCAAGGCCTACACTGTATGTAATGATTGTCCCTTCCCCCACCCCCATTCATCCTACTTCCAAACATAAATACGCGGAAAGACAATATTAAGTGGCTACAAACCGACTTTCATCAGCTTGGTTTTTTTGTTTTGTTTTTTTTTTTTTGTCCGTTGAAAAGTGGGGGAGGTGGGAAGGCTGGTGAAAGCCGCCGACGTTAATGGGACAGGTAGCCTAATTAACATGCCCAGAAGGCAGGTGGAATGTTTGGTTTTTTCTGCCGCATTGGGCTTTTCCAACACCCGGAATTTCACGCTTCCCACTCTTTTGCTTGAACGTGACCCTGCCTGAACTAACACCATTATGTTCCGCCCACCAGATCTGGTGTAAAACAAATAGATGTGCACGAGCGCGTGCAGGTGTGTGACCCAGTGAGTGGGAAGCCCTGCATGGTTGCTGACCAAGACGTGTCATACAGATGGGCGATGCTGGAAGCGAACGATAGATCGACGAATTAAGTAACCAGCTGTCTTGTGGATGGCAATGTAAAGCCAAGTCTTAAGATCACTTCGTTTATCGCTGCGGTCGCTGTCTACGACCTCCAAGACAGCGATGACAATGTGACGGTTGGCGAGTCATGACTGTATCAGTGAACCCTGAGAATGGCTCTGTGCATATAATAATAATAATAATAATAATAATAATAATAATAATAATAATAATAATAATAATAATAATAATGAGCAGCACAACATCCAAACAAAATAAACTCGCTTCATGCACCTGAACCATTCAAAGCATAAAGAGTACATGACAATGAAACCAAAAAAGAGAAAAATAAATTAGAACAACAATAAATACTAATTTAAAGACAACATAGAGATCCAAAAGTCTATACACGCACACATACCATCACATATGTATATATGCATATGCATGCATAATTAGTAGCAGCGACAGTGGTTCATAAGTAGCTTGCTGCGAGAGGGAATTATAGATGTTTCTGGAAGAGGTGAGTTTTTATGGCCCATCTGAATGAATGTTGTAGTGTGCATGATGGATGCTGTTAGGAAGTTCCTTTGAAATGCCGGTAAATGGCTGTAAGGCGTGTTCTCCATAGGATTCACTTTTCATCTTTCCAACTGAAAGAATGCGAGTTTCTGCTGATAAATCGAGTTGTCTCCCTGAAGCGTATGGAGTGAGAAGGTCATTACAATATGTAGGGGCAGAACCATAGAAAAGGCGAAAAGAGAGTGTGGACAGCTTGAATTCAATACGTGCGTGTAGCAAAGTAAAATTTTACCGGACGTTAGGCACTGAAGCTGACACGCCTCAAGAGCCGTTCCTACAGGATTCTCGCATAAAAAATGACTCAGGCAGGGCGGAGGTGAGTGAATGCGTGCTTCAGACAAAGCTCATATCACTTTCCCAACCTCGCCTCCATGGACTCTGTGATGTACATCGGCCGTCACATGTGCTGGCCCTTGACGCTCGGAGACAATGACTCAGCGCTGTCTTTTCGCCTCGGCAGAATATTTAGGCAGTGTTATATAAAAAAAAAGCCCTGTAATAATTTAGTTGTCTGCGACACTTTCTCTATCCCTCCCACAGAGCAGGCGTCATCAGTTATGGGATTGTCTTGTAAGCAAGACTTTCTTTTTTCCACGAATAAACATCCGGGCCTTAGACTGCCACCGCTGTCACTGCACTCCTTAAAGGTCGCCCTTAGCTTCGTTCACTGGCAACGCCTTCATCCTAACAGCTTGAATGTCAGAAATATTTCTCTCTTTCTCTCTCAGTCTCTCACACACACAGGTGAAGGGGTCGTTAGTGTTTTCTTTTTTTAAAGGCATAGATTAATAGTTTCTTTTTTCTGTCTTTCCTTCCTTCCGTTGTTTCTTTCTTAATTTCTTCAATTTTTTCCCCCTTCTAGATGGAAGTACTGCTTGAGTTGTTTTTATCCTGCTTCTAGGTTGTAAAAATTCCGAAGGATTAATATCCCGGAGCGTTGACTCTTATCTGTTCACAATTCAACTGAATTTAATTTCTTTGTTCTCAAACTCTGCTTCCATATTTTCCTCTCTCTATCTCGCTCGTTCGCTCTCTCAGCTGACTCATAACTCAGTTTGGTTTACTTTCTATGAACTGACATGTCCTGTTGCATCTCTTTCCATTCCTCCATTACTGAAAAAAGTGCTTAGGCATGCCTTGTATTTCAGACGCTGTGGGCTACAAACATTCGCCGTGTCTATTTAAATACGGTTTTGCTGAGGCATGGATGAATCAAGGGTCAATAGGGTCAATGAAGTTTTGCACGTGTATAAGGAACACTTGATTGTAGATGTTAAAAATGGAGCAGTCACATGGAAAGAAGTGAGCGTTTTAATATGTCTGATCTATTCTATGACACTCTGCAGTATGTACTTAAGTACATAAGTTTGACATAAGGAAATGTTTGAAAAGTGTGATGACAAAATTTAGATTGGGTGGCTGCCGCTGATCGTGGTTTGCGTCTTCTGGTGGGGTAGGGTACTTGCTGGTCGATCCTTCTGCCACCCTATTCTACAAATCTGTTTATCCCTAATTTTCACTGGAACGGAGGAACAATGATTTTCCTAGAAGTCTCGCGTCATAGCTTACTATATGCATCCACGTGTGGGGGTGCGCGTGCATGCGTGTGTGCGTGTGTCTGTATGTGTAAGTCTATATGTATATACTGGTATGCGAATATATTCTATACTCTTTGACGCAGTTAGTATTTTGATTACTTTACAGCAGTACAATTTGTATTATGTCTGTTTATATTGTTGTGGGCACTTTAGCCTTACATGCTAATTTGTGATTGCCCCTTTGAAATGGGCCAGACGCCTATTCAATAAAAAGTTCAAGTATTTATTCCTAATTTTAGGTTTTACTTCTTTACTTTATATGATTATATTTTATTGTTAATGTCCTCTACTGAAAAAATGTACAGCTCGTGAATTAAATGGTTTACCACCCCTTTTTGAGTTTTATATTATTTAGACATATCGAACATCTGGGTGTGCATTGAGTACTTGCATTATCAGTTCCGTTAAATATTACCATATATTTTTGGATGGTTCAGGGAGGAATTTAGATTTAGGGCAAGGCGGTAGTATTTTTCGATTTTTTTATTTTTTACGGTCGTCCCTCATTTGGTTATGTTTCACTCCAGCAGGAGTGTGGAATGCTGAGTGTCTCCACAAGTACCGCTCAATGGGTTTTTATGTACAGATGGTATTCACCATTCAGTCTTATTCTTGCTACTCTGGTGTGGTTGGCCCTGTTAGAATTGAATAATATGAGCCCATTACTTGGTGAATCTTTCGTTTATCTCCTTGTGCCCTTGGCTTCCTATTTATAATTTTCGTCCCACTGCAGCTTTATCGCTGGTTTAATGGCTATTTTCTTTTCCTACGCTTTACGTTCATCTTGATGACGGTGGTTGGATTTTCTTTTATTACGAGTTTATCGACTCTATCGGCTTCCTCGGCTTCTGACTCCTTTCGTAAGTGGAAGGCACCCAGAGAAAGTTACTTAATGCCTAAATATTAAATGTTTACAAAGGTCAGGATTTCTTATGTTATGCCCATTCTTTCAGATGAATAGTTTGAAGAACTTCTAATGCTGACGAGGGTGGGGGGGGGTTGTTTCCGAACGTGTCCCGCCGCAAAGTAGGTGCATATCAGGACAGTGTTGCTTAGACAAAGTTTACAAAACGCCACACGTTGGACTGCTGTCGCAACGCAGGCTTCAGTGCCACCCAGTCACATTAAACATGTACAGCAAAACCTCCAATATGCGGCTTACAAAAAAAGGCCAAAATTAGGTCTTGTAATGGAGGGTCTTATAAAGGAGGACTAGTTGCACTGAACCGTTAGTACAAGTAGTTATATGTACAGTGATGGATGGGGTGAGAAATAAACACATCTTCTTGTATGTTACCATGGCAGCTAGTTGCAACATGTGTTTTGAAATTGTTTTTTTATTTACCAGTGTTCCACATGTTAAAATATATATTTTCGCATCTCAAATACTGAACACAGTTTTATCAAACAACAGGCTTACTTTATTTAATATTTAATATTAAATGCCGACTTTTCTTTGTTGCTTCTTTGTTAGGAGTACTTTCTTCTCCTTTCTAGATTGAAAACAGTTGTTTCGCGCTTCTCAAGGGATTTGGGGTCGACATTTCGCGTTTCTCGGTGAACATCTTTGCAAAAGGAAGTCTGCTAGCCATTTTTCTCTTCGAGCAGGGAAAGTCGTATACGTAAAACCAGCCACTTTCGTCGGTCGTTGGTCGGGTTAACCTAAGGAGGGAGTGGTAAATTGGAGGTCATTTAAATAGAAAATGGTCTCCGTCAACGATTTTTGGATCGTATGCCGGAGGGGGTCGTATCTGGGAAGGTCTTATATGGGAGGTTTTACTGTATTGACACTGAGCCAACCAGTCCTAGTACTGTTCCCTGTAGTGCCAGGCGTCTGGCAGGGCAACTACTGCATTGCCGATTTATAAGTCTTGGGTTGGGCTCGCCCGTGGCGCGAACCGTGCGCCGACCTCCCGCCTCAGAAGCGCTATAACCATTAGGCTACCGAGGAGGTCTGTAGAGCTAGTAAAGCGTCTGAGACAACCGAAAATAGTTTTTCTGGTGTAGATTTCCTACTGTTTAATGCCATCAACCTGAGGGCAGTACGTATTGCTGTGAGCTTTGGTGTGAAGAGATGTGTGGCTAGGAAGCTCGACTGTACGTGTGTCTTTGGCTGCATAAACTCCTGTTCCTGTCGTGCACATGTAGAAGGTCAGGTCATTCGAGCCGTCCGTGAATATCTGAGAATGATCTTTGTAGTTAGTGTTGAGGTTTGGTTGAATTCTGATATTATTTTCTTGAGGTCGACTTCTATATTGTACTTGGTGAGATCTGTGTCGGCCTGTGCTGGATGTAATGTCCAGGGCGAGGTTTTTGAGTGGGTATGGAACTTCAATGTTTGTTTCAGCCCCTGCTGTGTTTCCTATTTCCTGAGCGTTTTTCTGCATGGCTGGCTGTGGTGTAGGCTGGCCTGTGATAGTTTAGACTTGTTTATCAGCAAAGAGAAGACTTGACAAAAATAACAAAGATAGCGGTTATTGGAGCAAAAATCTTACTGCTCGCATAATTTATATTGTGGTGACCGAGAGAATGGCGAGCCAGTAACTACGAGAGGAAACGGCCTTTTGCGCCCGCCACAAAAACGTTGAATTAATTTTATGAGTGCCTATTTCGTAGAGTTTTTGGATCAACAGGTCCATTTTGTACAGATTTTGAGATCGACCGGTCATGCGCGCTGATGGATCTCATATGTCTTTACTATATCCAGAAACATTCCAGAGAAGTTTACTTTTTTCTCTTTCCCAGTGTGTATTATTTCTTGTTTCAAGGTTGTAATGGGATCCGTAGTACTGAGGTTTATTTTCTAAAACCACTTTGCTGAAGCGGGAAGATGACAGTCTCACAGAAATAGCTCAGTCTATTTGTAACTATTGTTTCTAGCAGGTTTCCTAGCTGGAATGTTAATTGCTGTGGGGCTGTAACTAGAGGGAACTGTTTTAGTTTCCACGGGGTTGGGACCTATGTGCCCACTTTCCACTGATTTGGGAATGTTCTTTACCTCTTCTCTATCCATCTTATAGATATTATTATACGCCTGAAACCATTATGTAAAGAGACAGAAGGAAATGACATTCGTTATAGACTCTGCTGCTTTTATCTTCATTTCGCTGATATATTACAGATCTCGGGGTGCTTTTTCGCATTTCTCTGTTAATGTCGTCGAAGATGAAGTGATAGTAAGAAAAATATGTATTTTTATGTATCACTTATATTTAGATTAAGAAATGATGTATAATCATAAATGTTTACCTGTGTGACATTTATTCTAATTTATAATGTATTTATAATGTATGTTCACATCCCTTGAAAAGGAGCCGTGGACCTATTGAATAAACAAGTATAGTAAAAGTAACTTTTAATGCCTCTTTTCTCCCCCACCCCACCCTCTCCAATACGAGCAGCTTGCTTTTTGATTATAAGCGGGCAACCTTGTGTAATTTTCTGATTTTTTCAGACATATAGTGGATAAGCAGCTCAGTAAATGAATTATTTTAATTTCTAACTCGGAGCAGATTTAACGTATCTGATAAGTGTACCTAGTCTAAACAATCTCATCCTATGACGCTGTGCATTTTTATAATGCCAAGATAAGGACTGGCAGAACGAATTCGCTGGCCAGTAGCCTTCATGTCGCAGTAAGCCACTGTTCCACAGGCGACGTGTACATCGATTCCTGAAGTCTTGAGAGGAGACTATTCCACCGCGGATCGTTTTGACGATTACTTCCACGCGGATTATTTTGTTCGTCGGACGCACTCGGCGGCAGCTGCTGGCGGGAGAAAGGTGGCGGCCTAGCCAAAAGCAGAGGGTGTCGCTGACTCAGAGGTTTCTCCTGTGCCATGACTTCGCTGTGTACCAAGGGCGGGTGTCGTAGTTGTATCCAGGCCGCTGTCTCCCTTGCCACCGACCTGTTGTTTTTCACGAGCTCCAGCCACATCGCTGGCGCCGATCAGTACAAAAAAAACACCATGTAATGATGAATGTGTCGACGACCAAACACGCTGTCGACGCCAAACCAATTCCTATGGCGGATCATTTTGAGGTTAAGACTGCCGGGCAGGCATGAGATGAATTTTAGTAAACACGTGGTCATTCTACAGAACGACAGTACCAGATACCTATATTAAAATACGTATTGTCTTTTCCATTATTGATGACCATGGACAAGTTTTACACCTACGTAAGCAAACAGCCTCACACTTACACCCCGACGACAATGACCATGATGATTGTAATGACGATGCAGTACCAGCAATGCGGGGTTTAAACGGTTTGACTAATCCACGGTCCAGATAAGTCGAATGAAACACTAACAAGAAAATGATCGAGCTATTTTTGCAACTCAACACATTTTTTTAAAAAGTTGGATCGCGTATTCTTTACAAAGATTCTTGGAAGGAAAAATTTGTAAGAGAAAATTCATTAAAATTATGTGGAGTCTTTTTAAAGCTTACAATTGGATTAGTTTTCCTGCTACTGGTTTTATGCAGCGTAGGCATTTCATCGTGTGAAATCGGTCGATTTGGAGCATAAGTAACCACAATGCAGGAAAGATAACTCTGCCAGTCGTTAAATAGGCTGTTCATAAACAGGATTCCCTGGCTTGTCTCCCCTGATCTGTTGGTGGCATTGAATTTGCTGTTCGTCGCAGCTCAGGCAGTAGCATTTGCACCCCCTGGCTTCTGGTGTATCTAGCCAGTCTTTGGCCCGATAGTTAGACAAGACAGTTTGTACATTTACTGAAAGTCACCCGCTGGCTTCTGGTGTATCTAGCCAATCTTTGGCCCGATAGTTAGACAAGACAGTTTGTACATTTACTGAAAGTCACCCCCTGGGTTCTGGTGTATCTAGCCAATCTTTGGCCCGATAGTTAGACAAGACAGTTTGTACATTTACTGACAGTCACCCCCTGGCTTCTGGTGTATCTAGCCAGTCTTTGGCCCGATAGTTAGACAAGACAGTTTGTACATTTACTGACAGTCACCCGCTGGCTTCTGGTGTATCTAGCCAGTCTTTGGCCCAGTATTTAGAAAAGACAGTTTGTACATTTACTGACAGTCACAAGCTGCAGTAAGTCCCAGATTATTAAAATGTACTCAGTTTTACCTCGAAGTCATAAGGACGGCAATGGTGTTTCATCCCACAGTAAGAGCTGGAAGGAGGTGAGGTAGGAATGATTGTCGAGGAAAAAAACTTTTTTAAACTGCTAAAACTAGTTTACTTGCAGACCTGGCAAATAAAAATTTGTCATCTTCGAGAATGATTCTGCAGTGAACAGATACGACTGCCACGTTTCCTACGACTATTGGGCGTCTGGCAAGTAAGCGGAGAGGACCTTTGTAGGCCTCGTGCCCGTGGTCTGGGCTCGGCCACCGAGGGACCAACCAGACACTCTTGACTTTCCGGGCGGCCCTTGCATCGTGTTTGGCTTTAACGAACCATATCACGTTGATCAAGCAAACTACTTTGAACCCTCTATTCCTCGTCCCACCCTGGCACGCAGCAACTCTGTGTGCAGACTGATGCAAAACAGCTAGTAACTGTTTCCTGGCAATGTGGAGGTGTCTTAACTAGCAAAACATCGGCGTAGTAACTTCTAAACACGTTGAAAACCTGGGATTCTGAAGACGTACAGCTGGGCTACATGAAGACACTTCTGTTCTGCCTCGGGTGGAACAAGCCCCATTCGGGGTTAGATACTCATGGTTCGCGTCGCGCTGGAAGGGGACAGAATTCATCTTTCAGCGGCCAGTCCCCTCAACCAGAATACGAGCGCCCTCACGCCTAAAGTCTAAGACGCACTGAGTGGCCCGCCTAAGGGTATCAGAAGTAATCGTCTGACTGCTCACAACATCCATTGTCTCCAGAAGCTTGACTTGTGTGTCAGTGAGGGCTTGTGTCCGGGCATCAACAGCCCAGTGGACACCGGTATCAGGCAAATCCACGCTTGGGAGCGGTTACTCTACCTCTGTCTGCAAACCTAACTTTGTAAATAGCCTACCCTTGTCTGACAAGCCTAAACTCGGGAGTGACTGCTTGTGTCTGCCACACCCAAAATTTCTAATAACACTACTCAAGTGTCTGCCAATCTTACTGAGTTCTGGCAGTATCTCTGCTCCCAGTGGACTTTTCAAAGAACAAACTTACTGTGCATGTCACTCTAATGTGCTTGTGGAGGTAATGCTTTTAGATAAGATCTTATATAATAAACAGTCAAAAGGAATTTGCAAACGCGTTTGTGTTTCATTTGTAAACGACACAACGACTGACTGTTCGCACGTGTGTGCAGCGTGCGTGTATACCGTTTATGTTCACACAAACAAGTGTGCTCAAGGGAGAAATTTTATATTCTTTTACGAGTCTGTAAAGGACGAATTGGTGTGCTTCCTTATCTACAGAGTACTAGGCTTCAGTCCATGTCATACTTTTTCCAGGGTTCCGTCCCATATTACAGAACAGCTGTACCCACTCGTCTGCTAGTGTGCATGCTGAAGACTTAATTGTGATGAGGCATATCGTTGCCGTCCTCCCAACTTTGTGCGGTCAGCTATATCTAAAATGAAGGTGGTGCTGTTGTTGGTTACGATGGGAAGCAGTCAGTTGCATCTGGGAGGGGTGGGAGCAGTTTCGAAGAAGAAATTGGGTATCCCTGTCACGTCACCTGCTCCTGTCACGACGTCGATGTGTACCCCGGTGGTAAGGTGGTAAGGTGGTAAGGTTTCGTTCTTCTCTCGCTGTTCTCGCCATTTTAATCAGCATATCGGAATGAATGTGTCTATCTTTGTCTTTCTATATACATCTCTCTCTCTTTGGTCGTCTCTTTTTCTGTCTGTCCCACCATCCTTTACAGTCACTTCATAGCTCATTTGCATTCACTCAGTTTCCCACCCACAACCCCTTATATGCACGTGCGTATGTGTATACATATGCATATTAATATAAACAGTCCTGCATATATATGTATATAGGCTTATATATTTGTGCGTGTGTGTATGTGTGTGCTTGTGTGTTTGTGTGTGTGAGGTAAAAGTAAAAGTTATCTCGTGACCTGTTTTAGGTCGGGGGGTGTATGAGACCCCCAATTTTCTGTGCAGCAGCACCTTGAGGGCGGTGCCCATCTCCTCTCCCTCGCTTCCTTGCACTCCCTGACCCGTGGGTAGGGTAGCCCGCCCATTTCCCAGCGGGTCACCTGGGGACATTTGCTGCCGCGCACGGTTATCCGACCATCACCTTTGCAACTCTAACCACTCGGCCATTCGCTTCCCCCTCCCTCTTCTAGATATACACGCATGACAGGGCACGCTCGTACGCAAAACGCACACGCACGTGCGACAGCGTGCAGAAACACTGGAAGCAGACAGAACACAGAGAACGGACTTGGAACTGCAGACGAGAGGTATCTTCTTCTCTACAGCTCTGAAGTAAGGAAGTGAACAAAAGGCGAGTACATGAAGGTACTCCACCAAAGATCCCGATCACCAATGAAGCCACCACAAACGGCACGATCCTACGGTAATTCTGAACCCTACCGGTACACCTGTCGTCGCAGTTTCCTGACACCTGCGCCGCAGCTGAGGTCACCAAGATTGTCCGACTGACCTCCACATCGACCTCGATTGTTAACCTGTACCACTATCCATCCACTGTCTCGAACCACTCCCCACTCCCACCTCCACACGTCTTTCTGTGTTCGGGGTCAGGGACCTATAACCTTGCTCCTGATATTGGAAACTGGACAACATTCCCATGGATGTTTCTCTACGAAACTCGTCTGCCATACCCTTATTTTTGCTAGACTGTTTCTGTTTGCTGTCGTAAATTTGTTGCTGCTTTTGCCATCAGCTTTGCTACTGGTGCTTGAGCTTTCTAGATATTCACAGAACTGAAGATTTCAACATTCTTTTTTCGGCGAGTTCCGGCTTTGTGATTTCGACTCCATTGTTTAAACATTATTTTAAATGACATTCTTACACAACCCCATTTAACTCCTCTCTAACTCTCCCATTCTTCCCCACTCTCAATCCCCCTCCCCTCCCCTACATTCTGTTTTGTTGTTTTTGTTCTAAGTTTCTTTCTTACGCTGCCGGTGTGACATCCTAGAATTACCCTCTGAACAAGTATACCCCTTGGGGGTATTTTGACGGCATCCCCAAATCGTTTGGAGGTGCTTATGGTATAAACTAGAAATACATACTAGATTGTGATATGGCATTATACAAGTATTTTCGTTAGAATAGCTCGGAAGAGAACACCAGCTACTGGTCAGCTAGTTCAGGCCATTCTCAAACCGCGGGCCCATCCTTACCAATCACGTATCCATTATTTTGCGGGTGGCCGCGAAACCTGCGAAACATTCCCCCCCCCCGCCCCACACCACCCCAATTACATCGCCACCCAAGCCCACGCTGTGCAGGCTTTCAACGAGCCCAACCATGAAGATCAGGTTCCTATAGAAAATTGTTTTTGGTGCATGCATACGTGCGCGTTTGTGACGGTGAGGAGCGACGTGCACTAAGGTGTGCATAATACGTCTGTGTCCGCCAGCGTGGGCGAGTGTATGAATGTTATACGTAGTGCTGTCTGGTTTTCTTCTTTCTGTCTGTTCGTCCCTACCTTTCCTCCCTCCTAGTTTCCTCTGTCCAGTACATGATCCTCCCACTCCTCGCGCTCTCTTTTTTACCCTCTCCTTCAAACCCTTTATACACACATATTTACATATATGTTAATATATCTATACAATTGTGTATATGTATATTAGACAAATATAAACACACGTGAGAGCATTTCTTTAAGTAGTATAATCAATGCCACAGTGATTGAGTTCACAAAAGAGAAAGAGAAAATGGCATTTTTAAAACATTCTTGCTGCCAGCTGCTCTTTGACCACCCCACCCCCACCTCTGTGCGTCACACCTTAGTCCCCTTACTTGTGACGTAACGTGCCCCACGGGTCAACATGACGGAAGCGCAGGGGGCCCGTCACTGGGGGGCTGTGGGTAGGGCTGCCGGCAGCTGAATGCTGGTTAGTCCGTCAGCCATCTTGTGAAGACTCCGGCGTGCCATAACATCTGGGACTGGTTCAACGCGTTCTTTCAGGATTGCCAGGACTGCCGGCTGGACTTCATTGCCACCCACGTGTGCCAGTGCAACGCCGACAGCGAGACGCAGCTTCTGGAGAGGCTGCGGAACACATACCACAAACAGTATTTGAAAATAGGTGGGGTTTTAGTCTGGTGCTTGTGCGCGAGCCTGCGTGCGCGTGCGTGATTGCTTTTTGTATTCGATGTGGTGCCGCGCGTTGATAAGCGCGTACGCATCCGGGCTTGCATGAAAGCGTGCACGCAATGCTGGGGTGCGTGTGTGGGTGGGCGCCTACTCGGCCTAGTCAGAACTGTTTATGGCCTAACGGACCTTACTCTTCATGGCAACAATATATGTCATCATTTACTCGAGTAAAATTACAAATTCGGACAAACAGCTGTATCAATATGCACCTTCCTTTAATCCATACAGTTATGGAGCTTAGGGTGAGCTGAAGGTGTGCCGTTGTCGCTTTTTGACAATATCTGAGTGACAAGAATTGGTTTGCCCTTTTTACAGGACCTCTGCGGACGCCCAGCCGACCTACTGCACACGAAGGCCATTCTGCCTCGTCTGGAACAAGCGCCCTTAGTGGTCGGATTCGCACGGACTCTCCTCGACACGGCTCGGACAGCTTCTTCACGCCAGCCTCTAGCCTCCGGGAGCAGGGTTCCAGCACACTAGCAGCCCTCCGCCATTACTACCTGAACTTCTGACGTAATCGCTTTTCGATCAGATCGTCCATCAGCACAGTTTTTCTCTGAATTCAAATATCTGAACTCTGAGAAGATAAAAACAGGCGTCATTTGGCAATCATTTTATACAACATGGGAAGCGGGTGGCCGAGTGGTTAGATCGCTGGCCCTCGAACCTGAAGGCGCTGATTCGATGCCTGTGCGCCGCAACACACGTCCCCCCCTGTTCCTCCAGCTGGGAATGGTACCTGAGCCATGGGTAAGGGAAGGTAAGGCAAGATAAAACATGACAAAATAAAACATGAATATGTTTATGACAAATTCTTATTTCCGCTCATATATCATATCATAGCATGTATGTAAAAAATAGGTTACAAATACATAAAATGGTCTTAGTAATATAATAACTGTGTTGGTAAGAGGTATACCTTTTACATCTACATAGAAGGTTGGGGATGCCCCTTCCTCTCACCTCTGTAATCTTGTCACAGTTTTCTTTCTTTCTTTCTCACTTTCTTCCTCTTCTTTCTTTCCACGTGTGCATCGCTTTTGCACAAAGAAGAGGACCGGAAAATGTAGACACAGACAACTGAGTAATATCTTCATGTATTTCCAGGGTTTTCAAGAATGCTTAGTTATTCCAGTTAAACCTTAAAAGAATTAAGGAATGAGAAGAAAATTTAAAAAGCTTTAGATATACCAGCCTTACAATGCTACTGTATTTGAGTACTTCCAAGGAATGCGAGCATTAAGTTTTCTTTAGCCAGTATCATTCATTAACTTTCTGAATGGATTCGAGTGACTGTTGATGAAGTCTGAAATGAATTATGTCCCTTGTTCTATCACTCTGCAAACATTTCGTTCTCAAATCTCAAACTATGCAAAATCAATACCTGGAAACGGTACCATACTCATAGCTCTAATTAGACGATTTTTCATGATAAACCAGTTTAACTTTCTGCAGCAAATATTTTGTCCAAATTCGATAAATATTTTCTTCTTTCGACAACCTGTCACCGCGAATAAAGCAAAACATTGTAAATGAGGAGAAGTCTGGATCTATACTGCTACAATACCAGATAATATATAATAATACAAATTGAAGAAATATATTAAACAATACGTTGGATATAAGACCATTTGCAGCAATCCATACAGTAATAGTATTTTTTCCTGGGGCAATGTGATGTCGCCAGGTAAAGAAAGAAACCGCATGGCAGAAAATTCCAGAAATGTGCTGAAACCACGAAAGCAAGATTATAAACGATGCGTAGATCACTCTCAGAAAGGGCTATAGTATCGCAGAAATTTCTGGAAGGCGACTGAAATTTTCAGAACGTGCTGCAATTTTCTGGACGATGACAGAAATTTCTGGAAAGAAATATAACGCCAGTGGCAGCTTCTGGAACGCTATGGAGGAATGGAGAACACTTCACACAGAGATAGTCCTAAGATGCAGTGGCTTAGCTCCGCAACTTTGCTTGGGGAAGAACTTTCTGTAGCTTGGCAGAAATGCCGAAGAATACGATGGAATTTTCCAGAACATGATAGAATTTTCTAGACTGCCCCACAGCCGGGCAGATCTGGTAGTGACTTCCAGCAACACCTATTAAAATTAGGACTGAAGTTTACAAACCTATCAGAAATTTATGACAGAAATTTCTAAAAATGGAAAGTTCTAAATTTTCAGATATGTTGTGGATGTTTCTAGACAGTATGATGCCAGGTATGTCCAGAGACACGCTGATTACGTGATAAATATATTCCTATTACAGTAAAACCTCCAATATACGACTTTGAAAAAACAGCCAAAATCAGGTCTTATAATGGAGGGTCTTATAAGGGAGGACTAGTTGCACTGAATCGTTAGTACATGTAAGTACATGTACGGTGATGGGGTAAGAAATAAACACATCGGCATGTATGTTATCATGGCAGCTAACTACAACATGCATTTTGAAATTGTTTTTTATTTACCACTGAACTACAGTTAGGTTTAAAAAAAATTTCGCATCTCAATTACTGAGATCACACGTTAGTGTGACCCAGATCTCTACCCGCTCCCTACCCCTCGAAACTCGCACAGTTTACATTTGATTAAACATTTCAGGCACTGACTGGTGAATCGGCCGAAACAAACGTTTAAACATAGAATATGAAAATAAGACTTTCAGGAATGAATTACAACAAAATGTGTAATAATCGATTTGTCCTTCTGTGAAATGTCGAAAAGACACTCAAGTCGTATATTGTACAAAACCGTCACTTCCTTCAGTCCGTTAGGGGTAGAGTCATAAATGAATGTTGGATGCAATATTTATTGCCGACTTCTCTTTGTTTCTTCTTTGTTTGGAGCACTTTCGATCTCTTTTCTAGGAGATTGAAAACAGTTATTTTGCGCTTCTCAAGGGATTTGGGGTCGACATTCAGCGTTTCTCAGTGAATATTTTTGTGAAAGGAAGTCTGCTAACCTTTTTACTGTGCAAAAGCGGTCACTTTCGTAGGTCGTTGGTCCGGTTAAGGAGGGAGTCGTAAATGGGAGGTCGTTTATACAATAAATGGTTTCCGTCAAAAGTTTTTGGGTCGTATGCTGGAGGAGGTCGTATATGGGAAGGTCTAATAACTGAGGTTTTACTGCATTTAGTAGAACTTTCTTGAATGGCACAGAGACATTCCCAGAAACGATGGAATGTTCAAGACATGTCAATCAGACAGTTGTGAAATACGCTCATAACTTTTGAAAACAAAATCATTCCAATTTTCCACCATTGATAGCACTTTTCAGAAAAGTGCAGAAATTTCTGGGAAAAATAGAACTTCTGAGAAATGTTTGTACTAAGACCTCAGGAGCACTTAGACATGCCTGCAGGACACGATAAATCGCAATGCAATCTTACGGATCTCTCCGGAATACTCTCGAATTTTCGAGAAAGTTTTACGCGGAGTTGGTAATGAAAAACACGGTACATTGTATATTAGACGTTTCTGGAAGTGGACGTACAAAGTTCCAGATTACGA
>SMGT01010088.1:42674-85791 GCA_004794575.1 Lanistes nyassanus
AATCTTTATATTAATAGTCGTACCATTTCGACAGGAAGAAGTCTTCGGGAATAAGCAACAGTGTCATTGATTTTTTTTAACGTTTGCAGGTAGATTTTTTAAAAGAAAAAGTCTCATTTGATAAGGATATAGGGGTAAGACTGACAAATTTGGTGACGCTAGTGGAATAATTTGGTTCTAGGATGGAGGGGTGGGGGATGGAATAGAGAGGGAAAGACTATACTGATACCAACAAGAGTTTCATGGAGACTTATGCACTCAGTTCCAAGACAGTACTATGCAAAATTTGATCGTCGTGCCAACTGGGATAACTGTTCAATTCTGGGGTGAGCTGCAAGGGCGCGAGTATGTCCTCTCATTTCGTAAACTACACGGTGAGCAGGCCTTACGACCGCTTTTATGACCTGAAGGACAGATACGAACGCTCATGCAGCTGAACCCTGGACCTGAACAAGTTTGCTATGGCGTGTTGTTGGGGCTCAACCTTTCCCATAACGAGCCGAGTTGGTCGAGTTTTGTCCTGTACTCGTGGCCCGCACAGCCGTTAGTCTGATCGCTCGCTTGTTCTGTGGGCAGCTGTGGCCAGTGCAGGCTGACCCTGACGAGGACGAAGAGATCCACATCTTCTTTGCGCGTGGTCAGCGCTGGAAACGCCTGCGCTCCGCTGTCAACCCCGCTTTCACGGCGACGAAACTGAGAAAAGTGGGTGGCACCTTATGCGAAACCCTCATTTTTACTAAACAGGTTATTTCCATAGGCACCCCAGTTTTAAGAAACAGTTTTGTTTCATGAAACATCCTACTTAACGAACATCTTGGTTTTACGAAACAACTCCCGCACCCACTCACCTACTTTTTGACTTTTAACCAAACAAATTATTTTACTTTCAGCTGTGCTCACGAGTTCACATTGCTTCTTTCACCTAGCTGCATTTCCCATCTGGCATCTCCACTTTACTGGTCTAGTTTTGTGACGTTTTATCTCCAGTTTCTTCTCTTTCTCTCTCTCTGATTTCATCACCACGATTTTATTTTTGCTCCCTTTGTGTTTTTTTAAAACATCATAAATAGGGTGTCATCGGATAATTCTCTTTCCTTATCCCTTAATTCTTTCTGCTTCACTTGAAACCAGTTTACTTATTCCTCCAGAAAGTTTTAATTCTCTTTTCCTTCCTCTAACTTCCCAAATCTTTATCCTCTTTCTTGTTATTCTCTTTCGGCAGGTTTTTCTTTGATGTCGTGAAACTTTTCTACCTTTCCGACAAAACCATTTTAACTCAGTAAATTTATTTGAACCCAGAACCATACTGCTTCACCGAGCAATTGTTACTGTTACTATGAGACCTGTTCCTCCGTTATGATGAAACGCTGTTGCATGATTAACTGCGGCATTCACTGCATGAAAGTGTACGTTTACCCCCTATCCGCCCCCGCCCCCCACCTCGAAAAAAAAATCCACCTGTATCTTTGCGTAAAACGTACATTTTGCGTAGTGATTATTTCGATGAGATGTTGTCACTTTGTTTATGTGCTGTTGTGCTCGCGATGGATGCATCCTGTCCTGTTGTTTTCTTGTTCCCATGACCCCTTGTATTGTAGTCGTGTCGCGTGCCGCCCATCGTTCTGTAATTCAACCTGTATCGTTTGCAGATGCAGAAACAAGTGAGCTTGTGCGCAGACAGACTGGTGGAGGTTGTGGATCACACAGTTGACGAGGCGCCAGACCAACGGGTCGAATGTACTGAGTAAGCACTCGTTTCGGATTTCTTTGTTTTGTTCGTAATTATAAACTCACCTGTTTGAGACAGTACGCCATCTGCAGTACTTGAAACGTTACGAACTAGTGTTCAGCTGTCACAGTACCAGCAGATGATAAGGCCAATGAAACATCAGTCGTTCGCGTCTTTGAAACCCCATTCCAAATCATTCTAGATAGGATCAGCTCCAATTTAACACGCGGTCAGAGTCAGTCCATTTTCTTCATACGTTTTCCTTGTCTAAAACCTGGTAACGGAGCAGAATACAGCAGTCTTTTAATTTGATTTTCAGTCTGTTCCGTCGGCTGACTCTCGACATCATAGTGCGCAGTGCACTGGGAATAGACAACGACGCTATCAGGGATCCAGCTTCCAAGTTTCTGCAGCACTGCCAAGGGGTCATAGAAGATACGACCAAGCAGCCAGTTCTGTACACCCTGGGATGTGAGTGTAACTGCTGTGTTTCTGAACCGCAAGTGAAGTCAGGTTTTGACCTCAGCGAACCTATAGTCGATCGTAGCCCTGAATTCATTACCTTGGTTCACTTGCGGTCCTTTTGCCTGTGTAAACTCTCTTCGAAATATGAGGGAAGGGGTGGAGGGGGTGTTAATCCTACTTTGAGAAAATTTACCGATACACCAATATATCATCCTCAGTTTAACTAGGTTAAAAAATTTTAAAGTGTTTACTGCAGTATTGGACGTTTAATATGATGCCACCCCCCGCTCCACTTTAAATACAACAGATCGACTGGCTTAGTTCTGTGTGAGCGATATTGTTTCGAGCATGCACGATCCGACCGCGTGAGAATGGGTTGATTATATGTGAACATCTTATGTTTCAGTTAGTTTGTGTTTTGTCTCTTTGTTTACTTCCGTGTGCACATCTACGCTAGCGGTGACCTACATCTCTAAGTGTTCTTATCTGACAACAGGGGACTGGAAAACATATAACAATGACAAAATAGAAAAATAAACATCCATCTCAGTTTCTTCTTCCATCCTTCCTCTCTCTCTCCCACACACACGCGCGCGCGCGCACGCACGCCATAAATACACTATGTATATTTAAATGCTCATATGGAACAAATTTCTAATTTCTTCCAGTCTTGTTTCCATCACTGAACAAACTATGGATGGCCATCTATAAGTTCATGCACAATATTCAGTTCAATCCGGTGTTCTGGATAGAGGACCGCCTGCGGGAATGGTTGGAGGTCCGGAAAACGTCTGGAGAGGTTAGTGCACGCTATCAACTTTGGACAAAACGATTAAGTTATTCCCCGTGTGAACAAGAAACAGTAATTTCAAACGACTGTTTTCTTAAGTGCCCTGTCAATTTCATGTACAGTTTTTAAAAAAAACATGTAGTCGCCCTAAAATCTCGATTGATGTACTGGCCTGAGCAATTTTGCGTCGCTTCGTATAATTGTGAATCAACAAACCGGTATGCTGCGTCAGTACGCATGTTTGCTTTTTTTCTTTTCTTTTTTGTACGAATGCATGAACCAAATAAGAGTTCTCCAACCCAATTTTCTTGCCTCCAGCAGCATTTTCAACCCAATACTTTTGTCTCCTGCAGCATTTTGAAGACCTGCTGCAGCAGCTACTGGACGCACGGTACCCCGTAAAAAGCCACCAGGATCTGGACAGAACATCAGACCCTCACCGTGATCAAAATGGCAATATCACCAAAGGCCCTCTACTACGATCACTCACAGAAGCGGTAAGGGACAGAACTTTGCTTTAAAGCCTCTTATAGGTACTTTTTGATTTAAAAGTAGACTGAAATTTGAGGAAGAAATAAGACTGTGTACGTCTCTTCTACATACGTTCAGCTGGATGTTCAGTTTTCAAAGATTCTAGTTCCTGTGCGATTGTCAGAAAAAGCCCGAGCACTTCTACAACACCACATCATCTTCTCAGCTGCTAAGCTTATCTCGTACCTTTGATTTGCTCCTTGCTGACACTGCGCATGCGCTTTGTGCAGGAAGTGGTCTCGCATTCCTTGCTGTTTCTACTGGCTGGCTACGAGACGACAAGCAATACTCTCGGCTATATTTTCTACGAACTCGCAACAAACATGCACGTGCAGGAGAAACTGCGTCAGGAGGTCATGGAAGTTCTCAAAGATGTTAGTTTTGTACTTTAAAAAATTATTTGTTTTTTGCTTTAATTGTTCCTTTTTGCGTAATTCTCTCCCATTACAACACTAAGAGCAACCTATGTATGACAGCTCACCAAGTGGCGATGACCCCAATATTTCTCAACGTCATAGGGGAAATACACCCTCGAGTCCACGCACAGAGCTTTTCTTCTCCCACCCTCTCTCTCTCTCTCGTCGTGCTGTTTACATAGGATGCAGTTTCACCAGTACCGCGAATTAAGTAGGTCGCATACATAACAGGTCGCGAGAGAGGCGCGGCATTGTCAGGTCAACATGTTTACCTCGTCACTTTCCTCGGCAGTTGTATGGGGATAGGGGTATGTCGGGGAGGGGGTGACGCCGCTTCTCCGGTTAGAAAATCACGGTCAAAATTTGTATTTTTCTCTCTGTCCCTGTCTCACACACACATTACACGCGCACCACATACGTCAATCGCTTCTGCCTGTGCGTGCGTGCGTGCATATGAGAGAGAGAGAGTGTGTGTGTGTGTGCCTGTTAGTGTGTACCCTGTGGGAATGTGTATTAATATGATGGAAGGCGAGAGACAGACTTCACAGACACTAGACAGTAAACTGATGGTATTTGTAGCACCACGAGTAATAATTAAAATTCTGCCTCCTTATGTCTGCAGGATGGAGAGCCAAATTACGAGAACATCCGAAATATGAAGTACATGGATATGGTTATCGCCGAAACCTTGAGGAAATACCCACTAGCTAGCATGTGAGTGATTACTGCTCACTCTTTTAGTATTACACGTCTGATTGCCGTAAAATCAATTCCTAAAGTAGTCATAGTTAAAAAGAAAATTACCGCGTTCAGAGCCATTTCTCATAAACACATTTTGTCATCCATAAGCGTTTCTTAACTAGCTTTGCTTATACCCCCTGTTATCCCACATTTTGGTATTTATTTCATGCTCCAAGTCATTAGAAAAACAGTATATATCACCCATCAAAACTATACCCTTTGAGTTTGAATATAGGTACTCTCACACCACCATCACCCTTACGGGGACACGATAACTTACAAACGCTTATTATTATTATTATTATTATTATTATTATTATTATTCAGTGTGGTGGCCAGACAGTGTCAAGATGCGTGTCAGATTGGCGGGCTGTCAATCCCAAGCGGTATGCTCATTCAGGCAAATCTATGGGCCCTACACAATGACCCGAAGCACTGGGGTCCCGACCCAGTCACCTTTGACCCCCTCAGGTGAGAGTACTTAATTGCTACCTAGTCTTGCCGCACTGGCTGGCACTGTATAATTTCACGTCATGATGTGCACAGATTCCCTCACCTGAAATGAGTGTCAATCGAGCATGGCATATCCCTTCGTTTCTATATTATCTCCAGTAACATTAACCACCTGTGGTTATCACAATGATGTTCAATACGGGAGTGGAGGGCACAAACTACACAAATTTAAAAAACTCACAAAACAGCTGGTCGCTGAAAAAAAGCACGAACTCCTGTCTATATTAGATTTACAAGAGATCACTCAGCCATACCTAATATCCGTACTGTCTTAAAAGAACTCAGTTACCATCTAGAGGTGAACTGGATTAAATCTCATGTCGGAAATCCTGTCTTGGTCGTGCAGGTTTACTCCAGAGAACAAAGCCACGAGACACTCTGTCTCCTACATGCCGTTTGGAGCCGGACCGCGGATGTGCATTGGTCAGCGTTTCTCCGTCATGCAGATGAAGATAACGACGGCCAAGCTTCTCCGTCGGTTCAAGTTCGAACCCATGCCCGACCTTCAAGTTCCTCTGAAACTGAAAGAAGGCGCCACGGTCCTCCCCACGCGTGGGATCGCCCTTCGAGCGGAACGAATTTCCTGAGTGCTCATCGACGGTCATGGGACCAAATTGAAATACATTACAACGCCTGGAAACTCAGCAAAAAAGCTCAAAAGCACGATCGCGACAGAGCAACGTCTGTCTCGAAGACGCCCTGATGTAGTTAAACATCCAGACGCGCAGAAACTGCCGATTCAACGATCTCAGTCTAAAGATCTGACATGAACTAAACTGATCAGAGCAATTGCTCGATGTTGGTGGTTGGTGGGTACATGTGGCTGCTCACGCCAGCTTCCTCCGTACGTCAACTGTTACGATATCCCCCGCAACCTCTACTCTTCTTTACAATTAAAATTTTGTGTTCGTAGGCATAGGAGTTATGGGAAAGCCGTAGCGCTTGATGTCCACGTGGCAAATCAGTTCTGTGCTGTCTCACCCCATAGACCGGTGGGTCGGTTTCAGCGACTTTGCTGATACAAGCGCTCGACCGTTAGAGCTGTCTGTTTCTGTTACTAACCCTGGTAAATGGACACACACAGCACGTGCAATATACTCATGCAGAACCTGGAGGTGGACAGTTTAATGAGTTTCAAAGATGGAGAGTGAATAAGCAGCGTGGTTATTTATATTTGCGTGAATGTGTGATATCTTTATGTCAGCAAATGTCGCTACTGAAAAATTGTGCACGTTAACTATGACATTTCTGATAATCGGCCATACTGAAACATTGTCCATACTGCTGGATCGGTTTGGGCATTCTGTTAGATGGCACACTAATAGAATGATCACGAGGCGTGTGCCCTTTTGTGTCTGTTATGTGATGTTCTGTTAGATGGGACACAAAAAGAATGTTTACTAGGCTTATGGCCTTCTGTGTCTGTTATGCGACCGACTGAACACAGAAAGAATGCTTACTAGGTTTATGCGTGACGTGCTTTAGACTGCACGAGAGATTATCGTGACACCTTCCTCACATATCCGGGGATTAGACCAAAGATGACACGTGGTGAACAAAACAGTTCTAGGGCCCTATCTACAGAATATCATCAGCCAAGTTCCTGGCCAAAACATAAGCACTAGCAGCCCCCTACTTTGTACTTACAGTCCTTAATTTATCTTTCAGCTTTGTGTGTGCGTGCGTGCGCTTGTGTGAGGGAGAATGGTAGGGTGTCAAACGATAAGAGAAATGGAATTAACCGACCTTGAACATCAATAAATATGATCGGAAAATGTACATGGGTTTCTTTACAGCTTTTTCTTGTCCGCTGTTATTGATTTCTGTGTTTTCAGACCCATATTTTAATAAGTTAGGCAAAGCATCTTGGCTGATTTCGCCAATCGATCAACTATTTGGCTTAAATTCGACTAGCTGAACATCTGCATGGTTGGCTGAACGGTGGTCTGAATAAAAATATACAAGTCAACGGACCTGGACCTGTTGCTGACAAGTGACAGAAATAACAAAGATGTCATGATTGGAGTGTCAGAAAGACCCAATAAACTTGCTTGTTGCAGAAACAATTTTGGTTTTTCCTTTGCGGAAGCAGTTTTCTAGTATGTCTGTATGTCTTTCGTATTAATTGTATATTTATTTTTTTTCGTTTTCAACTGAATGCATGGGACGCAGAAGTTTTGTTTGACGAACCGAAAAAATGCTTTCTGGATTACCAAGTCGACATTAAATGCAGATCTCTCATCCCTCCTTGACGTCCTCCCATTTGTCTGTCTGTGTGTATGAGCGTGGATGCGTATACGTGCTCGCGCGAGTGCATGGCGATTTGGTGCCTGCGGAGCAGATTAAGGTCTCAGGCAGTGTGACCTCTTCCCTTGTCCTTGACAATTGTAACTAGATGGGTTTTTAACATCGGCCGCTTTCTTCACTGAATACTCGTAACAAAAACTGAGACTGTTGGTTTTACTGTTCCTTCCGTCCATTGTCTTGGTTCTACCAGCCACCACCATCACCGTGAAAATACGTATGACGCTCGACCGAATAAAGGAAAGAAACCAAACCTGTATTTTTCCCACTGACCTGTTGGATGACAAGGCCTGTGGGAGTCTACCAAAAAATAAACTGTGCCAGATGTAGCCCTTTCTACCCAACCTCTTTCTCATTAGAGTGGGGGTGGGGGTGAAGGACAAACGGACAGATCATCGGTCATCGCTATCAGGTCGATCTGTTCCCACCGTTTAGACACCTTTCACTACATGGACATTGACGCAATTAGTGACGTCTTCTGACGTCAACAACAACTTGACATCTACACTTGCATGATAAAACTCGTATCTTTTTGATCACAGAATCGATATGAGAATCATATGCTTGTGTCTTTTATATATGTAACACGGGTTCGCGCTTGCACGCGGTTACTGCCGGTGTTATCTAGGTCAGTGCGACTCTGTGATGACAGGCACGGTCGATCTCTGGACTGAGTCAACACAGCCGGCTGTTGTGGGTCACACATAGCTATGGCTGGGATGTCCGAAAATGCTATATCTGTGACTGACCAAAGAATATCGATCTACAGTTAACAGTTACGGACGCAGATGTCACCCGTCTGTCTGTTCTCCAGAAAAGTTGCATGTTCTTAATCTTTGAACTATACATTTTGAAAACAGAAGTACGGAAAACGTCCACGTGAAAAATAACCATGAGCAATGACATTCACGAAGAAGTGTCAACAAATGTTCTATCAGAATTTCAGTGGCATGTACAAAGTAAAGCTCTCGGCTATGGAGTGCCAAGAGATCATGGTATATATAGAGTTGCTTTCTATAGCTATAGAATTGTGTTCTATAGTTATAGAACTAATTCTTTTGCTATAAAATTAATTCTGTAGTTACATAATTAGTTCTTTAGTTATAGAATTAATTCTATATATACCATAACCTTTATACTCATTCCCTCTTGGCACACCATATATATATATAAAATTAATTCTCTACCTTCAGCCTTCAATTCTATATACATATAATGAATTCTATGTAAACCATGCACATGGTTTACCTAAAGAATTAATTCTATAACTAAAAATATAATTCTATAACTATAAAGAATTCAATTCTATAGCTATAGAGTTCAATTCTTTAACTTATAGCGTTCAATTCTATAGCTATAGAGTTCAATTCTTTAACTATAGAGTTCAATTCTATGACTATAGAGTTCAATTCTTTAACTATAGAGTTCAATTCTATAACTATAGAGTTCAAGTCTATATATACCAGTAGCCTTATATATTCCTTCTCCTCTTGGTACTCTATACTTAGCTCGTATCAAACATGTAACACTTCAAGTTTTTGAGGACAACACAGAGTCTAAGATTAACTTGACAGTAAACATGTGGTTTATTTTGCAGCGTACTTATCATCGGCGCCGGCATTGCCCTGCATTGTCTGTATTGCCTCCATTGCTAACTGGCACTACCAGCTGATGTTCTTCCGCCCAGTCATGTTATGACTAGTTTTTCCTACGGATCCCTTGTCATGCTCATCCCGTGTTGCTTACTTTTTGACTGTACACTTCCATGCAAATCTTGGGCTCTTTTTCTTCTCTTGCCATTTTGTGTCCAGTGTATAGCAGTTCTCACATCCTTGGGTTCAATGTCCCAATATGTAACGGATCCTTTACATCCTTCGAAGCTTTCCAGTTGTGGGGAAATAAAACAGTGTCACACAAAAGAAGTCCACAGCGAGATGTGAACCCATCCCCCCCCCCACCATGCCCTAGGAGCTTTTAACGCAACCCTTCTGCCAAATATATATCTCAGGTTTTGAACTGGTAAACTATAACTTACCATAACTTTAATAAGTTTTAAAACTGGAGACAGATGCCAGAAGTAATTTTTAAGAACAGAAATATCGTTAAACACCTAAGTAAAGCATGTATATTACTGTTATATTTTTGGCCAAATCTGTATGAACTGGTCTTTTAGGCACTGTATCTCATCTCTAAGATTGTGGCAAGGAGTGAACATGCGGGATGCAGCTTCCGACAGCCTCGATCTGCCACCCTGCTGGCCTGTCTTCTGCTATCCGCTCAGTACAGAACTGTGATGCCAAGTGCTGTCCATTCTTGGTTGTGTAGATGTTAGATGGAAAACACATTACAGTAACATTTTTAACATTCAGCTGGAAACGTTATTCTCATGCCAATAAGCAAACATCCTGCCAATGTTTTATGGAAAACATTGCAGTAATATTTTCAAATGATTTAGTTTTTAAAGTTACTGAAACATTTTTAACATTCAAGTGGAACATTAATCTGATGTTAAAAACAAACATTCGGGCAACGTTTGAAATATGTTTCATTCTTGTTCGTTTATTATTAGAAAGAAAAAAGACATTGATTTGATGTGCAATGTACTTGAAATATTTTCAGCTAACATTTTCAAACGTTTGCAGAAAACCTTTAAAGAATGTTTTTTTTTAAAAAAAAATTGCATGCTATTTTTCTTTGTTTTCTCCTTCTGGCTTTCAGTGTGTCTTGCAGGATGGTCTTAGCAAATGTATTATCACACGTTGTGTGGCGGAACCATAGCAGTGAAGATTATAGATCCATAGATTTATAATGGATCTACAATCTGTGATCTAAGCTTCCTTTTCTTGATGTTGGTGATGAGAGAGGCTCCTGCACGACCGGCCAGTCTGTCTTCTGTATTGGGAACATAGACCTTTGTTTTGAGTTCCTTTCAGGAGCTTGCAAAGCGTTTGGTGTTAAAGGCTTCGATATTTTTTTCTAACTCGGCCTGCGCTATACGATGAGCATGCTGAATTCATTCAAACAAAGGGTGGGGATCATAAATCATTATAAATATATGCCTTTCCATACCTATGAGACTGAGTTTACCATGAGAAGCGGCAACACTTAAAATCAAGCCAAACTCCATTTTACACACACACACACACAATTGTGCATAAGAGTCCGAAACAAAAGTACCAATTATTTACACGAATTATGCTTTGATCAATACAACCCTGCGTCTGGCTAGGAAAAAACTTTGTCTTCAGCGTCAGTCGCGTCGTGGCAAATGCACGATCTTAGTTTTTCAGCCCAAGACAGTTATTACTGTGTATGAGGAACGCTTAACTGCCACCAATAAATACATGACCTTACTCAAGTTACTGGGCCGCGCCTAGGTTTGGCTTGAGGCGATCATGACATGACCGTTGGGCGATGGGACAGCGTTTTGGGGGCGATCAGGCACGGGCGAAAGGGTCTAGTTTCTCGATGTCTGCATACACGCACACACTCAAGAAAGGACACACGGTGGCTTTAATGTCTTTTTTAAGTCTCTTAGTTCATTTCAATATCGAATATCCATAAAAGCGCTAAGTATTTAACACAACCTCTTCTTTCATCCACGAGATGAACTGGAGAAGAATAGTCTAGAATAGTCCGGTGGTTTTTTTTCTTCCAGAGTGATTTCCCCTGCAAGTTGTTTATATATCGAAGGTTCTATACGTGTGGTGGAAATAAACGGGTAATCAACAAATTTAAGTTTTGTTTTTCGGGAAAAGTTGGTTGCATTTTATTTTTCGAATGTTATACTTCATTATCAGTGACTTATGATTGATGTTGTTGTCTATAATTTCTGGTAATTGAAACTATTGATCTCAGAAAATGCAGTTTACTAATCATTTAATCATGAGGGCAAGTTCAAGTTAAAGCAGTCAGTAGATCTTCAAAATATTCTATAAATAATCAGAACAGTTTTTCTGTTGTTTGACTTGATGATTTTTAGTTTGAGATTTGTAGTTGATGAACTAACTTTATATGTTCAGATTGGAGATGGGGTGAACCATAAAGAAAGTGCATGAATCTAAACACTAAACAGTGCATGTGTGTAGGTCTACCACCATTTTGTGCACCAGTCCTTCGGATCTTTAACATTTTTCCTGGCTATGAGCTCATTATATAATGCACACTTTTTTGTTTGCAGGCACAACATGAGCTCCGAAGTAGTTCCTGCAGAAAACCAGGTGGCCTTGTCACCCAAAAGGGAGATAGTCAAGTCCACAGCAGTTGTTGAATGGTCAGCAACCCGATTTCCTGTGCAATTTTCTAAGCTGAGTCTCAATACCAACATCAATGATACACCTGCCAACTGGCTGCGAAGTCAGTCCTCTGTGGAGCAGCATCTCAGAGACCTGACATGGCAGCGAGAGCACTCAGAATTTTCTAGGTCTGTACCTATATGTTTTTACTGTGAGTGCTACAAACCAGTGTCTCCCATTAAAATTATTTCCCTTTAGGCTCCAGACTGTGCTCAATTAAAGCTTTCTTTATTTATCCATATATTATAGCTAACATTTTTATTTGCTTGATTTCAAGGAGAGGGAATGAAAGACATATTTTCTACAAAATCTTGTCAAAAATTATATATAAGATATATAGGAATTTCATTTTTGAGCGAAGAATTTTGTATCAGAAAAGCATGGTACCATCTTTGTGCTTGATATCTTTTTTTATATCTGCATCATTCTTGTGTTTTTCTCCTGGGGAGAAAAGAAATCAACAAAATGTTAAAATTTGATGTTAAATTGAAACTTTTTTCCCCTTTGATCTTTTCTGGTGAACAGTTTTTTAATGGCAAACTCTTATCCTGACTATGCTGGTGAGGTGGATGTCATCTCTGATGCCGAAGTAAGTAGCCAAACAGCTTCTGCGTGTGTGATCAAACCAGCACTCAGCTTACAGCCAGACATAGTCACATAAATGTACTTTCAGAAAATACATTGGATTTCTTTCCGTATAGATGTAGATGCTGTAGTATTAAAGCAACTATACCCAACATAACTATTTTCCACTCAGTATTTTTCTTGTTTCAGACACATTGTTTTCTGTAAGGTTTTTTTAAATCCTGAAGCAATATCGGCAACAAACCCAGCAAACTGTAAGATGCACATAAACAGATGTTTGTGACAGCTTGCTAAGCTGTTATTAGTCTTCAAGGCATATTTTTGTATTTTTTTGAAAAAAAATAAAGGGTCCAGTATATTCCTGAAATATTTTTTAACTTTAATGTCCCCTGTCACAGAACATAAAAAAACTTCTGAAGATGCCATTTCTCTCAACATCCCATATCAGCATCATGGTTCATCGTGTGGGACGCACTCTTCTTCTGGATGATTTCGACATTCACAAACACTTGCTGCGTAATGAGTCAGTATGTAAAGTATTCTTGATGCATCATTTGCTTCCTTTATTTTATTTCCACACCCAGTCTTTTCATATCCATTAAATAGTATAAATAATATCTGTTAGTGTTATATGTAATAATCTCTTTGTTCTTCCTGCTGATAGCTGTCCAGTTGGCTAACCTAAACATATAATACAGCTAACATTCTACATTGCTACATAAGCAAAATATTTCAAGTAACTTCTATCATTTGAGTTTGTTCACACAAACAAGCAGACAGTTGTGTAATGAGTGATTTTTGGTAATGTTTTAATGTTGTTTTCAGTAATGTTATTTCTGTATATTACTGAGCATTGGGGATTAATATTTGTTGTATTTTCAGGAAAACTGGTCCTGGATGAGACAGTTTTTTAATGACACCATTCTAAAAAATGAGGAAGAAATGGTAAACCTCTTTTGTCTATGTATGTTGGAGCTGGTGGTAGTTACAACTTAAGTACTCATCAAGGCTTTCATTCAAGAATATAGAAGTTTAGAATCTCAGATTGTACAATAAATGATATATGATGTATTTGTGTGTGTGTGCACGTGCACGCACATGTATGCATTGCATGCATGTGTGCATGCTGGTTGCAGGGATGTGCAAAAGTATTAATTTTTGTATGGTATCTGGTGCAACCACGTTAAATTGTAAACATAATTAGCATACATTAAAATATAACAATTTTGTTTGTTGGTTGGTTATATCAGAACCAGTGACTGCTAGCTGGGGTGAAAACAGTAAGAATAATGGATTATCTGTGCTAAGTTAAGACAAAAACAGACGCAGTCGACGTTTCGGGGCATTGCCCCTTGTCTTTCTTGTCCTGACGAAAGGGCAATGCCCCAAAATGTCGACTGCGTCTGTTTTTGTCTTAACTTGGCACAGATAATCTGTTATTCTTACTGTTGTTGCTTAATGACCTGCCGTAAACTAGGTACATGCCACAATTTAAAGTATAACAAGAACTCATTAGCTGCTAAACTGTGTTGTGCTTTCAGAAATGTGTACCACGAAAAAGCAAGAAGCGAGATGTGATTCAAAACCGCATTATGTATTCCAAGTTTCTTTACCACAGGTAAGTCATTTTTATATACAATGCCTGGCTCTAGAACCAAAAATAGTTTTCATTTCCAACAACAACTGTGAATTTAAAATGTAGACAGATTTATGTGCCTCTTCACTGGTGCATTTTCTCATATCTTAATAGATGTTAGTATACACTAAATTAAACATTCACAAACAATAAAGAGGAAGTCTAGTAGGACAGTAATCATGACAAAATGCATAAAAATGCAGCCTAGAAATACCAGCATCAATCTCTATAGCCATATGATGTGATTGCCATTGTGTACTTAAAGTGCAGATGGATTTATTTTTGTGTCTGACTCACAGTGTTTTCCTCCTTCTCACGTCTTAGCATAACAGGTAGCAATGGCCAGGAACTAGAGCTTTCTCATTCAGACAGGATGCACCAAGTCTCTCCAACGCCGGTCAACCAGTTGCAACACTTTGTCGCAGATATTGCACCTAGCATGGACACAGTATGTGTTGTGTTTTCTTGTCCCATCTCTTCTGACGATGATGATCTTATTGTTTCTTGTTGATCTTGTTCTTCACAGTTTTGATGCTGTGGGATATGTGGTTTATGGTGATGAACATTCTGTGAGGATCTAATTGCAGTTTGGCTGTCACGAGTTCAACAGGCAGACCCTTTGGACCTTTGAGGATCTGCGCATGTTGATTGGTACTGACTTGCCAATTTTCAGCGTGGGTGATCACCCTTGTGTCAGTCTTCGATTAAGGTAGGTCCCATAGTTTTCTCATACTTTGAATCTTTGTTGAGAGGAAAATCTTTTTCAGTTTCCACCTTACTTAAAAGACTGATCAGGAATCAGTTTGGTTTTCTAAAACAGTATAATCAGTTTCTGTGCATACCTTAAAGACAGACAGACTTGCAGTAATCTTTAGAATGTAACTTTACCTCACAGTCACATCAGGGCTACACAACATTACCTTTTTAATTTGAAATAGTTCATTAAGAAACATGAAAACGTAGAATAGGATTAAAGTTTTGCAACTTTGAAAGTTCTAGGTAAAGGGAGATAATATAATCAATTTGGTGAGTTGGCATCCCCAGAACTTTTTTTTTTTTGCTATCCGATGGACTTAAAATTACAAGATGGATGGAAAAAAAGAATAAAAGTAGAAGTGTACAATTTGGAACTGATATTACATTGTTACAGAGATGCAGCACAACCAATAAATGTGGTAACAGGGCTGGACTATTGGTTAGACAACCTTATGTGCAATGTTCCCGAAGTCGCCATGTGCTACCATGATAATGGATTTGTCAAGGTAAGAGTGTCCCCTTTCAAAAACAAACAGTTGAAGATTTCCAACAGCATTCTCTATTTTAAGTATGTGTAGGTATAAATGACAACTGCATGTGCACACATAGGTGTGTATACACATATGCTTACATCTGCTTGCACAAGTTTGCCCACATGTACAAGCACACATTTACACACATATATAAATATGCATAATGATCACAACTATATATATACTGATATAGTTATTTTTGAAGAAAAACAGCAAAAATTCTTTATGAATTGAGTAGATTTCAACGAGGAAAGAAATCAGATATAAGGCAATTATAAAATATTGGCTTAAAATAAGATTTGCGAACGCATTCTACAATTGGGCTGCTGCATGGTGCAGTCTAAACCCAACGTAAAGAACCCATGGATAAAGAAAGGTAGAAAAACTAAATATTCCCAAGCTGCATAATCAGATCTTCAGGCAGCAGCTACCTGTATCATGAGCTGCTGTTCACGGGATGATAAACAGTGTTCTCAGGTTTTTGCTGAATTTCAGAAATATGATCTGATTAAGACTGAGGACATCCCCAAACTTGATGGCTCAAAGTTTGACCCACAGCTTGTGAAGGACATTGCTTGCAATATTCTTGCTTTCCTTCGGAACAGTGCTACAAAGGAGGGTCACACGTACTGGCTGTACAAAGGTATTGACATGAAAGATAGTTTTGGAAAGTACAAGAGTTCTGTTTCAGTTGTTTAGGGATGTCATGACAACAAAGATAAATTTGAACTCTTCTCTGTGAACAGAGCAAAGTAATTGTGGGATTAAGAATATAGCAAGGTACAGTGTACTGCGAGTCCATTTGTGTACACCTGCTGTGCCTGTTACATGGGTGGTTTGTGGAGGTACTGTTGAGTTGAGTGTGATGACCAAGACTGAGAATTTTAAGTCTATGGCTCACATTCCATTGTTTCCAAGCTGTTTGTTTTCAATGTCACCTTTTGATAAGACTGACTGTTTGGCATCGTTTAACCTGTAGGTACTGAATCAAAATGTGAACAGCTGTATAGCTGCCTAAATTAATAGTTAGCTTAAAAAAAACAAGTCTGCATTATATTACTGCTTTCTGTCTTTGCATCACGTCGCTATTAACAACATGAGCAGCTTCTGCTTCAGAAGAGACAGGGAAAGCTTGACCTGGACCTGACTGGTCGTTGAGGAGTGGGGGGTTTTCTGTGATACTGGGCTGAACTTTTCTGTTTGCTAGTCTTTTAGGTCTTGTCCGTCTTTCCCTTTCTGCCTTTCCTTCCCCAGAAACCTAAAAGGTCGGTTACTCATCTCGTAATTGGTAACCATCATCACTGTTGGTCAACTGTGGTCACAGATGGCAGTGCTCAAACCATGTCCTCTGTCTTCTCCCAAACCACCCACTCACCCCCAACAAAAAAATACAGGGATGTAGTAAAATGATTTCTTAATCTCTGGGCAGGCAAGAAGTCAGGTGTGGTGAAGCTATATGACCTGACACAGCTGTGTGGAGGATCTGTACCACAAGAGGGCACCACACCCTTCACCATGCCTGTGGGAATGCTGCTGTATCGTGTGGCACGCCGAATGCGCCAGTCCAGTGACCGCTTCAAGATTGCAGAAATCAAGGCTTTGTTACAGAACTCACTCAGACTTTTGGATGAGACCAGACATGGCCAGGTAAACTGTGGCATCCCCTCTAGCATTGGCATCTTTGAACTGGCATGGTCTGTTCTGCTGTGGGATTAGGTTTTCTGTGAACCCTTGAATGGCATAGTAGAAGCCTCACAAAGTTCAGCATTTGTGCATCTATATCATCATGAGTCTGGTCCTGTCTAAAAAACTTTAATGGCAGGACTGGCCTATTCACAGTATTGTAATCTCATGAGGGCTTATTTTCCATCTAGAGATGGAAAACTTTTTTAAAAATTAGTCTGAGATAGAAAATCCTTTTAAAAAAAAAAGTTGGTAAAAGTTAACCCATTTTGAACGTGCATCTTGCAACGCGCGACGTCGCTGAAATCTCAGCGTTTGGGCGATTTTTACCGATTTTCAAAAAATTGTAGCAAAAAACCTATTAAAGTTAAAAGTATCATTCAAACGTTGTTAGAAAGATAAATTTAAGTAGAAAAAGATTTTTCCTACCCGAAATCCGTCCATTGCTGACGCTTTGTGAAAGACTGTGTTGAATTATGTAACCAAGGTGACGTAAGACAGTTTTGAAAAAGTCCCACTGACACGAAACACTCACCGATTACAGCCGTTTCCAGCACTTGTAATCCATAAAACTTTGTGGAAATTATCCATAAATGCCAGGGGTCTCCCACAAAACAGCTGGTATGGTTTTCAAACAATTCCAAGGCTTTTGCGGCACTTAGAGGAAGATGGCGACCGACCAGACATTTTTTCCCTTCTAATGAGGTGGCGTGCTCAAGAGAATAAAACGTGCAAATGGCGTCCCCTCCGTCGTTCAAGGGAGAAACTCTATAGAGAAATGATTCTCGAAAAACACCAGTGACTTCCCTTGCCAGCAAACCAGGTTTTTTTTTTTTGGTCAAAAAATTCTTTTTGCAGCACCCGCAGCATCCGCTGGCCAACTAGCGCAACGGGCGCAAGTATTTATATACTTTACGCCAGCCAGCTAGCAAAGTGGGGACAATAGGTTAATGAAGTGGTGTGATTTAGCACTCTTCAGTGTGCAAGGAGAAATCTGTCCATGTTTTGCATCCTCTGTTGTAGACCTGTACTGACTTACATTATCTTGCCTTTGTATTTCACTTGCAAAAATGCCATGTTTTGAAAGCATGCAGAGTTATTGATGCTAGCTTAAATAAATGGTTTTGGGCCTGGTTGAATGAGCTAGACATAGGGGGAAGATTTTGCATTGAACGTGGAATTTGAAAATGGATATACTGGGAATGGCTTTCTGGGACGTGTGCAAGACCCAGTTGAAGTACAGTTCAAATGGCAAGGAGAGGCTTTTTGACCGTGCCAAGAATCCAGAGCATCAAAAGAGTATCAAGATAAGAGAATCTGATATTTGACTACCTGCATTCTCCATGTATTTTTGTTTAACTTGCGCATCTCCTATCACGTGATTGCTTCAGTTCAGTCCCACAAAAGTCCACACATAGTTAAATTGAAGGTGTATATAACAGTTTATAAGGAAAAATGTAACACCAGAATGCACTTTTATAAGAATCTGATGCTTAGTGTTTCCAAAATAGAGAGAATTTGAAGGTATGTATGACAATTCACTTAGCATGCCATCACCTTTGCGGTTTTTTTTTCTTCAGATATATGCAGAACCAGCCATGTAATCTGTTTTATTTTCTCTGCTTTTATTTATGATTAGTAAGAGCATTCACAAAACCCTTGACCAGTCACAAATCCTTCTCCAGGTGTGCACGTCTTCCTACTACCTGCTTTCGGACCTGTATGTTCCTGATAGCTGTATCCAGAATAAATGGATTGTAGAAGAAGCTGCTGAAGACTCGGTGGAGGAGGTACAGAATTTTGTCATTTTTTTGCTTAGACACGCCTTTCAGGTCCATATTACTATTTGAATCTCTTGGAAAATCTTAGATTTTGGAGAGTACATTTGAAGGTCCTTGAAATTCCTTGAAATTTTTGAAGATGGTAGAATTCCTGATTTATGATTGTCTTTGAGCATTTTTCATTTTTGCTGGAGGTGAGTTGGAAAAAATAAGAAGTTTGACAATGTATAAAACTGATGTTCAAGAAATGAGTTTACTAATTGTCATGTGTGCATGAGCCTTGTCTGCCCACAAGAGAAGTAATTCATATTGAAGTGTAGATGCATGTGCACAGTTCTGTTTGGATTTTGATGTTTGACTTCTTACTTATTCGATGTTGCACATTTGAAAATTGCTGATGGAACCTGCTGTTTCAAGCCAGTCCAATTTTAATTCTTTTGCTAATGACAGAGAACATACCAGCAGATCATGTGTCGTGTGTGTCTTAATATGTGATAATACATTTGAAATATGAGCACTGAGTTACACTGAATCCTCTCCCCTTACTGCCCCACCCACTCCCCCAACAAAATCAGAACTTATCAAATTCAAAGCAGGTAAATCAGCAGGATCTACACTTGTCTTAAAAATGAAACTAGTGAATCTGCAAATTGGACAACACTGGTCAAGCTTCAGACTGATTTAACGGCTAGAATGAGGTCCTGGTGCAAAGCCACTGAAGATGTCATTCTTCAGATCCTTAAGAGCGTTAGCTGAGGGAGGGAGGAAGGTTCAGCAGCCAATGCAGAATCATGATGAAATCCTATATTGTCTTCTGCCCACATATTTCTTGAGTATTGTTTCACTTAAGTGACTGCTGGTTTGCCTTGATAAAGCCTACTGCTGCTGACTTGCCATTTTAAAGAAGGTGGTGGGGCTCCAGTGTACAGCACAATGTTTATATGGAAGCAGATTTGCTGCTAATATTGGAAGGATTGGTGTTATGAGGACAGTGTGAGCAGATATCTGAACAAAGTTTAGGGTTGCATTCAATTTTTTTCTGTTGGAATGCAGAATTGGTAGAAGAAGAGTTAGAATATATTCTGTTGCTGACAAAGGTTTAAATAAAGAATTCACCAAAAGGAACTCTGTAATTGTCTTAAATGTTCCTTCAAACTACTTGAATAATCCTTGGAAACTCTCTCACTTTAAATCTCTGTGGATTTTACTCTGAACAGTCTGGAAGAAAGTATAAAGAAAGGTAGTATTAAGTCACATATAGACATGCATCAGCATAGATGTGAGTACTGAAACATATTCACGCATTAATGATATGCATCCAGGTATGCATAGAAAAACATGCATACACTGATGCGCAAGTGAACAAACTCTGTTTGGAACTTCCAGTTAAAAGTAATGAAATTTTGAAATGTGTGCCAGAGTTCTGAATCTGAGGATGAATCCGAGCCAGAAGGCAAAGCTGAAACGCTGGTGGAAATCAAGTCGCTCTTCCATCGCAACTTCTGTGAAAGCAAACCTCACACACGTGTGGGATTAGAGGGCATTAATGGGACCCCAGATGAAAGGTGTAAGAACGGCTTGCAATATGTGAGAAAGGTGAGCTGTCTAGTTTTATAAGAACCCAAAGCTTCTGCTTTTGATAATTGTTCAGGCTTGCTGATCATACATAGGCAGGTTGAGACACCTTAAACTTTAACAAAACTGCCAAAGTTTTTGAGTAATTTGTTAGTTTCCTACTATCTTAAAGGTCTGCTTGAAGAGTTAACTTTGCTAGTTTTGTGGATTTTAATGGAAGAACTTTCTGCGGTGGTGGCATTTGCAGGGCTTGACCTGTCTGGAACGAGACCTACAGATGCAGACCTTGAAAGACACCCGAAACAGCAGCAGCATTGTAGAAGAACAGCAAACGTGTGACCCAAGCATACCCATCCCTCTGAATTATGAGCCCATCCATAAGGAAGGCAACTCTCCTGACCAGTCCTTGCTACAGTTATCCACGACAACATTCAGAGGAAGTTGGCATCAGCTGTCCAAAGCATTGCTACTCAGAAAGGCTTCTATGGCAAACTATGTGCTAGCTGCAGAGTTCCTGGCTAACCATCAGTATGGCTGTTCCCTCAAACATGTCCGCTATGCTATCCATTGTTTTGGTATGATGATTTTTTTTTTTTAAACTTTTTAAAAATGAAGTTAGAATTCTGTCTAACAGTATGCCGAAAAACAGCACAAATCACCTGGATGTGTGTTTTTAACTTTTTTTTTTAAATAACAGATGATGTTACAGATTCATTATGCCTGACCTTACATTTGTTTGTGCAAGTTCAGAGTGTTAAGAGAGTGTTCGGAGAGTTATATTGGGAAAATGGCTTCAGACTGTCACAGTAGTGTGAAGGCTGTTTCTGAAAACTGCTAAAAAGTTTTGTGTGGCATTTGAAGCTTTATTGTACAGGGACTGGATTCTCCTGTCAGCCTGTTGTGTTGAGATCTTCTTGCCTCTTACGCAGAATCTATGGCACGTCTGATCCCTAGCAAGGAGAAAGAGAACAAGGAGCTGCTGATGCTACTGCTTCTGACGGCTGCAGAAGCTCGCTACTTTCTCGGCATCAGCTCGAAAGGTCTGGAGGAGCACCAGCGTGGCTACGATGACATGAGCGAGGATGACACCTACATTCTTGACCGAGCACAGAGTGTCGTGTCAGTGCCTGGTAAATGTTCTTCAATTCTTGGCCATCTTTCACACATTTGTTAGAGATGGGGAAGAAGACTTGAACACAGAGGCATGATATGGTCATTATTAGCTAGGACTGTTGGCTTTTTGGGTTTTGACAAGCTTGAATATCTTGATTAGCTGAGTTTTCACTTAATGATATTTGGGAACTGGGATGTTTAAACCTTTTCTTAATGCTTTTTTTTATCAGAAGATCTTTTCTCTTGAATGTGTATATGTGTATATATATCGGTCGCCTCAGAGGATTGCCACCTTTGCGTGTTGAAGTGGTCTGAGCATCTTGGTGACCCAGAAAGCTATGGTGGCTAGAGTTTAGTCCTCTTGCAGGGTCATACAAGTCAGACAGGCGAAAGGGTAGCTCGAGGCCAGACAGAGCAATCCATTGTCCTTCAGATTGCTGGTTGGGTACAAGGGTAACACACTTGTCCAGGTGTGGGGTGGGATTCCTGAAACAAAAAAGTTTGTAATGGAAGCAGCAGCAAGGACCCCTAGAACTTTTGAGCATGAAGGACTTTTCGTGTTGTTGATTATATTTGGGGTTTCATGAAAATGTGCGCATGAGCTCTCATGGCCAAACACACGCACTCGCTGTAACTCTTTTCTCTCCCTGTCACACCCACTCATCAACAGCAGGATCCACAACACCACACCATCACAAAGTTAAGACAGGAACTCCCCTGGTTTACTGAAACACACTCTAATTACTCACGATCACTTTGATCACTTAAGTTACCAAAAAGAATGCCTTTCCATGACCCTGACTCATAGCGTGGGTGGACCAGATGTTGCAGTTACACTTCACACAGATAAACCAAAATTTCCAGCTTCTTAAAGACCAGGAAATTCCAACAAAACAAATGCATACACACTCAGACCTCCAACAGTCACACCCATCACTCCATGCCCTCTCTTTATAACAAACTTCAGATACCAACTACACTCCAAAATCCAAATTATGTAAAGCACAGACACAAAAGGTTATCACACCTTTTAATCCCCTATCTCCAGCTGTCGGTACTAATAAAGTCATCAGTGTTTGCATCTTCTCTTCAATATCCAGTTGTCAATATTAATAAAGTCATCAATTTTTACATCTCCCCTTCAATCTCCACCTTTCAATACTAACATCATCATGGTCCATATTTCATTCAATTTCAGTCACTGACTTCATGTCATAGCCATCTGCACAATTTCCAGCTTTTATTACTAATAAAGTCATCAATGTTTATGCTCTCTCTGTTTCACCATAACAAAGGTCTTCCACACCAAAGCATAAAACTTCACTGAAACCACACTCCAAGTTGTTGACACCGGCACCAATTGACATCGCCTTCACACCAAGATGGCAGATCATCACAAAGTGCTCTCCGCGAAAACTCCACAGAGATCCTTCGGTGTCGAAACTCCAGCCAGTAAAATATTCCAACTGAGAATGGCACTCCACAAGACCTCTTCTTTAAATATATCCACAAGAAAATACTCTGCTGTACATACACATACATCCTCTCACCAACTCCCCCTCTCATGGACAACATGATTTTGTCAGATGATGTGTGCATAGCACAATTGATTAAAACTGCCACAGAAGGATGCAACACCCAGGTTTTGCAGCAAACACTCTGATGTTCACACAGAATAACTCCACACAGCTTCACTGAAGATTTCCTGTAGAACACAAGCAGAACTCCACGCTTTCGCCCTCTATGGGATGGCACAAATTTCCACCCAATGACATGAGATTGAAAATATTCCCACTGGCTAATCATTCACACAAGGTATTCCAGAAACCCTCTAGTGTTCACCATGGAACAACAGGGACTTTTTTCCACACAGTATAATTCCACACTTCTTGTTTGACTTGCCAAAACATGGCCGACTTCTGTCCTCTCCTCTCCAACTCTCCACGTCCTTTTTTCTATCTTCTTACAAGCCCTCACCCATCCTTACCCACTCCATTCCCTTAAGTACAGGTTCACTCACTCCTGCTAAAACACTCATGCTGAATTCCCCTTCCATGCTATGCCCTTACATGCTATATTATTGTATTTTTCCATGCAACCCCTAATTCCAACACATGACTTCTCTTACACACTCAAGCTTGCTAATATACCAGCACGTCACGGATCCCTTTCTGTGGCACTGTTGTCACTACTTCCACCACATAAGCAGCAGCAGCAGCTTCCTGTTGTTTTGTCCCTGTTTAGAGATGGCCTGGGTGTACAAGTGGACCACAAATCCCATGGAGAACCTGAAGGACAGCGTACGATGTTTGGAGCGCATCACTCAGCTGGCGCACTCGGAGAGAGCCAGACACAAGTCACTGCTGATGGATGTGGCCAAGAAAATGGGCAGCTCTTACAATGAGCTTGGCAAATTGGCAATGGCTCGTGCCGAGTCTCTGCTGAGGAAAGGTAGGACCATTATTTACAGATGAAACTTTATGTAGGCTGCACATTTCAGGCACTTTTGAAGCTTTTTTTAAGCATCTTGTTCTGTTTTGTAAACCTGCAATATCAGTACTTGTGGCTTGTGCAAATGTATCACCACCAGGTACATGCACAGTGATTATTATTTAATCTTATTGTCGGCTATAGATGAACAGCAAACATAAAACTGTTTGGATCCCTTTTTTTTTACTTTGCAGAAATTCGTGTTGTCACGAAGGAAGATTTTTCTTGCATTCTTTAGATACTTTTTTTTTTATTTGCAGAAATGAATTTTGATGGAATAAAGGAAGTTTGGTCTCAAAGCAAAGTTTATTTCGAGCAAGGAGTGGAGAGGTTTCATGATATATGTGATGCCAAAAATGAAGGAGTGGTTCAATGTAATCTGGCACGACTACATCGTCTGGCAACTCAGGCACACACATACCAGATGGAAGCATCTGGTGGGCAATTCACCCCAGATATACGGCACCATTTGAAAGCGGTGAGTAAAAGCTGTCAAGATTTCTTTGAACTGATGGAAGAAACATTAACCAAATGCATCCTTTTTAATAGTCTTAGGTTTTACCATTCTCGCTGCCTGTCCCCTTTCTTTGCTTCAAGCTCTTCTGCAGGAAGCTTGTACATGAGTATTGGCTGTGCTGTTTTCTGAGTAGTTCAGTTTCGCCCCAGACTTGAAATGAAGTGCAAATCTTACTAGTAAACCTGAGTTCTCCTTCGGAATCTTATCAATTTTCATCCTCTTGTAAAATTTCTAGCGCAGTATCTGATATAATATCATCAATATTATGTATCAATCCCAGTAGTCTTACTCCAGGAATTTTTCAAAATTTTTTGTTTTTTTTTCAAAACGTGACTTCCATGTGCAGCATTTGTCAAAACTGCAGATAAATATATACGTATACTTTGACTTTACCAACACTACACAAACATTCTTACTTTCATTTATGCGTGCATGCTTACATAACCGACATACATTTCTCACAATGCGTATACATCAGCTCTAATATTTTTTCACAGTTCCTCTCTGTGGCGTGCATGCACACAAACCATTGAATAAAACCCACTACTGACAATTTGCATCAGAAGCAAGAATTAAAGGGAGAGGACTTTTTTTCCACCAGGCATGCTTATGTTTTGAAAACGCTCTGAAATGTCTGGGCTCAAACACAAGACATGGAGATTTTCGCGATGCCATTTTGTGGGACTATTCAACATGCTATGCACACATGGGCATCTTACTACAGGATTTTCCCCCTGTAAGCACAACCCGCATCCAGGAGGTAAAACACTTCTCTTTATCTTGCTCATCCACCCACTTTCATCTGTATAATGTGTAAATAACTGGAAGGGTTCATACCTTTATGGTGACAGTGTTCAAGAAGCTTTTTACAGATTTTGTGTAAAGGAAGCTGAGAGTGGGTTTAGTGAAAGAATGGTCTTTAACAGACGAGCTAATGCACTTTAGCTTCCAGCACTGCAAATTAGAATCTTGGTACACATGCATGGATCTACATCACAAAAATGATTTTCCAGTTACATGTAGTACAAAACAAGCTGCCACCTAACCTAAAGTTTCTGAGACTTGATGGACAACATTACAGCTGTTAATTTTAAAACGTGTAATGTTTGTGGTACTCAGACTATTTGTCTCGTCTTCACAGATTGCAAGAGAGGTTGTGGATCTTTTAGGGAGATCCATCAAGTTATGCAGTCAGATATCAGCAGGTTCTGAGAACAAAATCCTGTGTCCGTACCGGATTGCTACATTGGAAAAGCGCATAGCCTCTCAGCACTTCAAGTGCTTTCAAGATGAGGTGAGACTTGTTTAGTAACTTGCACATTTAGCTGTTTTAAGGTTTAGAATATATACATATATAGTTGATTGCTTTGAGTTTCGTGAGATTATTTGATGTTATTCATGAACATTTCCATATGCAAATGTACATGCACAAACACACAGAGTACACATCCAGACATGCAGGTTAATGCATGCAGGGTAAATGGAGGGAATTTAGATAATGCAGAATGTGTTTGCAAAGTAGTCATGACAATCTGAAAGTGAAGGCAGCCATTGTTGAAGTGTTTAGAGTCTCTTCTTTTTTTTTCCTTAGAAACAAGAGCTGAAGAAGAAGCATTTCGAAACGTGGGCTGAGAACAGTTACAAGCGTGCAATCAGTTTATTCACAACTTCTCCAGAATGGGCCTACGAACTGTTGGAATGCATGGCAGAGAGATTTTGTTTGTATTGTAGTATCTTTCAAAGTGAGTGCCATTTTTTTGTTGGGGTGGGGGGGGGGTGTAATCATTCAAAAGTATGGCTGCATGAATACATGCCTGTATGTCCACATGCCCAGGTGCATCATAGTTCACTGTTTATTAGCATGCTTGAACTCGTTAACATCATTACCAATGTTTATTGCAATCACCTCATTAGTACCAGTTACTGAAGAGGGGCTCTTTGTGGCATGGTAGTCCAACAGAGGTGCACGAAGAAATTCTAGATGCAAACGTCCCAGCATATTTAACTCTTACATTTTAAGTAAACTGTATAGTTAATGGACATATTACTAGTGGTTATGATTTGTGAAACACATCCTGTAAAATGGATTGCATAAACTCATCTAGATCCAGACAGATTTAAAAGATTGTATAAACTCATCTAAATTCAGACAGATTTAAAATAAATTCAAATGAATTTAAAGTTTGTTTTTTTTTTTTTTTTTTGCTTTTGGGGCAAATGATGGCAGTTTATTATTTTTTTTTTTAAAAAAAAGATTAAGCTGATGAATGCTTACGTTATACTGACGTGATTTCAGTCGGTTTCTTTCCAGGCCAAGATAAAACTGCTGCTGCCAAGAAAGAGAAAGTGCTAGAGAAACTGTTGCTTTTGATCCCTGAATTAGAGCAACCTTTAAAGAATTTGTGTGCAAGTGCTAAAAGCTTAAGGGATTCACCTGATCTACAGACCAAGGACGTCAGTGGTGCTGAGGATGAAAAGGAAGGAAAGAAAGTCAAATATCTCAAGCTGGCAGCCTACCTGTTATCTAGCATCCAGACCATTCTGTTGTGGTGGCTTCAGTGGACCTGCAGCAGCAAGAAGAAGTATGGATTTCCTTTTTGTGCTTTTGTTCTTGGGGTTTTTTTTCTTACCAGAGGGCTTTAGCAGATCCTTCCAGTTCTAGCAATCATCTCTACCCATGCTACTCAGTCAGCAATTTTGCATTTTGATGGGGACACACAGTAAGATCCTTCTTGAAGTAGTCTGGCTGGATGCACAGCTGACTGGCCGAATTTGTCCATAATTTATTTTTCTTGGCTCTTTAAACTGTTCTTATAAGCAGATGATCACTTTCCCTTCTAGGCGTTTGTTATTTTATATTTGATGTTGGCCCCAAAGAAAGTAGCTCATGATATTTACATTTACATTTATCAGAAATGAACCCCAGACCAGGAAGAAACTAGAACATGGGATAAATGTAAAACTCCTGCTTTATGAAAGATTTAGCTTTTGTATTTTTTTTCATGATGTTTAAGTTGTACACAAGTTTTGGGAATGTTTTAGTCCTTGTAAGACAGCAAGTCCTATCAGACAGTATGCATTTTCATACCACTTTGGGCATGCATGAAGTCATACCACCTCAGCATTGTTTGCAGGTTGAAAGGATGTACAAATGAGACTGGGGCACTCAAGTCACTATATAACAAGAGCTTGCATCTTGCCAAAGAGGACATGAACTGTGTCAGCAGACTCGAGCAACTGCTGGGACTGGTGCAGGAGATTGGACTTCATTGCAGCTCTCAGTTTTCCTGACATGATCCTACAGCATGCAACAAGCTTGATTGGTAGATATAACAGAGACAAGGCAATCTATATACTTTGCAGGAGTGCTGAGGGAGTACTTTTTCTTGCAGATAATAAAACTGTCTGATGATAGGTAACGTTTTTTTTCCCAAAGTACTTTGAACATTATTGTACACAACTTTTAGTGTCACTCTTTCCTTCTACCTTCTTGTGATAGTGACGGTAGAAGCCAGAGTTATAAATATGCATTCAGACATCGACTACTTTTTAGGACTCAATGTAGCAAATGACCTCAAAAACCAGAATTTTTAGTGTAGAATTCCCAATGTGCGCGCGCGTGTGTGTGGATGGACTGGCGCTTGCGTGTGTGTGTGTGTGTGTGTGTTCATCCCAATGTAACTTGCATATATTGAGATTAAGTCCCCTAGTCAATGTATTTATTCGGGGCAGTAACCATTACAGTTGGAGCTGTTAATATTGTTTTGGATGCATAGAGGTGGCATGATAGTGTGAAATTCTACACAAAGGTAGGAATGGAAGTATGTTAAATTGTGAATGGGTTACATGTTATTTAAAATATGAGAAAAATTTGACCACCAGATGACATATACAGTGGGCCAAATGATGGGGGCTTCTTGTATGTGTTTTGTTTTGGGGGGGGGTTTTGGGGGGAGGCTGTTTTGTGCTTTTGGGGGGGAGAAGGAGAGGAAACTGCGGGAGTTGCAGTTCTGCTTGTCTCACCAAAAACTAAATTTGGAAAATTCTTTAATGGCCATTGCAAGCACACATTTCGTTGCAGTTTCTGTGCTATCTCATCACCGACTTTTATTATAACTTACATTTTTGTCAGATTTAGTGCACTAATTGATGTCACTATTGCCAGTAAGTTCAATATGTCACTTGCAAAACTCTGGACAGATTGTAAAAAAAAGTGTGAAACAGGATTTATTTTATTAGAGACATACACTGATGTCCTTCAGTCATAGAGACATACACTGATGTCCTTCAGTCATAACCACCATCATCAACACAACCACCCCTTTGCCTGCTTATGAAGATACAACATTGTCTGCCTTGTGGAATGTCAAACAGATCATTTTCTTAAGGAATCTTGTGGGTAAAAGCTGGTCATGTATGCACAAATCAGACCGACTGTATTTTACAAGACACTGTTTCAGGATTGTTTATATTATATGCATTGTTAAAGCAGACTGTGGTTATTTCCAAATCTTTCTTGTTTTGCATCAAAAGATTTTAAAGCATTTAGACCTGAGGTATGACAGTGTGAATGAAAGTGTTATCACATCTATCTGTATGTGCCCACACCATTTACGCTGGTGGGTACATACTTTGGAGAAGTGCCTTCATTTTGACTGTATGCGACAATGAATTATGAAATGTACAGTGTGCTGCAGCTGATAACAAAAATTACAAGCCACAGTGCAATGGATTGGTCTGTCACTAGCTAGTCCCGTTATGAAGAGTGTGTTCCTTACTTTGTGTTGTTGAATGCACAGTGTGTAAAGTAAGTTTTGATGATCCCTTGAGGACAAAAGGGGCAAACTACTGAAATGAACGTTTTTAGCCACAAGTGCTGGATTGAATATGGAATGGTAAGAAACTGTAACTGGGACATTTTTGTCTTCAATGCTTTTAGAATGTAGCCCCAAAATCAGATTGGCCTAGCTTGAGGAAGAGTACAGACCTGAACCCGAGCACCTTTCTCCAGTTGCAGTAAGCTACAAAGAATAGCCAATGTGTCAGATGTTAACATTTCTGGGAAAGAAATTCGAGTGTGGAGTCAAGGGTGATGAAAATTTTATCCTGATGCTGAGACACAAAGCCATCTGACTTGAGTTGCCTCAGACATCTTGTTGGCACTCCAGCGAGGTACAGATTAATTCCAACAACGTCCAGCTCACTAATAAGAAGGCTCAAGGATTCTACTCCCATCAGGTCTATAAATGTCACTGATGACAAGTCCAGGACGATGTCGGTGACAGGTGTGTTTCTCTCCTGCAAAGCGTTCACTGGCTGGAAACTGACCCGGCACTCTTCGACTCCATCATCACCGTAATTTCCGTCAGCCGAGTTCAGTGCTGCATCACCATCACGTGATTGTGATGAGAACGTTGTGCATAGCTTTTCTCGTCCATCTGGATGGACAGTCTTGTCGGCGCTAAGTATGCCCAGCACGGCACTTGTCACGATGTCGGCGTTTGCAAAGTAGAGCGGGCCATTGACCTTCGCGACCTTCACCCCCGGCAGGCATAGTTGCATGCGGTAGTCGCCCTTGGGCCGCCACACCTTCCAGTTCCCAACACGGATCTGCTCGACGATGTCGATGACGTGAAGCTGAGAGCGAATGAGGACAGAGACCACAGAGATGGCAACGCCGACCAGCAGGCCAATGTCTACATCAAGAATCACCACAGCAGCGCAGGTGACGCACCAAACCGCAGCATCCAGCTGCGATTTTCTCCAGAGATCCGGAATGGTCAGCACCTATCAAACAATAAGAGTCATCGGTTTTTCCAAGCAAAACTCGTCCTCCACCACCACCACCACCACCACAACCAACAACATCTTCACGAGCAAATCTTGTGTACTCAGCTGTTCAATTTGTGTAACACCCACCAACCCCACTCCCTCAAGAAAAACCAAAACTGGGCATCCTTTGTCTAAAAGACTATATGGCAGCTTCTCATATTGGACTCTCGTGTACACTTGATTGCCAGAGTCAGTTCGGTACCTATGTATATGGCTGGCCACTCTACTCCCACGACTAAGCTGATAACTATAGACGAGCAGATCGATAAATCAGGAGGCAGGCAGAACACAGATGGAATAAGCACAGCGACACATCTTTGTACAGAAGATATCAGAGCGATTGGAGCCTGACCTTCAAGAGCATTGCCCTCAGGCTGACCATGATGATGGCTGACAGCACGCAGGAGGGCAGGTGGTACAGGTAGGGCCCAAGGAACATGATCACCACGAAGACCAACACCGCTGCCAAAAGGGAGGCCACTTGCGTGCGCCCCCCAGCGCCCTCCTGCACCAAGCTGCGCGACATGGAGGCGGCGGCCACGAAGCCAGAGAACAGGGAGCTGACGACATTGACGAGGCCGCAAGCGAACATTTCTTGGTTTGCATCAACCTGGCCAGAGTAAATTCGTACTTGGGAATTTAAGTAAAACAAAACAACAGTATTGTGTTTTATTTGTAGACTGGAACTATAGTGCTCGCCGTTGCGCAGGCTCGAATGATTTCTGTGTGAAGATATCTCTTTCTCTCCCTCTCTCTCTGTCTTACGCACAAACATTCATTTACATACGAACAAACACGTATACACGCTCCCTCGTACGCACAGAGAAAAACCGCAGCGCAGCACACGCCATCATCATTTGTCTGTTGCCATAGCGAAGGTAATATTAAAACTTTTCTACGAAAAAGCCACCAGCAAATAACGTCGGCTGAGTGCTCACCTTGTAGTTGTGCTTCAGCGCCATGATCTTGGCCATGGCCATACTTTGGGCGTACGCCACTACCATGATGACAACAGCGTCAGTGAAGAACCGCAGTCCATACGTCACATCCGGAAACCGTGGCCTGGGCACTCCTGTGGGAACGTCCTTGACCACGCTGAGCCGGTAGGTGGCGTGCAGGCCAGCTAGGTGGGAGACCACCGTGGCCACGACCACCACCAGCAGGTCCACAGGAAGCGGCACCTTCAGCTTCTTCTTGTACCTTTCGTTGACGAACTTCTTGACCAGGTACAAGACTACGATGCTGATGACGGAGACGATGACGGTGGCGGGGTTGGAGAGGTGGATGCTGGACAACACCGCTGTCCAGGTGCGGATGACTTTGAAAGAGCCGCTGTAGCGCGGCACGCGTAGCCCCAGCAGCGTGCGGAGCTGGCTTGTGCACACGTGCACGGAAGCGCCCACAGTGAAGCCGGTGATGAGAGAGTTGGAGAAGAAGGTGGCCACGCGGCCCAGCCCCAGCATGGCCAGCACCGCTAACGCCAGCCCGCCCACCAGCGTCACTGAGCACGCCACTTCTATCTTTTCCTCTACGCTCAGTCCTTCAACAGTGGCGGGAATCGTCGTGAATCCAAACGCGGTCGCGTTTACGAGCGATGGCGTACTCACGAGCAGTGAGGGTAAATAAGTTGCAGTGGCCTCTCCAGTACTATACTTCGCCGAGGAGACGTCTTCGAAGTTCTGGTCAGCCTCTTGTGAAGACACATCGAAATGCAGCAAGAACGTCGGGCTGGCCGATTCGGTTTGCGCTGCATTCCGAGGAACAGCTGTTGTCCCGACATCTCTTTGCTGGGAGGCTGTAGACTCGTATGTGTCAAGGACGGAGCCAATCATGAGACTTAGAACGGCGATGGGGCCCCATGAGATATGATGCGAGGTTCCCAGCAGGAAGTACGTCACAGAAGCAAACAAGCTGATGTAGAGGCCGGTGATTGGCGGCAAAGAGGCCAGCAAAGCAAAGCCCATGCCTTGTGGGATCATCATAATGCCTGACGTCACGCCGGCGATGATATCGCTGGGGAGGTCGCGCGTCAGCCGGTAGTTCCGCAGCATGACTAGAAACGAGAAGTTCTTCAGCATTGCTGCCCGCAGTGACTGGGAACTGCACCGTTTAACCAGTCGCTCTTTGATTTTGGCCAGACAGCTTTTGCCTTCCCTCCAAATTTTGAACTCATTTTCAAAAGCCTCGGTCCTGGAAAAGTCAGGAGTTGTTTCCAAAGCCCTCTTCTCTAGATCTTCGCCAGTGTTTTTCTCTCGGACCAAAAGCTGCTCAGAGGCTTGATGTTCCATTTCCACCCTGATCACCGCAAAGCTATAAGGCAACTGAATCAAACCGTACTGTCATTTTCTTCGAAAGATGGTCTGGCCACGTGACCAAGTAGACAAAACGTCTGCAACTTCTCCACGAAGGTTCTAAAGATAAGTTTTTGAGATAACGATTTTTTTTATTCTTCCGCGTCTGGTGAAGATTAAAAAAAAACCCACTTGGTCACAGCTGAACATTCGCACTTTTAATGGAAGTGCGACGTGAATGTCGATGACCCATAGCTGACAGTGGCGCGCTTCGTTATTTTGAGCATGATTACCAGAAAAATACAGTTGTTGTTTTTACGTGTTTCTGTAGCTGTCCAAGATTGGGTTTTGTTTGGGGGGGAGGGGGTCCTTATCCATTTGTTTGCCAGAGACAAGGATATGCGACTAACACTCAATATTTTACTAACCCAGCACAGCTATACTACATAATCGGGGGCGCAGGCTGCATTTATTGTGTATAGTAACAGTCCATAAAGGGATTTTATTTATAACCAAGTACTCTCATAATGTGACTGACAGTGTAACCTCTAGTTGACAGATCTTGTTATCTGACAGCAAGTTTTAAATATATGTTGAGACGTGAGTGTCACAACAGGTGCACACATTTGCTCTCTCTCTCTCTCTCTCTCTCACGCTCGCTGTCTCTTTCTCCCCATCTAACCAGTCAACCGGACGGAGTGCATGTGTAACTGGAGAAAATCCGGTAGAAAAAGAAAATCTGAACAGTTTGAATTGGTCACACGTTTATTCCTTTCACAACATATCCCATGCAGCAATGAGAACAACGCTCGTTCCCAAAGCAACACACAGGTTATTTTATTACGATATTGATGTTCGAGCTCTCACGCGCACGTGTATTCCCCACAATCGCACACACAAACACGTGCGCACACACTGCCTCCCCCCCCAAAAAAAAAACAACAAAAAACAACCTCACACCGATGCGCGTCTATGCAAAACGAGACAACAGCGCCTGTTTAGATGCATCACGTGTCAAAGGTTTCAAATCAGGTTTACCTATGCTCTTGAGCAATTAAGTTCAGTTATCGTTTTTTGAAACAATGAAGGTAAAAGAAGCTTCCTGTTCCCACAGGCACGTGCAGAAGAGACAAAAATAATCCCTCTCTATGTCTTGTTACTACATTAAAGTGTCATCGTGTAACTTGTCTGCATGTTAAGCGTAGTCATAATATACGTATTTAGTGAAGCAGATCTAGAAATCCTACACGGAAAACTGCGTGTGCTCTAGCCTAGCCTCCCTCTTTCTCCAGTATTTAGCTTTCCCAGACAGACCCAGACCTAAATTCCCACACTTGCCCACCCTCCTCCTCTTACACTCAACGTGAAGGGGACAAAGTGACTATTCAAACTGCAAAAATGGTTTACTGCACTTCATTGAGTGCATGGGCGTAAAAAAATTTAACAAGAAATTGTCACACCGTACCTCCCCCAACCCCTTTAGGTAATACCGTAATGTAGATTAACTTGTGGTCAACAGGCGACTATCGTCAGTTCTGTCCTCCTCCCAAGATGCTAGCAACGGCGGCCTCGGTGGTTAGAAAAACTCTGTCGCCGTGCTTGTTCATGAAGCCAGTTCTTTGAAGAGTGTCCAGGCACTTCTCCTGCACGTTGCTGACATACAAATGAACGTCTACCGTCTTGTATTCGGAAATCATAAACTCCACTGCCTTGACTCCCATGAGGTCCAAGAAGGACGCGCCGGATAGATCTAGGATCAAGCTGGAGACGGCGGCCTCATCTCCGTCCTCGTCAGCTGGCAGCCGCGTAGATCCCGTGCCGTTCTGCTGGGCCGTTGCTAAGGAACCGTCCTGGCTAGCACCAACCTTCTCCACGTCGAGCTGTTCCGGATTGACTAAAGAACTTTCTTCACACAGTTCTTTGCCGCTGGGAACGTCTCCGCGCCTGTTCCTTGTCACAACCACCTGATCAGTGTCCGCTGCTTCGCCACCCTTCACGATGCTTACCTGGGTGTCCTGCTTCTTCTCTAATTTGATTACCAGCGTTCTGACTTTTCTCAGCTTGGCTGGCACCACCCCACTTTTCTTGAAAACAAGGCTAGTGACAATCTCAGAGTTGGCGAAATAAATGGGAGCGTTGATGCGAACGACCTTGATGTTGCCAAACTCTCTCCCGCCGAAATATTTGTCTCTGGACCTCCACACAGCGCTGCCCTCGCCAGCAGAGATTTGCGCGACCGCGTCCACGGCCGCCACCTGCGACCTTACCAGCACGATGAGGACAGAGACGACGAGGCCGACCAGCAGGCCGTAGTCCACGTCCAGGATGACGACAGAAGCGAAAGTGACGACCCACACTAGGAAGTCCACGCGGGACTTGCGCCAGAGGTCAGGGAGGGTCATCAGCTTGAGGAACATGGACTGCAGGTTGACCAGGATGATGGCGGCCAGGGCAGCATTGGGCAGGTAGTAGAAGTACGGCCCCAACCACAGAATGACCAGCAACACCAGCACAGCAGCCACCAGCGAGGCTAACTGCGTCCTGCCGCCCGCGCCATCCTGCACCACGCTGCGCGAGACGGACGCGCTGCAGATGTAGCCGGAAAAGATGGAACAGACGACGTTGACAATACCGCACGCGAACATCTCCTGGTCGGCGTCCACTTTGTAGTGGTGCTTCAGGCCCATGGTCTTGCCCAGGGCCACCGTCTGGGCGAAGGAGATGATCACGACTATCAGACCATCTGCGATGTAATCCGCTCCTAACCTCAGGTCTGGTATTCTGGGTTTCGGTAATCCCACTGGAACTTCCTTGACGATGCCGATCTTGTAGTCTTGACTGAGACTGGTCTGGGAAAAGATCACTGTCGCCATGACGGCCACCAGGAGCTCGATGGGGACTGGCATCGGCAGCTTGTGGTGGTACTTCTCGTTGATGAACCGCTTGACGAGGTAGAGGGACGCAATGCACAGGGCCGATGTGATGACCGTAGCCAGGTTCGAGTGGTGGATGTGTGACAGGACCAACACCCACAGTCGCACCAGTTTGAAGATCCCGCTCACCCGAGGCAGCAAGCTTAGGCCGAAGACGGTTTTCAGCTGAGTGCTGGCCACGTGGAATGCCACCCCGACCATGAAGCTCGTGATGAAAGAGTCGGACATGAAGACTGTGACTTTACCCAGACCCAGCTTCCCTAGCGCCACCAGGATCATTCCGCAGATCAGCGTCACTGACCCGACCACCTCCAGTCTCTTCGCCACGCTTAGTTCCTCCGGAAATGTCGTCTCTTCCGGCGCCCACGTGGTGGCGTTCATTGCGAGCGTCTCAGTGTCGGTAGACATGGCAACTGGGACGTCACTTCTGGTTGAGTTTGCCAAGACAGAAGCCAAAGTCGTCAGCGAGCCCATACATTGATCCGGTTCCAGGCTTCCGAGCATTTTCCTGTCGTACTTGTCCAAGATGGCCCCCATCATTATGCTGAGCACAGCGATGCACCCCCATGACAGCTGGTGACCTGTGCCCAGGAAGAAGTAGGTGACGGAGGAGAACAGCGAGATGTACAGGCCCACGATGGGAGGCAGAGTGGACAAAGAAGCAAAGGCCATTCCCTGCGGGATCATCATCACCCCTGACGTCAGACCTGCGATGACGTCTTTGGGCAGATCCGCTCTGACGTTGTAGTGGCGAATGGTGCGTAAGATTGGCAAGTTTTTCAACAGGACGCGCTTGAATGAAAATTTGGCCCACTTGTTGACCGCCGTCTTTTTAAGGATGCCAGGCAAGCTGTCCTCCCGCTCTACTGGCTGCCTGTAAGTGCTCTCGAATTCTAACACATTGGCGGTCTTGCGTTTCCGAATTACGTTAGTCTCTTTTCCTCCCGCTTCCTTGCGCAGGGGAGTGTCTCTGACCTCTTGTAGGGGTAGAAGGGGCGTGGCTTCAGGGGCTCTCTCCAGTGCTTCCTGCAGGTCTAAGACCGTTGGTTGATTGCCACGGCTAGCCATTTCCCTGCGTTCTACATATGCTCCAAATGACGTTCACTGTTCCCGCAGTGCGAAAGCACGGCGATGAGGAAGAACTGTCCCCTTAAAATTACGTACGCAGTTCCTTTTCCTTATACAAAATTTCCCTCTCACCGCCGGGAACTGGTACAAATCATAAGGCCACAAGTGCTCCTTTTTAGCGTAGAGGGTCCAAGAAAGTAAGTAGCCACAGTTGAGTAATAAGATGCTTACTTGCGTAGCATCTTCAGGTACTCCATAATGTTGGCGCAAAGTCAAAATGGTGGGATTTAAACCTTTGGTATGCTGCACGTCACGCTGCTCAGGACAAGACTGCCGTGTCACTGCGTGGCTCACTGCAAGCACGGCACGCGGTCTGACAACTAGACCGCGTCCAACGCCGATTGGCCAGTCGTCTTGAAGTACCCCAGTAGCATGCAGAGGGGTTGTGCTTCGTTTTACAACTGTTGTACCACGGTCACAACGTTACAGATCTTCACGTGTACGCATGTGCAGTGAATGAAAACTGCCCAGTGAATTGAGCATGCACCTGTGCGCATGTGCTTACATTATAAGTCTGAACAGTGTAATTGTGGGACTGCATATAGAGCATGAAAATGCATATAATACACATGCAGAGAGAACTCGTGCGAGCTCCCTTTGTTCTAGTCGAAGAGAACTTTGATCATGTGCGTGTGATGATAGCATATCTTCCTTTTACTGAGTTATGGGTCAAGACAAGTGCATGCAGTATACGTTCGTCGTCGATATAGGGGCTTTTTTCCCCTAATAAAGCTATTCAAAATAAGTTATACTCCGTTCGAAATAAATAGACCAACTGCCATCCCGTCGTTTTGTTTGTGGAATTCAAACTTACTCAAAGGTCTGCCACAAATCTCTTAAAATGGTGATAAGAACTATGTCGCTACTGTCAGCTGAATGATCGAATTAACTGCACTTACTTGTTAAAAGTTGCTTTAACCCATTTTTACTGAGTACTTTACAAGAAAAGGAAAATTTGTTCAGTCACATATCAAGCTTTTTAAACATTTCTGATTTTACTGTATATATATATACATATGTTTTCTATACACGTGACCATTATGACTTCCTTTTATTCTAATTCCCCCTCCCCCACCTCCGCTCTCTCTATAGGTAGACAAATAAGTTTATAGAGACAAATCCCTCTTCTTCTACCTCACGCACAATGGGAGTCCTGCACGCAGAGAACCGCCAGAGACTGACAGCTGCAGTAAGATGGCTATAGTGTACAGAGGCAGTACAGAGTTCCGGTGATGGGCAAATGGAATCTGCACAATGTTTAATCCCAGGAACAAATTCTCGGCCACTCCTGCATTCGAACCATTCAGCAACCTTTCGCACGCACCCGCAGCTGTAGAGCTTATCCAGTCCCCATACCCTCCACCCCGAGATCGCCTGCGCGCGTTTTCCTTCCGAAAGCTCCGTACGTTGAAATATAAATTTAAAAAAGAACCTGGGTTACTTTCGATCTCAGAGCATCTACTTTTTTTTATTTCATATTAATTTTTCACGATCAAGTGTCATTTTTGACTGCTCTAACTATATGAAAACAAACTGCACGGCACGTCCAGTCCATAAAGGGGCTGCTAAGTACAAACTTAGAAACGTGCTTTTATTATGCTGCTGGTCGTGTTAATCAGATATGATTTATTTAGCAATGGACAGTAGTCTGCATTAACTCTGAATTCTCCCCACTTATATATATATATACCTCTGCCATGCAGTGGATGCTCATGGCTTCTTAACTATCGTCTTCCCTACAGAGAGTCGAAGTTTTCGACACTACTATAGGTGACAGATCAAGCCAGTGCAGATTACCGTTTTGACGGTAGCTTGTCTCATGTTCATAGTGGAAAAGGTGAAGCTACTTCGCAGTCAAAACCGTTGACCTATCTCCTCAATCGCGCGGCTGAAATTTCAGACGGGGCGCAGTCTGCAGACAATTAGAGCTTGCAGACGTTGAAAGTGCTTCTCCCTAGGCCTAGGACCGCATTTATAGCGCAGGGACAGTCGATGGAAGATCCATTCAGAAAGGTCGTAAACGAGGGATGCTTGGTGGTGGGTGGGGGTGGCATAAAGGACAGGAGAGTACAACGGACAAGGTTTTGGTATGGTTCAACCAGATCTCTGGGTTCAACGCAGGATCCTCTTTCATGGACAACGTACAGTAGGAAAGTATTCTATCAGTCTGGTCAAAACGCGAACACACAGGAATGGACTGGCTTTTAATTTCTGCTCTCTCTCACCCTCCCCTCAGAGAAAGCATTTTACATTGGGGTTTGCATATCCTCGCTACAACACCATACGTAAAATCCACAGAATGACGGTGTTGCAAAGCTAGCTGACAGTAGATATAATGAAAACAGTTAAGTGACTGCTGTTTGAGTTAAACGTATGACAGCAAAGGATTTTAACCAGGCAAAATGTATAACACATCTCCGTTTCGGGTCATCAGGAAGACACAAACGAATAACAACTAAAACTAGGTAACACACGGCTGCTTGAGAGGAAATGAACGGAAAAGAAACATGCATTGAAGTTGATCGTTCTAGGCCACCAATAATAGTGATACGATGGGCAATTGTTTTACGGACTCCAGGTTTGGCTGAAGTATATTATGACAATGTGTTATGTTTTCACGCTGCCATGTTTGCACATCACGAGTTCAACCATCGCTAAATCGTTCAATAGCTTATTTTTTTAAAAAATGATAAAACAGTGTGCATGTTTTCTCAAACGGTTGCTATGATTGGAAGTGTTTCCACTTTGAGGCGATTTCACACTACAGGGGAAAGAGGAGGCGATTTAGGTTTTGTAGTGGTGCTGTTCTGTACTGGTGGAGGCTATGGCCTTATAGGTGGCTCCCTGCTTACTGATCCTTCTTCTGGCACTTTGTCATCACTGTTGTTGGCTTGCTTCGTCTGGGGTGGGGAGGAGCCCTTGCTGGTCGATCCTACTGCAGTCTGCATCCCTATTTGCATTATTCTGTATCTATATTTTTAGGTTTGATGTTTTAGTTTTCTATATTTTGATTTTAATTTCTCAAGCGCAAGAAGATTGGTGGTAGAAAAGGTCTCTCTCTTGTGTGACGTGGCGGGCCGTAGCTTATCTTATTGGCCTCGACTTCTCAGAATTACTGGACAAACTTTTATGGTGATCTCGTAAATGTAGATTTAATTAAGCAATCGTCACCAAAACCTTTACTGCAACAGGTCCATGGTTTCTAAACCAAAGGGTGACGACGCAATGAAATAATGCGAATAACTAGAGAAATCTACCGAGGGAGAAGATTCTCATACTCTGACACGCCCGCTCAGTCTCACACAGGCAAAACACTTCTAGCTCAAGAGCCCCCACCCTCGTAAAAGACACAACTGCAGCGAACCGTTATTCAACATATATTTCAAACACTAACTGGCTCGACAACATCAAATATATCTACAGGTTATTTACAGAGAATCACCTTGCTCGTATCTAGGGTAAGACGCTGCCTGATTACGTCATACCGCGAGGAATCAGACAATGAAGATAACCCAAACTAAAGCCAGAGGGGAATCAAACTGCAAACGGCCTATGATCCCGCTCTCTACGCTGAGTCAATAAGTGACCGACAACAGAGCTCCTACTCTTGTCACTACTGAAACAACTATTTCTGCGATACACAACTCTGAAGCTATACAGACTGAATCAATACGTGACCAACAACAGAGCACCTACTCTTGTCACTACTAAAACAACAACTTCTGCGATACACAGCTCTAAAGCTATTAATAAGTGACCAACAACAGAGCACCTACTCTTGTCACTACTGAACCAATACACAGCTCTAAAGCTATTCAACAACCGACAATGAAGTTATGACACTGTACAACCAGCACTACCGCTACCTCCCTTTTGACGTACGTCCGGCCACTAGCTTATGACGTCTCCTGTCTCCTACAGGATAAAACCACCTATCTTAAATCAACGCGAGTCCCAGACTCAAAGATAAGTTTATGGTAAGAGTAATCCTTTACTTAAAAGGCACATCCAGTAGTCAACTTACACGTCATTATGTCAGCGAAATACACCCGGTGTATCTGGCAAAACTGGAGTTCTCTTGACTTGTCCTGGCTAAGATGGCGAGGGGCAGAGGTCCGTGGGTCTACACGTGTCCGCTTCACTAGATCTCCCTACATAACTCTCTCTCCATGTCCTGTCCGAGTGTCTATCTGTGTATCCCTCTAATCACGTTTTTGCCTCCTTAAGTAGTAGGCGTTCTGACGCATTAACCTCGATTAAACCGGTTCTGGCCAGCCTAGGTTGGGGCGGAGCTATCAGCCTGTCATGGCTAATGACATAGCGTACACCTTCCAAAGTGTCGGGAAGGGGAGGAGCTAGCAGGCTAAACTAAGAGTGACAGGCGATAACCTAGGAGTGACATGTGACATCTTGTTCACACACATGCATACACAAGACGGCAAAACGTTCTATCACTTTGGATGCCTTCAGATCAACTTCATGATCTGAAAAGGCACTTATTGTGTTATGCCTGTTCTAATTAGAAACTGCCAGTTGCTTGTATGATTCCCCAGTTAATGGCAACACTGGTCTGATCGACAGCAATAAGTCTGATGATACACAATAGGATAGGTTTGATGCAAAGATCCTTTAACTCTTTGGATCCGGCGTTGATAGTATACTATCAACGCCCTATTATACCCTTCAGCCCGCGTAGCTTGTATACTATCAACGGATTTAAAGATTTGCAGCGACGCATTTAACGGTGTAAGGGAGGTAAACTTTATATCATTGTAAAGCTCTATCATCGCCTGTTTCCCCTGCACTGTCTAAATGAGTTTCGGAAAAGTTTGGGCTTGCCAAACGAGATTTAAGTGTAGTGGGGGCTGGCCAGGTCTGCTTCCGTTATTCAAAATGGCTACACACGGGAAGAGGACATTGCGTCTCTCCGCGGCCCTTAGCGTTTTGGAAGTGGTAAATGAAAGCGATACCAGTAACGACAGTCACGAAAGTGTCAGACACAGATTTGGAAGACAGTCAGAGTCAAGAGTCTCGAGACACTGATTTGGAAGAGGAGAGTGGAAGCCAGAGACAAGATACCGAAGCGGAGGGAGGGGGTGTCTAAACAAATAACCGCGATCATACTGAAGATGCCGACACTAAAAACACCTCAATATGCGAACAGTTTGTGAACTTCAAGGGTGCAATTGTGTTTTATTTCACAGTGGAACCATTCAGATTCAAAGATGAATACTCCTGATTACTGGATTTATTTACCTGTGTGAAGTGTACAAGCAATGAAACCTTCTTTTGTACCAATTTTTTGTGTGTGCAAAAAATGACTATATTTGGCACCAAATAGTAAGTACAATTTAATATTTTTAACTAAAAGTAGTGTTTCCAGTGTGATGTGGAAGAATAGATCTAAATATGTAAAATATATTATGATGCGTTTGGTAGTTTTCAAGTAGTATTTGTTTTTAAAAAGTGTCAATCTGTGTCGCCCCCTGGGGTTACTACTTTGGGTTTAACCCTTCGGATCCAAAGAGTTAACATTATGTGCATGTATTTCACCCCATGACAGCTGGCATACTATAAAAGTTTTTGGATGAAAGGTGAAGAAGGGGGAAACAGAATTATCACTTGGGATGACTATGAAAAACTTGTCCATCGGCTATGCACAGATGTCATGAATTTATTCATGGAATCAACTAGTGCAGTATACTTAAAGCCTGTTTGTGTACTTAAATCCAACACAAATATAATATTTACTTTCTTTAATGGAAGCAAGCATACAAACACTGCACCACATCATTTCCACCTAATTTTAAGGCACTCAGATTCTACACAGTGTCAACAGTGGGGTGTGAAGGGGATGTGAACTTTTGAAAGCGCAAACCAACAAATTTTACTCAGCAGTGATTTATGAAAAATCAACACAAATTCAAGGATGAAAGCAATTAAGCAGTGATAAATAAAAATCTCCAGTATGGAATCTGACTCAAAAAGTTATTGTTTTGATCTCTACAATTGTCTCCCTTTTACCAAGGTACTCTACAGCTTTGTTACTATTGTTAGAGTAAAACTGAAAACATGTTCACAATGTACGACAAATTCTGGTGACATGTCAACCACAGGATATGAAAACACATTGACAAATATGCCATAACAAACAGGTTTTACTGTTTGTATTAAAATATTCTGTGTAAAAACTTGGAAAAAGCAGCAAAATATATTGTCAAGGACTACTAATAAAAAGTTATAAAAATACCAGCCCAATAATCATGTTATCAGGATTAGTGTATCAATGATTGTATGCCTTTAATTATCACGTATGCCCTTTTCCCCCCATGTTCTGATTTAAATAACAGGCCCAGTGCAAAAAAAATGTTTTTGCCAAAAATAAAATTGTTAGAGTATGGTTATCCGACCTACACTTTATTTCTTACCAACTCAAAACTTTTATTGGCCACCTGTTTCCCCCCTGGCCTCCCCCCCCCC